>VZSU01000219.1:1347688-1393439 GCA_013398715.1 Nesospiza acunhae
TCTCATTCCAGGACAGACACAGTAACATGAAATTACTGTCTGGGGGACTTGGGCTCATTCTTTGACTCATATAATTGAGACAAAACATTGCATTGTTGTAAATTTAATAGAAATATCCAGTAAATCACAAATAAAAGAATTTTTTCTAATATAATAATTCAAGTTTAAATTCAAAAACAGAATCCTATTTATGTTTCCCAGACATATAGATTGTGCTTCAAATTATGTTAATTTATTGTTGGCATTTTTTTTCCTGAAAGATTGTTCTGAAAATCACTTTCACTTGTAACCTGCTTACTTTATTCTTCAGGTTTACCTATATAGATATAAAATATATAAAGACAAATAAAGAATATGTAAAGATATATTCAGAAAGAGTTAAACAATTCAAAATTTTTCTTCCCTAGAAATAACTAACTTTTTAGTGTTCAAAATCACTTTACTCACTATCAAAGGCCCAAGTGCATCTCCATCAGCTCCGTTGATCTCCAGTTTTAAGGCTGAGCTTTCATTTAGTTTCCAAATTCCCTCTTCTTTCTTGTATCTCACTTTATGACACATTGTGCAGAGCAAAAGTATCCATTGAGTTTATGTACATGTTGGTGATGCTGTACATGCAAGAACAAATTAAAACACCACAGGTGGCACTTAAAGTATCTGAGGTTTTTTTTGCTAAGATTTTGTCCATGTCTGCAGTGTTCTACAAAAAAAAAAAAAAAAAAAAAAAAAAAATATCCAGAGTGAAATGGGAAAGGCAACAGTCTGTAAAATCACACACACACACACACACACACACACATATATACATACATTTTTTTTTCTTGAGAAATGTTTTTTGTGTGTTCAATGTTTTGTGGCTGAAAGGTAATGTAACATATTTTTTGGTTACACAGTAGTTAGCATTTTCAGCTTCATCTAGATTTTGATGTAGTTACTTTTCTATCCCGTTGTGGTAAAAAAGAACTTTTGCATTTGTTTTCATATTTGTAGGTTTACATGCACAACGTATTGTATCTTGACATTTTCCAGCCACCTCAAATCATCATGGCAACTCACTTATGAACTGCTTTATGATGCAGAATCCAAGAGTAGTTACTAAAATGAAGCAAAAAAGAAATATTTAGAGAGCAATGCTTAATGACAGACAGTGATCACAGCTAGGTTATACAGAATAAATACAGAGATATGAAGAAGTAAATGAAGTAAAGAAGAAACAAAGAAACTAGAAGTTTCAAGTGGTGCTTAATATTCTGAATAAAGGTGAAAACCAGAATGCTGATTTTCAGTACAAGATAATTTATCTTACACAGTCTTGATGATGGCTGAAATCGCACTTTAGAAGTTACTTGTAAATCTAGTTCTTATATTCTACACTAATTTTTCAGGATGTCTATAAATGTCCTCGTGAAGACTTCTACCCTGCATTCATTATTCATCCAGGGATTGAATTGAATCTGATTAGTAATCATCCTACACTTCATGTAATTTTGCATGTGACTTTTGTGGCATGTATCAGAAGTCTTTACTTTTTTGATAGTTCTCTATGCTGACACTGTAAAGTCCTAGCAAGACAACTGGTGATAGAATCCGGAATTCTTTGCGTGCAGGAAAAAATGTAGCACGAGTGTTCAATTTCTGCTCAAGTCAATTTAATTCTCACAAATTATTATTTAAGCAACTTGTAAGGCCTTCCCCTAATTAATCTAGACCTTCTTTCCTCATTTGTGAAAATAGACATCAGTCATTTCTCTTTGTTGTTCATCTTGGGCTTTCCAGCTTGTAAGTCCTTTGCAGCATGACTTATTCTTTATATGTTCAGTGTGGCTGTGGCAATAAAAAAAATTGTTTAAAAACTACAGAGGAAGTATGTGTGGTGGTTTGACTTTGGCTGAACAGATGTCCACCAAACCTGTTCTATTACTCCCTTCCTTAGCTGAACAGAGAAGAAATAATATAACAAATTTGTGGGCCAAGGTAAGGACAGGAAAGGATCACTCACCAGTTACTATCATGGACAAAACACAGCTCAGGGAAATTAGTCTATTAACAATCAAATCAGTAGGGTGATGAGAAAGAGAATTGATAATAATACTCCTTTCCCTTGCTCCTTCCTTCTTCCTGGACACAACTCCACAAAGAATTTTTCTACCTTTTTCCTCTCAGTGCTGCTGGGGAATGGGGAGTGGGAGTTACAGTCAGTTTATCCCACATGGCCTCTGCTGCTTCATCCTCTCCAGAGGGAACACTACTCACATCCTTCCCATGCTCTAGTGTGGGGTCTCTCCCCTGGGAGACAGTCCTCCATTAACTTCTCCAACACTCTTTGATTTTATCCCACAGGTGCTACCACTGTGCCTGATGGGCTCCACCGTGGACTGTGGTGGATCTGTCTGGGAGTTATCTGGCACTGCATCTCTGGACATAGCAGAAGCTTCTAGCATCTCCTCACAGAAGCCACCTCTGTAACCACCCTCTGCCCCCCCTACCAAATTCTTGTCGTGCAAACCCAATTCAGCATAGACCAACACTTTATATGGAAAATTAAACCCTTAAAGACATGTACAATCTCCATCCTAAAATACAACCTTCTGTCTTCTCTCTTTCATCCCAGTGAAAAGGAAGATTGAGTCCTTTCCACACTGAATCAGTTTAGGATCCATTAGCTTACACTTTTCAGCTGTCACAGGCATATTCTACCTTGTAGTTTTTTGTACCTTTTTAAAATGCATTTAGGCTTATTACCAGAGCCATTACTAAATCATACTTTTCTCTAGTTATTAGACTAGAAAAGTTTTAAGGGAACACAGTACTCTTACCTTACTGCTGCAGGAAACCCCTTTGACAGAAGGTAGTTATTTTGAGCCTAAAGGCTTATAATATATAGTTGTATAACCCTTTGCATTGCCCTATGTCAGTCTTGGTTCCAGAGTGGTTAATTTTCGTAAATCACATAATAAAGGATGATCTGATTTCAGAGGTAATTCAAAAGTTATTTAGTAAGTGGATATCACACACTAGAGGTGTTTTTTTTTTTTTTTTTTTTTTTTTTTTACTAATTCTTTATGAGACCTCATTTTCATTTTATTTCTCAAAATTCCTTTGATCTTATTTCAAGCACATACCTCATTAAAAAGGACCACTCTATAACAGCCCAAAGTTTTCCTAAAGCAAAAAAAAATTTAGCAGCTACTGAATAAAAAAACCAAAAACAAAAGCAAAAAACCTCAAAACCTTTATGTGATTTGAAATTTTTATTTCTGAGGCCCTAAAATTGGCCCTTATTTCAAAAGGAGGGAGAAAGTCTCAGAATCACATTTAAAAGGTATGCATAACTTCATTGTCAGTTGGAAATTCTTGGATAATAATGGAATTAATTATGATGTAGCAATTTAAATGTTCCCGTGAAGTACATTAAAACTCTCTGATTTCTGTCCTAAATAAAAGACTGTGCATTTATTAGTTTTTATTGTGTGACAACAGTCTGTTGGGGCTTTTTTTTTGTCCTAACATAATCCTTTTCATAGATCCATTACCTTTTTATAGAATGCAAATGCAGGGAAAAAGAGAGATATGTTTAAAGGAAAATGCATCTTGAAATCACTGCTCTAATCAAAACAGAAAATAGTGGAGGAGGCTTTGTCATTCTTTTCAGACTGAGGAAAATTCAGAGTACTAGTCTCACTTTGCCCTCAAAGGGTGATGCTTTTGAATTCTCCCTGTCCTTGATTGATCACAGCAATATTGCAGTAAGCATTGGATCTGATGGGAAGGTCTAAACGAAGGAATGATGTGACATTTAGGGCATGACTCTGGATATAAAAATAGATAAAATTTATTTTCTTCTGTCATAGGCCACTAAGTTGCTCTCTCAGTTCCCATCAGCAGCATAATGTTATGTGTCTTTGTGTGGTGGATTCAGTATGCATGTTTTAAAATTTGTGACTGAAGCATGTGTCTCCCATAACAGTAGAAACTACAGCCTGTATGTGTACCCAAATAAACCATAACCAATTCTTTGCTAAATTTGAAGTTTCCTAATCAAGACCTACAGAAATTCGAGTAACATTTACTGTGACATTGATACCACAAAAAAACTTTCAACTTGATCAGAAAATATGACATCTTTCTTAAAATAATAAGATAAAATTATATATAAAAGAATTGGTGGAAAACAAAAGAATAATTGGTGGAAAACGGAAGAAGATTATCAGAAGACTGTAAAACAAATATCTCTTGATAGATATCTATATGTTTGTATACTACATCAAAAAGAGATCCTTCTTCCCTTTATCTCTGGTAAAACCATCTAACACTAGCTAAACACATTTTGCTTATACTTAAAGTGAAGAAATCAGCTTACTGAGAAGACAGACCTTCTCGTCAAGAAACCATAGTGTCTTTTCAACATTCTGGAAATTGCCCAAAGTCTGATAAACGTTTATGCTCAACATGTGTGTAATATAAGGGATGATTCATCATTGTGTAGTAACTGTTTTGCACATTACCAGAAGTGTGACATTTCCTGGCAGCTTGTTGGCAATAGAATTTATTTAGTGTTGACATTTATTCTATTCAACTCTTTTAAAGCCAGCACTCTGTATGGTGCTTGTGCTACATACCAATGAGAACAGCAGACAGAACTTGGACTGAAGCTGTATAACATTCAGTAATTCCTCCAGCCACAATTTTCTGTAGGTTTTAAGTAGTTTTCTTATAGAGTGGAGAAGGAAATTGCTGTACTTTAAGCTTTCAGAAGTTGCATTCAGCCATTGAATTAGTTCCTTATTTCTCCTAATCTGTTCCTTTAAAAGAAAGAATTTTTTGCTCACCCCAGTGATTTAGCCATAGAAATGCCAGTAATGCCAGTGGGAGCTGTACAAGAAAATCCCTTGACTTTTTTTTTTTTTTTTACTGTTTTTGTAATTTGATGTTAGATTTTAGACTGGATGAAGCGCAGCTTCGCATAACCCTGAATCTCCTGGTATCTTCTCACAGCTCCAGAACTCCCAGATTCAACAAGCAGTTAAAGGAGCCGAGAAAAAAGGGGTATGTCTTCAGAAACCTTTTCTCACTTGGGTGAATGAGAGGTTCGAGTCTCTCTAAGCCCTGTTGTCTTGGCTCCAACTTGTGTCAGTAACAAAACAGTGTCTTCTTGGTAGCCAATTCATAGCTGTGGTTTAGATCTAGATCTTCCCTTCCATCAGAAGAGACTTACAAGTGCTTACCTAAAGAAGGACTTAACTCCTTCAATCTCTGTTTTCCAATCTTCATGGAGTAACAAGATTTATTCCTTGACCAATGTAATAAATAAGATTTTAGGACAAGTGCTGATAAAATGAACCCTGATGAAACACTTGCCTACACTAGCTTTGACTTCAGCAGAATTTAATGAGTAAGAGCACTCTCCTCATCTGAAATATCATTACCAGGTGAATATGTTTTAAAAATGGAAGACTATGGTTTGGATTACCTTCAGAGACTGTGAAACCTGCATATTCACCTTCCTTTTGGAGAATACTTCACCCTGGCTGTTCTACAGATGAGAGTAAGGGGTATAATATCCTCCTTAAATCTCTCAAAAGCCAGTAAGGAAAAAGTTATTTTGAAGATAGACGGCAAGGACTTACTTTCTGTTTGGCTTGAAATGCCTTTGGTTGGAAGTATCAAGCTTACAGAGGGCTGCCCATATGCACCGAAGGGGTTGTCTCTCTACAGTCTTGTCTAGTTACTGCGAACTAACCCTTCTTTAGATTCTTAACCTACCTTGTACGCATAAAAACAGCCTAAAAAGAATTTTGTACCGCATTTCTGAATGCAGAGCAGGTGCCTACGTGTTACTAAGCATTTGCATTGCATGAGTCCTAACGTGGAAAACTTTTCTGTTTGAAGTTTAGCAGAATTTAATGTCCTCTGGTGTTGCAAATCTAAGGTTCTCTCAACACATAATCTGTATCCCCCAGTAGCCAAGGATCCAGGGCTATTCTACAGGCTCCCCAGGGAAGCACCAAGCCTGTAAGAGAAAAAGAATAATTTGGACAATATTCTCAGGCACATGGTGTGACTGTGGAGATAGTCCTGTGCTGGCTAAGAGTTGGACTTGATGATCATTCTGAGTCCCTTCCAACACAGCATATTCTGTAATTCTGTTATAATAAAACCAAATTATGGAATTACCTGTAGAGCAGATGTAGGATTGTCTTGATGGTCTATAGAAATGGATTGTTTGTTAATTTTGGTATGTGATGGGCATGTACTGGTAACAGAATTGCATTCTCCTGGATATCAGACACAGAGATACACAAAATAAATAATATGAGATGAATGTTAAAGTTCAATGAAGCCAGAGAATCCATTTGTATTTCCAGCACATAGCCTTAAATGCTCACTACATAATTAAAATGCAAATACTGCATAACCCACTGATTTCTGCAATTTAACCATGAATAAACTCTGTCTGTTTTCTGCTTTAATTTGCTGTACTAATCAAATTAATGGTAATTAGTGAACACTTAAACAAACAGCAATAAGGTGGTTTATTCTGTCTGGGTTTATGTCTTTTAATAATGATATAAACATAGATGAGATGAGAACATTCAACCTTTACTCAAATATCGACAAAGTACAATTTATGTAAATCTGCAATGTTGAATGTTGCCTGCAAAACTCATTAGCTAAAAAAGGGCATCTTGAAGCCTCACATGAAGTATTAAAATACAAAATAAAATGAGTCTGAAGATGCAAAACCACTTGCATCTTCTAATTTCAGAGAGCTTGCTGAGGGGGAGGAATTGGTTTTAATTTGGATTATACCTTCTTGTACCAGCTATAACATCAGTAACAAGAAACATTAAAAGCCTCATAATCTCTAAACATGGCACAAAGATGGGGAAAGAAAGCAGCATCTAAAATAGGTAGTAGACTTCTCACTGAACTTCTATATGGAAACTCAAAAAACACACTAATGACGGCGGAAATATGTAGTCATAATCTAGCCATCAAAAGAAAGGTTATCAAGCGTAAAAAATTGCTGAGTGATGACTGTATCAGACAACCCTAATAAGTATAGTAGCATTGTTTCTTACAATTTTTTCAAGGTTATGGGCAGTGAATTTGAAGAATACAGGAGAGAGAAAAGGTGACAAGGAAAAGTCAGTTTCTTTCTTTTTTCTTTTTTTTTTTTCCTTTGAAAATTCAAAAGCTAGGTCCTTTCTTTTTAAACATTTTTTGATGTTCAAACCTGAAGTAAGGACTCCTTAACTCTCCCAGAGTTGCTGAAATTTTAACCTGCAGCTGCTTTCCTCCTTCAGCACCCACTGCAGCAAGACATGCCGCTAGGTACAGGAGAGGAAATATTATTAGTCTCTCGCCTACTGGCAGAGCTACTTTCCACAGTCATGAAACCACTTTCAGGACTACCCTGACTATGGCATAAGCCTGGAGGCACCAGTCAGGTTTTAGAGTGAAAAATAATACGTAAGACATTACATACCAAAAAAAAAAAAAATCTTAATAAACATTAAATTCATCTCCAATAACTTACAGGGCAAAGTTTGCAGATCTCAGGACAAAAACCTGCCTGAGAGGACATATGGTCAATGGTGCACAAGAATAAACAAAATTTCAAGCTTGAGACAGAGTTTCCATCCTCTTGGCGTTAGGAAAAACAAAACTGATTGGGATTTTTCCCCTTCTTTTTTTTTTCTTTACTACTACAACATGAAATTCTTCAGAGCTTTCTTTTGACTGTATAACACATACTTATTTGCTTTGATTACAGGGCAGTAGAACAGCCAGCTCTTGAAATTGCTACTCAATAAATTTGGAATTTTATAGGGACAGATATCATGAGCTATTATAAAAACAAAAAGAAATATCAGATTCTGATTTCTTGCTAAATTATACCTACTGATTTTATTTGTCAAGGGTCAGGGTGAATGTATAGTGCTGCAGGCTTATAAAGAGCACTGACATAATTAATAGGTTATATGAACTTTTTATACTCATGTTTTCAGTCCAACCAAATTCCACTAACTGAAGAATTTGCTAATTGAAGAAATTAAATCTTGTCCTTCCAGCATGCTCTGTTTGATGATGCAAGGGTCACAGATGCAATGTAATCAGTGTTTGCAAGTATGGATCAGCAGAGAACCTAGGATAATTCTAGGAATTTTTGGGAAAGATTAGATTTCTCTTCCAATTTTGATAAAATGGAAAATTGCAAAATAAATTAAGAAACTTATACTAAATAGCACACGGTATAAACTTCAGTACTACAAAATGATGCAGGTAAAAAAAATCTATTCAGTTATGCTAGACTACATAACAGTGAAGTCAGATCCTACCTTAATCATCTCTGTGACAAGATGAAAAAAACCCAACATAATGAAGAAAAATCCATAATTAAATGGTCTGCATGGACAGAATTTTGTTATTTCTCGGAAGTACTAAATGTTGTGGGAGGCAGAATATTGCATATCCCTTCCTTCATGAACACATTTAAAATGCACCTAAGTGGGATTGGTGGAGACACGTTGTCCTGAAGACAATAATTGTCTCATTTGTAATTAGAGACAACCAGCTTTGTTTTGTTGGATTCTTTGAGGCTTTTTTTTTTCCCTGCTTGAAAGGACACTGGTTTTCTTCCCTGACTCTAATGTGACATTTATACTGTCATCTAGAATTAGGTAACCTGCTTTTGAACTAGAACTCAGGAATTCCAAATAGAAGAGGAAAAACTAGGATCACCCTGATCTTTCTTTCCTTCTCTTTCAAAAAGTATCAGCTAGAAGGCAAGTGGAAGTAGGGTTCAGACGGTGGCATGCTTCAAGTTTGACTCAATAAAAGCATATCCAGGCTCTTCCAGACAGAGGTTAGACCACAAGTTTTCCATTTGTCCATTAGTTATTGATCTCTTACACAATATGGGTATGTCTTGATGACCTGACAGATGAGATAATACTTTTCTTTCTTTTATAAACTTTATTTATCTGTCTTCTGAAATCTTACAAGTCTACTCTAATTTCTACATTATGCATCTACAGATAATAACATTTTAGAAGTTATAGATCTATATCCTCAGCTGTAGTAAATTACTGATGTTCCATTTAAACATCTTATACCTTGTATTTTATCCTTTTTTCAAAGGATCAAAGGCCATCTAATAATATCACAGCAAGTTATTCTCCATATTTCTTCTGTAGAAAAAAAAATCACAATAATGGCATTCAACACAATGTGTCCACATGTCAGGTTTAAGAGAGATTACTGCTCATTTCAGTTTATGAAAACCTTAGGAAAATTTTCAAATCCTAGTACATCATCCCTCTCAATCATTAGGATATCCTGATAATCTTATATCACAAAGAATCCTAATTTAAAAAACCAATAACAAAAACAAAAAGAAATTGACTAGCTCTTTACACTTTCAATATTACTTCTCCAACAGAGCTACCTAGGCAATACTCCTAAACAATTGTCCACTGCTGTGGCCAATTGATTTATCTTCTGATTATGACTGAAGTAGTTGATCAAAACCAGTGCTACTTCAAAGAGATTGCTGGAGAAATCAGTGACAGTTGCAGCACTCACAAGTGCCTTGGGATTAGCATAATACTGGCAGTAATATGAGGAAGATTAAGAAATAAAAGGAACAGAAATAATTTTTTTTTTTTTGCCTTCTTATTAACAATACATAATTAAAATTCTGAATTTCATACAGACAAAGTGAAATACATACTGAGCTGTGTAATGGACTCCTCCCTAGAAAGTATGAAAACAATCACTTGTGCATGTATATATGCACCACAGAAAACCATTCAGGCTTTGCAATAGTAGGTAGTAAATTTTCATTTTCCTAGAAAAAAATTAAAGTTTTGAGAACAATACTTAATGTCTATTCCCAATCATCAGTCTCCATAACTTGTCATCTCCAAAAAAAGGATTTAGTTCTACTATTTGGATGCATTGCTTCATCCTAGCCTTGAAATGTATGAGCTGCATTTTTAGCTTCTAGGTGATATGGGCAATCATCTTTGTGTTTTAATAATGTATGGGAAGTGCAGACTGAACTTAGTAAGTAAAAATAAAATCAATCTCACATGCCCTTGCCAGCTTTTAGTTTGAGATTGTGATGAATTAATATATTTTGATTTTTCTGTAACCCATTTTAGTAACTACCACTTGTATAATCTGTTACTATTAATTTGTTTCATCAGTGTTTTAACACTTGAATATACTGCTTGGGTAAATGCACCAGTTTAATAATTTTTGTTATGATAAAGATGTAAAGGGTATTTTAATCAAAGTCAGATATCACTTAGTTTTACCAAGAGCTTACTATTACAACAGTACTGTTGTTAGAATAGGTTAAAAAAAAACATAATGCAGAGGTAATACCAATCGCTTTCTCTAAAAGTCTTATATCCTTTCAGAAAGAAAGCTACATCCTCATTGTCCAAGTTGCAGGTAAAGTAGAACAAAGAAAGGTTAAAGAACTAATAAGTTTTCCTCTGGGAAACCAACCCCCAACAATAAACAAGCAAAGCCGCACCAAAAAACACCATAAACAAAACTAAAACAAAAACAAAAACAAACAAAAAAACACAAAGCAAAGCAAAGCAAAACAAAACAAAACAAAAACAAAACAAAACAAAACAATGCAATAACAACAATATTAGCAATAACAAAAAGCCACAAAAAAACCACCCCCAAATGCTTAAATGTAATTTCTTCTGATCATTCGGTAAATTAGAAATCACCCAAAAATACAGATACAGTCCACAGAGGCTTTAATAGGTAAGGATCTTTTCACTTTTCCTAATTTTCAAGTGGTAGTGAAATCACTTTTTTTGCTTTTTAGAAATCCATTTATATTTATTCTGTAGAGGGAAAGAAAAACAAAAATTCCCTACAAAGATGAAAAGGCACAAGACTCAAGTAAGGCACAAAATATCAGTTTTCTTTTTTATTTAGCCACAGGAAATAGCTATTCCATTATTTTGGCCCAATGAGATATTAAAGCCCTGAAGGGCTGGATTCTAGTCTAATAGCTGCGTAATAGAATAATATAGTAATGGAATGAGAGCAGGATCTGTAAGATAAAGATACTTGTCTTATTTGTCTTCACACACTAATGTGGAAACCTGCAAAAAGTGCAGTCTTTGCTGAAAGGAAATAAGTGGGCTGTAATCACTGCTAACCACAAAGTTTTGGTGAGTATTTCTGAGAAAACACATGCCACAGCAGTGCACTACTGGTGCTATTACTGGAGTGTTATTTCTTTCCCAGATAAATTTCTGGCCCAGTAGGTTGTCTCCTCTGGCATGGTTACATCCAGATGTCTTGCTTCATTCAGAATTCACAGGCTATGTGTGCTTGTTTGTTTTCATATCAGGATGACAGAGATGGAAGATAATATCACTTCTCTTTGTAGAGATCAAGATAGGATAAATCTGCAGATGAAGGAAAACAGAGTTTGAATATGCTCTTTGTCACTTACTGTGAAAATTTAAAACCTGTGTTTAATTATTTAATTAAATAGTTCCCTGCTTTTGCTGGGTTATAAAACTGCTGTCTCATTCTGTATGAGCAGTACCTCTGATCAGATTAAAACTTTTGTTTCTCTCATGCTGCATAAATAAAGTCAGAAACCATTTGTGCATTGAAAAAATATTTTGTGTTGCAACTTCTGAAGTTTAAAAAGAGGAAAGCCTTCTCTCTGAATTTAATCTCTTTTTTTTCCTTGATTATACAATCCCACACAATCCTAAATAATTAGACAAGAAATAATGTGCATCAGCAGGGATTAGTTTTCTGTCAAAACAAGAAGAGAGATCAAAGTCCCCATGGGAAAAATAACAAAAATAATACTTTTTCCAAGTATGCACGGTTAAGCCTGAACCACAGGTGAAACATTTCCTACCTAATCACTACCGATATCTGTGTACCACACAACTGTGAACTTCCCCTCCGTCCAATTGCATACTGCAATATTATTGCTATTTTATGGAAAGGGAAATGAGATAGATAATTTCCATGAGAGAATAGAAACAAGCAGGGAAATAAATCGTACTCAGAATACCTAAATATTAATCCAGTGCATTACCAATAAAGCTATCTATCCTTCACTAGAGCAATACTATCTGAATGCAGGTGACAGGCTGCGCAGAATGATCTGTTTCCAGTGAGATGTTTCAAAGGCCTCTGATTTTGGAAATGGATAAAGAAAAAAGCCAAAATGTCAGCCTTCTCAGTTAGGGGTTTTTTTGCACTTGTAGTTCAAACTCTCACAAATCAAAGGCTTAATGTGTGTTTCTGACTAGCACAATGTACAGCTGGGACAGGAGAAGTGGACACCTCTACCTAGTTCACTCAGAAGAGTCCTAAAGAAGAGGTTTAATGTTACAAACCCTTTTACAACAGTATTGCAAATGATGTTAGCTGTAACGTAAATTTAGTTTGAGCCTTGGAATTTTTGAGGAACCTATGTTGAGGTCAAGTTTTAATTAAATATTTTGAATGCTAAATAGCTTAAAAAACAATCAGGGTTGTGGAGTTTTTTGATGGTCTTGTTTAGTTTGTTTCATTTTTGTTTAGGTCGGCTTGGTTTTAGGAAAACGTAATTGATAAACTCTCCTGGATGCTTTATATGTTGTTAACTGAATTATAGGGTAGTTTTCTGGAGAAAAGAGGAAGGATATTATTGCATTAGTTTTTCAGAGTACAGATAATTCACTTACATGCAGAATTTTTCACTGTTTGTATATTTGGATTGAATGCTCTGAGAAAATTAAAAGAAAATCATGGCAGATTTTTTGAAAGAACAAAGCAAATATGACTTAAGTTAATGTGTTGTTTCACTAATAAAATGAGTGAAGTGAAAGTGTTTTCCTCAAAACATTGTAGTAGACACATATAGAAAAATGCAATTTATTGTTGAGATGAGTGAAATATAACCTATATTAACTATTAATTATAATGTCACACCCTGTGACTTCAATAATTATGGTATCAAAAAAGACTGTATGGTTTTGTTGTAAAATGTCATTCTATGTATCACTTAAAAAGAATGGCCTGAATGATGCGGTTTTTAGCAGCCAGAATAATTGTTATAAAGTCCAGGGTAAGGAAGCAAAAAGGGCCTTTGCATGGTACCCACAGATGTTTAATTCAGCCGCATGGTGAGATGTTCAGGGTCCAAGGCACACCTATGGGGAGACTCCGGGTTTTTTCTCTTTCCAGAGGGGCAGGGGGTGACCCTAGTCTCGGGGCAGTAGAAAGGTGAGCGCCAGTCAGGGAACAGGGAAGGGGTGGCTCAGGCACACAGGAACAGGGGAAGGAGCCAATGGGGTCTTAACAGCTTCTTGAGGGAAGCTTCTTGTGTCTCCCTAACCTAGGAGATGTCCGCCAGGATCTCCACAGCATTTTTGTGTTTTGTGGAATTGATTTCAAAATAATAAAGCAAATGCTCAATAAGACTTCAATAAGACTTTTTATACATACATATGCCAAATATAGACATCAAATATTTTTTATGAGAATCTCTTTGTCTAGCATACTGGGATTTTAGGCTTAATGGTAAAGTAATTTAGAGATATGCAAATGACATCTATGGGCTAAACTGGAGATTTATTTATGTTTTCCTCTGACTGAAAAAAGGGGAAAATCCTGAGACGTACATCATACTTTGCTGTATCTTCCCATATTGTAATATTCTGGTTTTTAGAGCAAAATATTAGAGGGACATTAGAAAGAATCTGAATAGTATATGAATATGAATATGAATATGAATATGAATATGAATACTAAGTTTGCAAGGATAATTCTATGTACCATATAGACTAAGAACAGAATACTACTTCAAACTTCTTTGAGATGTAAGTTGTCAAGACACCAGTAAAATCACTAAATCACTTGATTTTACTCTTAAAAACTAATCCTAAAATAAATAGAAGGATATAGATTCATTTGTAAATAAAAGACGGGTTTTTTGGGTTTTTGCTTTTGGGAGATTTTTTTAGCTTTAAGCAGAGATCTGCCTCATCCAACCCAGGACAAGAAAGGAACGCAATCAATGTCATAAGAGTAGCTGACATACATTGATAGTGTTATGTTTCAAAAATAACCCATCTGGAAATTACATGGGTGGGATTTCAGGTACCAAGATATTTTTGTGACTTAACAATTAGTTAAAATTTTGTTCATTACAAAATGGCTAAGAGTAGTGGACGAGTTCTGTGAAACAAAAAAATAAGAAGAGGATTCACTACAGAGACGTTTTATGCTTTGAAATAATCTGCAAGTAGCTGAAAAATCATTAGTCTACCCACAGTGCACAAAATATAATTATCTAGATAAACACTGCTTTTTGTAAGAAAAACCACTTGCAAGGAGTTTGCAACCCACTGTGCTTCCCTTGCTGTGGTCTAACAAAGATGTACTAACAACAATTTTGCTGACAAACCAAGCAAATTTAAGATAAATAGGATGTTTCAAAAAGTACTTGATTCAAGAAAATGTATTAAATTGTCAGGAGCCTTGATGGCTGGCAAGACCTGTTAGTAAATTTTTTGTTAACAATAGCTGGGAAGTGAGATGGACTGTGGACACGTAATAAGCCCACGAAGGCTGAGTGATTAACAGTGGATATTTTAGCTGGCAATAGGCTCATTTTGTGGCAGCTTAGCTTGTTTTGTGTGAACAAGTTTAAAAAAAGATCAAAGCTAGCAGATTCTAAGTGGAGAATATATTACAGAAGTGGGTACACATTTGTTTGAACTTCGTCTGTTGTATGCCCAGAGATTTCAAGCAGAATATTGACAAGTTAAAATTTAGTTTGTTTGGTTTTTTTTGTTTTTTTTTTTTTTTTGACAACACATGCAGAAGGGAACCATTTGTTTAAGTTTGGTGCCACCACACCAGTGAGGAACTCATGCATCTTTTGATGGCAGGGAAGGAGCAGACAAAATCTGTAGAAGATGTCCAAATCTCCACATCATGAAACAGTACAATAAATACCCCACTGATGACCATTTGGGATGTCTCTTGAGCAGGTAAGTCACAGTTTCTCAGGCAAGCCCTGCTTGATTTTCAAAAATAAATCTTGGGAGAGAGCTGCAGTTTGCACTTTTACCAGATGAAACCCCACACACAAAATAGTCAGGCAACATGTGGACATGAGTATGTGTGAATCTGTTCCGCACAGATGAGCTTATGCAGTTTATGTATGTGTCTGCTACAGCACGTTGAGGCAGACAGAGAGGTGTTACAGATGAACACTCTATTTTGTGGACTGACATTTCTGTAGCATTTACTGGGTTCTTATGAGAATCTAAATGTTATATTTACGCATGTCATTGTTTCAACTCTATTATGAATTCAGCCTTTGAAACTCCTGCCAATCTTTAAAACCTAAGTTTCCTCATATAGTTTAGTAGACTAATTCAGTAAGCTACACAAGTCTGGCATGTTAGAGATCAAGAAGGAATGTAAAAAAAAATCAGACTGTCTTCTTCCCTCATTAAAAGCTTATTATTTCTACTAAATTATTTTACATTGAGAGAAAGAAGAAATGTTCCTTTGAGGATTGTTCAGGCAATGAAACATTTAAAGACAAGGCAGATCGGTAGTACATAACTCAATTAGGAAGACAGTGAATCCTAGAACTTTAATCAGCTTAATGATGTTTTTAATAAATCTATTTTTCCTGCCCAAAATAGTGCTAGTTCTAAAAACTCAGACAAAATAATTTATTTCACTTATGAAGAAAGAAAACATATTTAACACTCACATGAAAGTGAGAATATCTCTACACACAAGAATCATATATTAAAACAGCAACTGACTTTTTGTTATTCTTGAAATTCAGCTTTGTGTTAATATGCATTTTTCATGGGAGCGAGTCTGCTCTTACGCTTCCTGTCCTATGTTGCAACAGCCATTTGCTCCACTCATTGACAGATTTTCTTCTATTCCACAAAAAGGAAACTACACTGCAGCCCAAAATATGCAAGCTCCTACTTTTTGATAATTATTTAGTATGAATTCAGTTTTCTTTTTTTTTGGAAAATTGGGTAGAAAAATGTTACGAGGACTTGATCTAAAACCAAAAAATTTAAACAGAGAAATCAGAGACCAACTATTCTCTTTTTTGTTTATCTTTTTCATTTTTCTTTCTTTTTTCTTTCTCTTCTCCTATTTATTCTTTTTCTTATTCTATTAATTTTTCTTTTTAAACTCTTTTTCATTTTTATGTTCATTCTCTTCTTCTTTTACCATTTTCTTTTCCATTTAATTTTCTTTTCTTTAAGTTTTCTTTTATTTGGTTTCTTTTTTCCCACTTCCATAATTTTCATTTTATGCTTTCTTTTAATTCACAGTTTTCTCTTGCTTCTGTTTTTTTCTTTGTTTTTGTCTTCCATTATGCTTTTGGTTTTGCTCCACCATCGTGAACAGATGCTTTCCTTCCAAAACAAAAAATCAAAACTATTGCATAAGACTACATAGAGATGGCTCTGTGTCAGTATATTAACTTCTTTTTTATTTAATTATTAGAAGTGTGGCAAGTACGCAGTTATTTTGTCTCTTCAGACTTTAAAATTTTATAGCCATCTATTAAGAAGCAGATTTCTTAATTTTATTTGTCTGGAAGAAATAAAAATTTTTTTTTGGGTTTTTTTTACTTCTAGTATAATGAACTAATACATGAAAAAATTACAATATTAACATTTTAGTTTATTTTGAGAAGAAAATTAATTTTGTTTAGAAACTCTAAGAAGAACAATAACTGAATGGCAAGGTTGAATAGAAAAACCTAATGTTTTTACTTCTTCTGAAGTAATAAATGTATTTTAAAGTTATTTTTTCTTCATAGTTGTCTGACAGGAATCATGACACATGCCTTTTTAAGTGGCAAAGGAAAGTTAACATTTGTCATAATGAAAAAAGTTTTCACCTCCTAGACAGTCATTATTTTATGTAAGGAAATGCATTGATAGAAATTTTGCTGACAGTAACTGTTAGCGTTCATAAACATATAACCACGAAAATGATAGAATGTTGGTGCTTTTATTAAGAGCTCTGGGTGTCAGGGGTATTTCAACCCAAATCTGACTCCGACCATACGTTCGAGATGAACATGTTTTTATATTTTATCGGTATATAACTTTCATGTTAATTATTAAACTTATATTGTTCTATTTTATATATATATATATATATATATATAACAACTAACATTTTCAGAGTCTATTTTTAACATTTCCTGGGGCCCCCATTGTCATAACCACAGATGTCTTTGAGGTTTCAACTTTCTACCTTTGTTAATGCTTTTAATTTGTTTAATTTTGTTAATGCTCTTTAATTTCTCTACAGACAGTGAAAACGAAATGGGAGAAAAAATACCACCCCCCTCCAAAAAAGAGACCACCACCATCATCCCCCCACTGCCCCCAGAATATACAAAACAACAAAGTGATGTTCCAGTAAGTATTTAAACCAAAGTTTTAATCTAAGGAAATCACACTTATTTTTATGTTTACATTAATATTCATATTCGTTTTTATGTACACTGTATATTCTTAATAGTTAATAAAATCAGTTGGTTTTAACAATACACAGAATTTTTTATGTTCAAGTGATTCAATACTTTAAAATATAAGCTTCACATTTTAAGTTCTGATTTTGAAAATACTCTAAATTTGCAAGATTTCCCTTTTTTCAGGATTAAAAGTAATATTACGCCCATAACGAGATCCTGAGTTTGGATAAAACCGTTTCATCTCAGCAGGACTGCAAAGCATGAGATTTCAATATTTTAATTCTGCTTTTAGTTAAATAATTATAATAATTAAAATAATATTTTAATTCTGCTTTTAGTTTTAGTAAAAAATTTAAACCAGCAGTATACACAAACTCCTTATTTGCTTCACTCTTCAGGCAAAAATAATTTAATGTACACTAGCTCACTATGGAGCAATGATACAGTACATTGTTGCTAATTTTATATCCAGCAAAGCTACCTTTTTCAAAACCCGAAGTTTGCCATTTAAATGGATAATTTTGCGTCCTCACTCTCCAACCAGCTTTGCTTAAAGATAATGTGTATTGAAAAGACTGGATTGCAGCTACTTCTCTTTTATATGCAAATAATTTTCTCAATAGATTACTTTTATTGGACTGATAGCATTTAGTACATGCAATTGTGCAACCTGGACTGGATGCTCTGTTGCTTCAATAATCTGTGAATAAATTGTTGATAATTAAATTGTCTTTGTCATCCAAATGAACATAGCAACACTTAGTACATGCAATGAAGCATTCAGTGTATCCTTATATTATTCTTAAAAAAAAAACCCAAACTCCACTCTCATAGACTGCATCTTTACTAGTGGATATTTAGGAAAATCAATGCCATTTATTACTTTAGGGGAGTAGCAAGAGTAAACAAAAAGCTATCATTAGGTGTGCCATGAGGAGATCACCAAGCTTTTGCATAACCCAGGTCATTCTTGACTTCCATAAATTCTATTACTTATTTTGGAACAGTAGGGATTACGTTTCAAATACCTACTGAGTTAAATGAGGAAAAATCTCACCACCTTAAAGAGATGTATTAGCAAAGAATAGTTAAAATCTTCTTTCATAGCAGTTGTTTTGTTTCATTTAACATTAAACAGAGATTAAATTAAATAATATCAATAATACAGTAATAGAAAATTGTGGCAGACAGAATTTTTTTGGTTAATATGGCAACTATTTCCAGCACTAATTCTCAGTCTAATGAATACAATAATATGAGTAGAATAATTTATTCCTTGCAAATTTTTAATTATAATTTTACATAAACTTTAAATATTCAGAATGAATAAATCATAAAGCACATTTTCCTCCTAGGCTATTAAGAATTCAGAGCCTTGCCAGATGTCATTTGAAAAACAATATTCAATAAGATTTAACAATATGCAATGGATTTAACCTACAATCATGTAGAAATATCTTAATTTTATTTTTTGCATACAGGCAAAATGAAAGGAAGTGGATATCAGAAGGTGAGAGCACATGATCAGAAAATTTCCCCTTAATTACATCAATAAAGGTGTAAGAATTTCTGCCTAAGCCACTCTAAGTAAGATAACACTGGTAAGCAGTGTTTAAACAGTTTTTTTACTCTATAATTATTTCACAGATCCACTAATTCCAGCATCATAAGTAAATGAAAAATTTCATTACAGTAGAAATTGTCAGTAGATTTTACAAATTGGTGAACTCATGCATCTAAAAGGAAAAAAAGTCCTTTTTATTATTTCTTCATAAATTCCATATAATTGAATTTATAAATTGTTCATAAATATATATATTCATAAAAAATCCTGCTCTGCTTTAAATGTAGAACTAAACAACATTTTCAAATTCTTATGTGTTATTCTGTCTCTGAAGTTCCTTATTCTGGTTAGTAGCATGGAAGAAGTGAGCTTGAGAGCCCTCAATACATAGCATAATTTGGTATCCAAGTTAGTTTGTGTCAGATCATCAGTCGCACACACAAAAAGGCATGAGGGCTATTCACAAGCTATTCACAAGTCATCCTAACGCCATGTCACCCCTGGTGTCAGACACTCCATCTGGAATCTGAGAGGACTGTGCTTGCGCTGAGTACTTCTCTTTTCAGGTCCTTGCAGTGGTAGAAGTTCAGTGCTACTACTGCTCTCTGATTACACAGGTCTAAAGTCTATGTTTTGTACTCTGCGGAGTACATTCGTTCAGCAAAAATATTTTTTCCTGAAAATCCCCATAGTTTTCTATGAATTCCATGTGATATTAGAAAAAGGAGAGCCTCAAAGAGCCTAATTTTCAGGCTTATTATTGAATTTCCTAAGATTGTTGATTTTGCCATGTAAACCAATACACAAGTTTGGCAAATTCTTGGAGAGTCATTCCATGTACGCAGTCAGAATTACACATGTATGTCTCAGCCTTTGACCTCTGTATTTCATAATAGTTTTGCCCACAATATGATATCTGCAAAACTTAGCCGCTTTTTCAGATCATAAAAATTAGTGATAGGACAAAAAACACGAAAGCCATGAACCTCACCTAAAAGCATTGCAGTGCTGTGTATAATGCAAATCTTGGAGTAAATCTTGACTACAAATAACATAATAGCTATATAAGTGAGTAGCAGAAAAGTGGAGCCGTACTGAAATCACTGAGATGGCTTTGGTTGATACTTTTGACAAAAATTTTTGCATAACATGAAAATGGTAGAGGTTGGAGCCTTGGAGCCCTGGTCCTGAGAATGGGGGGAAAAGGGAGAATTCACCTGAGTCTGGACTTCTATTCCTTTTGCTTTCTACTCTGTTTCCTGCTGCAATATCATGTCACTTAACCAAAATATATAAATAGTGGTTTTTTGTTTTCTGAGAATGCAGAGGAATTACTGTATGCTGGGGACACAAAAGGGGTCTCATCAGAAGAAAGTCCAAGGTCCAAATTTAGAAATAAATTGTAACAAGAGAGTCTGTATAAAGGATATTTGGAAACTATTGCTCATTTTCATTTGAGAAGGCAGATTTCCACACACAATCTGTAATCTCTTTTGTAGCTGTTTTATTTCAGAAGGGCTAATAACTATATGGTGCAGGTTGTAATTAATCCTGTAAGATAACAGTCCTAGAGTTATTTCTTAAAAAAAATTAAAAGAAAAAAAATTAAAAAGAGCACCTCAGCAAACAAAAGGAGTTATGGAAGTGGAGAAGAGGGAAAACTTAATATGAGATTGGATGAGATACAAGTTTTAATGACTACTTTCAACAGGGGAAGCAATTCATTATATGACTTAATGATATGAGTGAGCATTTCTGTGATGAATAAATCTGGTCATGAATATTTAACATTCATGAAAACAGCCAAGTGCAAAGCAAATTTTTTTTTTTTTTGGGTTACAACCAGGTCACAAGCACTTTCTGATTTTCCTATTCATGGCAGAATTTTGTCTATTTCCAAAGCAGACTTGATCATATTGTTGCCCGAACGGAGAACACAAAACTCAGGGAGATTTGTGCGGTGCTTTATTGAGGGCCCGGGAGCCTGCGGACTAGTGTCCCAAAAACAGAGCTCCGAATTTCACACTTGAGTTCTTCCCTTTTATACATTTTATATGTGTACAATTCGTTACAAAATCTCTAAGAAACAAATCTTTTGCTCAGCAACCCACCCCTCGTGATAGATTCTCTAGTGCATAACAAAACCATAAATCAAGTGCTTGTCTACACCAAGACCATTGTATACTATATTTTTCGGTTAGTCCAGCATTCTTTCCCTCCCCCAGTTAAACATTTACCTACAGTTCCTAGGCTACTTCTAGGTTACATGATCAAACAGAAATTTTATCCTATCTATCCTATCTATACTAACATATTTTATTAATAACTATCTCACACTCCGTCTAACATCTGGCAGTCAACTTCAGTGGGAAAACTGAGTTTACTAGTTATTATTAAATTTCTTATTAGGGCAATATATGCAAAAAAACCTAATTTTTAGCTTTTTAACTGAAGACAGATCTTTAAAACTAGCTGCAAACACCTGAATGTTTCAATTTCTTTATTATATTAAACTTATCTAGAAAGACAGACAACATTTTTCTGTACATGTTGAAGGAGTATTGGACTCTAAAGCTAAGTATTTCCTTTCTTTTCTCTCAGACAAAGAAGAAGATAGTCAAGTTAGGAAGCGTTAACCTACCTTACTAATATTGGCAGTGTAATAGTTATTCAGGGATCCTACTTTTAAACTTTACAAAATTGACCTTCTTAAGCAAAAATTAATACTTCCATTTTGTAATGGCTGGATATTTTGATTTAAGTGAAGATAAAGACATTACAGAAAATTAAACATTTAAGTGGGGGAAACTCAGTGATTTATTAATGATGAAAATTATCCCAACGTTTTGTTGAGGAGAACATTTAGTGCAGTATAGAAAGGCCTCGGGGAGGACGTTTCCTATAATCTAAGGGGCGAGGCTCTACAGCTGAAGGCTGCAGCTCCGAAGCAGAGACGGGCCTTGTGGAGCCTCGCCTAGAGTGGACCTTCCACGGCAGTGGTGGGAGGCTTCGCACTCGGTGCTGCCGAGTGCACTGTCCCGAGGTTTCCACGAAGCCGCTGGACAATAGAAAGAAGTGAGACAATCTCCTCTATGAGCAAGGTCAGAAGTTTATTCCAACCGGGGAGAAAGTCAACTAGGAGACAAAAAGGAAAGTCCCAAGATCCCTGGGCGCAGCCAGGTTTTATGGCAAGTGGGAGGACACAAAAGGTATCGGGATGATTGGCTAGCAAGGTGGTGAGACAGAGCAAGAGACCAATAGCCATGAAGGAAGGGAGGAGACAAGGTGGTGTGAGGGGCTAACAACCAACCAAATTTGAAAGAAGAAAGAACCTTCCAGAGCTTGGGTCAGGCTAACCCCTGACTGACAAGTCTCCAGATAGGTTGGACAAGGAGAGAGAGAGCGAGACTGACACGACCAGCTTGAACAACCAGGGAGGGGCCAGCCGAGACAAGTTAAAACACGTTCCCCAAAACTCTAACATAAAGATATGCATAACTATAGGGACTTAATATAAATAAATGAACACACCCCAACAGTGCAGGTAGTTCAGCATGCAGCTGCAGTGAGAGATGCAAAATCCAAAGATCTGGATCACAGGAGCCCAAGGCAAGAGGTCAGGAGCTGGCACCAGCATTTTGCATGGCAAAAGGCACAGGGCCTGTGGCCCAGCCAGGTGAGCACACACTGAAACAGGGCAGGAGACAATGACTCAGCTGGAAAATCCCAGATTTTCACAGGCTTACACTGTGAGGGTATAAAAGGCCACGTTTTACTTTGCTCAGGGTCCCTCTTGGAGGCACCAGCTTCAGCTGTTATTTCATTGTTGCACCATGATTCAATTATTTGAAGGATCCAGACCACTGAGACTGATATGAGAAACCTGGGGTTGAGGTGGTAAGTTACCTGGTCTGACTGTGTGAGAGTCAGGGGTGCAGCTGAGAAGGGACTTTGGTTCCAGCTCAGGTCATGAAAGTTTGACTTGCAGAGTGGCTCCTAGATGGTCCAACAGGAAACTTTCTTTGACACTTTTAAGTCATTGCAGAACAAACATAGACATGCATAAGAGACATGCATAAGTATGATGTATTGGGAAACGGTTAACATGGTTTTTATAGAAAGAGTCATGCCACATAACTATGCTGGTGTACCTCATAGGACTTAGAAAGGTAAGAGACTATAGGAATCTGTCTGACGAAAATATACCTGATTTTTTTAGAAAGCTTTCCCAACAAGAGACCTTAGAAACACTAAAGAAAAAGGAATCAATCTTGCCACAAAGAGGTAGGTTAGTGTCATTCCTGTTATTATTACTATTCTGTAGTAATATATGGCCATGTATCACAACCAGGAAGGATTGTTTTTATCTTCCTTGCAGTACAATGTCAAATTATTCTTAAAGTCCTGAGAAGGAGACCAATTTTACCATGACAAAGCTTCTAAGTGAAATAACATCTACAAGACAGGCAAAATGAAAATTGATATGAAGTCATGCTGAAGATTCCTACTGTGCCAAAGGTTTGGCCGGAAAATGACACATGGACTTAATGTCTTTAGATTTAAAGTTAAGCAAAAAGAAGAGGAAAAAATCAAGCTATCTGCAAATATATGCTGCTGGATTATTGTCACTCTGTGAAAAGATATTGGTGTCATTATGGAGAGATCACTGGAAATACCATCTCATCACAGAACAGCAGCAGAAAAGAAAATCAAATGCAAAGAATTATTAGAAAGGAATAAAAATTTAAAATTTTGCTATGATTTTTTAAAAGCCATTTGGCACTGTAAATTAGAAGAGAATGTATAATCCTTGCACCCTTTCCTAAGTACAGCTTTTTCTTTGAAAAAAAATGACAAGGAAGAAAAAGAAAATAGATTTCTTTTATGGGAAACTGTACTGTAAAAGACTATAGATGCAGACTACCTGTTCCAACTCCTGTTGGACAAAAAAAGTATATGAACCAGGGCCAAATAGTTCAGAGTTCTTCAAATTACCTGTGGGGCAGACAGAAGATGATTAATAATATGACTATGTATGTATTAATGCATATTATACATACCTAATAACCTATTAATACATTACCAGCAAGAAGGGGTTTGGTTTGGTTTGATCTTCTTAAAACACATAAAGAAGTTACCTTCCAAATAAGATATCTTTTCATGAAGTTACATTTTTAGTAATAGGACATTACATATAGGACAAGAGACTTAAAGGTAAATTAAAGCTAAAATTCATAAACTTCTAGTTCATAAAGGTAAAGTTCAAATTCATAAACATAAAGTTCAACTTCATGAAGTTCAAGTTCAACCTAGACAAATTAGAGGGCTGAGCAATCACCGTCTATATAAAGTTTAACAATGGAGAGTGCTAGATTCTGCTCATGGGGCAGGGCAACCCTGGACATAGAGACGGGCTGGTGAATAAGAGGCTGGAGAGCAGTGCTATGGAAAGGGATGTGGAGGTCTGTTATAAACAAGCGTTTGAGGTCGGTCATGCATGTCTTGTTACAGGCAGCATTTGTTATATACACGAAGAGCTCATTCTCAGATTTAATAGGTGTTACTAGAGGCTGTTCTCTCTCACACACATCCATTTCACCAGCCCAGTATGCCACTCTTCAGCTCAAAGTGCACCAGTATGCCCAGTTTTAACTGACTGCACAGTAAGACAGATCAGCTCTATGTCTGCACTTTTCTTAGAGCTTTGTAACTGAGCACTCCCAAAAACAGAATGGTGAAGGAGAGAACTTCCTGTCTTTGTTTAAATGATTGTTCATATATTGAAAAAAATCTTTTTCAGAAGTTTTATTTTTCTTTTGAGGTAAAAAACAAAAATCCAACAAAATACTTATTTTTTAAGAGTATAAAAATTATTCTTAATAAAGTAAAATTCCAACATTTTGTGATAATTACAAGGCACAGGCAGCAAGAATATTTACTGAAAATGTATGTTCCAGAGAATGCTATCTACCAGGACTAGGAATACAAAATTCATCTCTGTCTGTTAATGACTTTCATTCACAATTGAAACCTATGCACCTGAGAGAAGAGCAAACTGCAGGGGAAAAAAGGAAGAAATATAATAGAAATGTACGGGGAAGTTGATGAAACTAAAAGGTCACTCACAAATCACTTATGAGGAAGGCCATCTGTTCAGCACAGGTGCTTACATGAATACTAAAAACAGCAAAAGAAGCGCCAAAACAGAAATGGTGATTAGAATTCTGCTTCACTGACAGAGTACTTCTTATTCATTATACAGCCTATAAGTGACATCTCAGAACTGCTGTTGAAAGGCATAAACTGTTTTCAGCAACTCTGTTTTGTACACAGAGCCACTGGATTATCCAGGTTGGAGGGGGCATCGGAAGGTCTTAGCAGTGATCCCCTGCTTCAAGCAGGGCCAACGGAGAACTCAGATGGGGAGGCACAGGGTTTGTCCCAAGGGCGTACAGAAGTCTCCAAGGATGGAGAGTCTGAAGCCATTCTGGTCAATCTGTTCCACCACTTTGTTATCCTCAAGGTTGATCTCAACATGTGCAGTCTGAACCTTACCTGTCCAGGCAGCAGTCTCACACTACTCTTTATCCCTGCGCTCTCAATTCCCTCCTTGTAGACACCTTGTAGACTGGTGTTAAGCATCCCAAAGCTGCCCCTTCTCCCAGCAAATCCCACTCTGAAAACCTGGTGTCAACTGAGAAATTCATGAAATACATTTGGTCACATTTTCAGGTCATTAACAAGGACAGGACAGGACCCAGGGCAGGCAGAACCCTAGAGTCTGAGCAGCAAAAATTATTGTGTTTTGTACTTGAAGAATACCACTGTACAAGGACTAAGATAAAAGTATTTAAATATCTGTAAATAAAGCCTACAAAAATTCAATTACAGCTAAGACTGGTGACCTGATCCTAGAATAGAAGGCTGATCTCCATGTGGGTGGCTGAAAGGCATCATAAAATTTTGAATTTCAAATCTCTTTGAAATTGTGCAGAGTTGAACCTTAGTTCAAATATTGACATTTTTGAAATTTTTCTTTTCTGTCCCTACCATTCCACACACACAATACCACCAAAAAGCCAGGGTACAAATCTAATCACTTTCTCATAACTTCAGTCAGTTATTCTGCATAAATTAAAACTTTTATAAAATATAGATAGAGAAAAACATGGGAAACTTGGGAAAAACATGCTGCTTTCTTCAGCAGAGGAGGTCATCAAAACTTTTCTTTGATGAAACACGGCTTTTCTGAATCTTTCCGTTTTGGGAATGAAAAAGAAGAATAAAATAAAAAGGAAATTGAATCACTTCAGTACTGGAAATTAGTTTTCTCTATGAAGCAAATGCCTAAAAATCCAATCACATATTTAGGATCTTACATATATAAGTGTACATTGACTCAGTCCTTGAACAGTTCATCAACAGTTTTTAGGAGAACAAGTTAGAAAAGAAGCAGCATTAGGCTATTTGCCCATAAATAAGTGGCTTTTGCATTCATCACCATGGCAATACAGAAACTTATTCTGAACAGTAGTGAGCTACATGAAGTCACTGAGAACTGACAGAAATGTTCTTGACTGAACTCTTGTATTCTGCTCAGGGTTGCATCATATAGATTTCTCTTACAAAGTAATACTTAAGCTTTTTGTTAGAAGCTCAGATAAATTAAATTTTGACATTTAATACTATCTATAAATTCTTATCGCAGTTTAATTGGTTTTGTTTTGTTCAGTCTTTTTACTGAGGGTTATGAATTATTCTTTTCTAACTTAACTAGATTCACTCTAGTCAAAGTAGTTTGAAAAAAATGATCCTTACTAAAGTTAAAGTGAACAAAAACTGTGTTCCTCAATTCTGAAAGTAGAGTTTGAGCAGATGTGTTCCTCCTAATGATTAAACTCCCAAGTTTAAGGGAGGCATTTTTAAAAACAAACAGAGAAACAAACAAAACCATCAGGATCAACATTTTTGAGATTACAGATGCATGAGTTTTTACGGCATTATATTTCTGTAAAGTAAAAAAAAATCTCATGGCTCATTATAAAATATATAATTTGAAGTAAATTTATTTTTGGCATGTGTATATACAGTGAAAGAAAATGTGATATTATCCAGAGGGTCCGATGTGTTCTCTTGTAAATGTGCATTTCTCTCCCTGATGATGGCCTAAATTATTAGGCTAAATACTCACTAAATTGACATTTAGCTAAATATACAAATTATTTGAACAATTTTCCCATTAATTTCTTCTGCTGCTCTGTTAATTTTTTTCTACATTTGTCATCCCTTCTCTTCAATATTCTAGAAAAAAAAAACCAAAACAGTTAATTATTCAATTTTTGCATTATGCTTGGCCCATAAACAAAATGCAGAACACCTGAACAGTTTTCCCATATCAGAAAGACAGAGGGGTTCAACTACTTTTCAAAGAATAATAGGTTATTTTTTATATCATGTGAGTCCATATTCCTTTAAGATGCATCCATATTACTCTCTAAAAAATGAAGTCATGTCTCACCTTGACTTCTGTGATTACCACTACCTTGAAACATCAATCATTAACCTCCCATTGTTTCTTTCTCTCTAAGGCTAAATTTGGGCTTAAAATATGCCTTCCCCTGATAAAGCATTTTGCATCAGAAAGCAACACAATAGAAATATATCTCCTTCAGCAGACAAGAGAAAAGTACTTTGTTGAATTCTATTAGAGAAAAAGGTCAGTGAAAATGTCCAGAGAATAGGAAAAAAACAGATCTTGGAGATGCACTGCACAGTATGAATATATCACACAGCCTTAAATAGCTGCCTTTTCCTGGTTTACCTACCTAAATTTTCAGAACAATACCACACACATTCTACCCTTCCCAGCTGTGATTATATCAAAGAATTCTGTAGTGGACCTATGCATTTCTCAGTTCAGCATTACTTCTTGCTTTGCAATATTAAATAGAAAATCTGGCAGGTGGCAATAACTACTGATATATATTACTATCCCAAACTTCCTTAGCAGCTTGGCAATATAAAAAGCAGAAAAGACTTTCCTCTTAGTAAACCCTGCTCATCAATAACTAAAATAACTCTATATTATCAACCCCGTGTTCAGTACAAATCCAAAATACAGCCTCATACTCAACACTGAAGGAAGTTAACTCTTCCCTAGACAAAACCAGTAAGCCATGAAGAAGTCAAATCATCAGTCAACTGTAGGTGTTGTGCAGAATTAGCAAGAAAATTATTTAGAAAACAGCTATTTTTGGCAGGGCTTCATGTAACAGAACAGACTTGATTACAGATGAATACTGTGTTCCTCTGTCATAATAAATCTGGGTTTATTTATATGTCATGATTTGGTTATGCACTATGTGGATTCTTTTGGTTTATCAACTCATGCAATACCAAATGCATGAGTGTAACATTAAAAATATGTTTCAAAACTGGAGAAATTATTTTCTTTTTTTCTTCTCAATAGAAAGGTAAAGAAAAAACAACTGATACACAAAGATCAACTTTATACTTTTGACTCCAAAGTTAACTGATATTCGTTTGGGAATACAGCATTAAACTTGGATTTATATTCCCTTTGGGATATTTTTATTTACACATTTACTTAAGGGTCAAACTGAAGTAACCATATCTTTTGTTTCCAGTCTTTTGCCATGCATGCATCTTAGGGAGTACAGAGAGTGCTTCTGGGAATAATTAGCTCCCAATTATCACCTTTATATTTCCACTTATTCTTCTCTTGAAACTTTGAAAATTCTCTCTTATTCAGCTAGTAAGGGCTGAGTTTTCTTCTTTTCCATTTCTGTTGGGTCACTTGATGAGAGAGCACTCTCTCCACTGAGAAAAAAATTCCCAAGGAGGGAACTTTCCAGGTGGGATTGGAGCTGTTCTTTCAGAATCTCAGTTGCTAAGTACCTCTTTGATCTAACCGGTCAAGGTGTATCTATTCTCCTCTGTACTTAGTGTTCTCACAGACCCATTTTCTTTAAGTCTCAGATATACAGCATCTGTATATGCCTAAGAAGTCATGCCTAAGGTGAATTTTCAATATCTTCACTGAAATAGATAAAGAAAACATTAGAAGACATTAGTTAAGGGACCAAAGAGTGGGTAGGGGTCTGAATAAAAGGACAGAGCATAAAATTAATGGAGTGAGAAGAGTGAAGAAGCATCAGCAGCTGAGCTCCTCGAGACCTGCTTTGAAACCAGCCCTGCCTAATTTTATTAGTCTTTTGATAAGTAACACATGTGAATTCAATTTTCTGATGACACAAAGTATACTCAATACAGAAAAGGATTGGGGATCATGTAACCTAATTTCCTAAATTAGGAATTTCAGCTAAAGCAGGTTCACCTAGAACAGGTTGTGCAAGATTGCCTTCTAGGTAAGTTTTCAGTATGTCCAAGGAAGGAGACTCCATAGCCTCTCTGGGCAGTCCGCTCCAGTGCTCTCTCATCCTTACAGCATAGTTTTTCCTCATATTTTACGTGGAACTTCCTGCATATAATTTCTGCCTCTTTCCTCTCATCCCATTGCTTGGCACCACCATGAAGAGCCTGCCTCTGTTCTCTTCTTTCAGATATCTTAATAGGAACATTACCAGGCCAGGTGTATTTCACACCTTGCCATGTTTATGGACTATAGCCCATGTTTGTTGAAATAATCTCCCACTTTATTTTCTTATATATGTCCCTAGTGCATATCCCAAGACCTCCAGGCATATACAAATAGGTTGTAGATATGTGTGTATAGGAAATTAAGTACATTCCGGGAGGAGTAACTAGGGGTATAAATGGATTTACCTTGACAGTGTTTATGTAATATGTACACAAAACCTTCCTGATTACATTGAGAAACATTATCCTTTGTAGAGTCATGGTAGTGTACAAATCAATTGGGAGGAAGAAAATTACTGAATAATAAAGTTTAAAAAATTTCCTGAAGATTTCATAGTATAGAGTAAGAATGAAATTAAGAGTGCTATTGTGAAAAGTCAATTCACCAAAATCTTGATTTTTCAAAACTGTTCAGCCCTGAAGACCACTAGCTGTATTTAAGATTATTGTTTGTGCATGAGAAAGCATAGCTACTTCGCTTTTAAACTACTCACTAGTGAACAGAGTTTGCTGGATTAGCTCACCCCTCAGTACCAGTCAGCTATGCTGGAAGAGAACAGATAGCTCTTTATATCACAGTCTGGGAATTACATACACACACACCTTAAGGAAAATAAATTCATGTAGGTAAATTTGGTTTTTGGAGATTGAGAGACTCTTTTTCAAAAAGACTGTATGCTTCAGAGCTCATGGCAGGTAAGAAATTTCTGCCATTTCTTAGTTCTGCTTAGTAGGATTTTGCACTACAGGTTTTTCACTTTGTTCATACAGTGCTGAAACATATATAGTTCAAAAATATATATCGATTCAATCACACAGTCTATAAGAGAAGGATAATATGACAAATATTGCAGTTGGTGGATTAAGACTCAGACAGAAACTAGTTTGTCTAAAATTCCATACAGAACCTGTAACAAGCATCATTTACAAAATGTTTTCCATTCACAGCTTCAAATTCCTTCAAGATATCTCTACATTCTAAATGTTCTCTTTGGCTATTAACATTTAAAATCTTTATACCACTCTGTTAAATGAAAGTGCACAAAGTAATCAGCACAATATGGTCTAAGGAACAGTACTACTATGCCTACTGGTAACTTTTCATAAGAGTTATTTTTTGTCCTCATCATATTAGGTCTTTTTTGCCAAGACTTCACATCTTTTCTATTAAACTCAGTATAAAAATGTTTTCTGGCTGTTAAGGAGACTAGAAGAATCTTTGTTCTAGTGTCTAGAACACAGATTTGTGCTGTCTGGCTTGAGCGACAAACTCAAATCAAGAGACAGAACTGGGGGCAAAGGGCACTTCTAACTCTTATTTTTCCATGACAAATTAAAAACATATAATGGTTCTATTCTCATGAGTGGCATTCACATTCCCTGAACATGATTCCTTTGCCCAGGCTTTTTCTCCTGGGAAGCTGAAAGGCAGAGAGAGGCCTCAGAGAAAAGAAATCCAGTTCTTGTCTCATTTGCTTCTCCTCTGTTGTGCTCATGTGGGATGTGTTTGGAGATTGTTTACCCAAAGGTAATTGCCTGACTGGACTCCGGTGTGAGTTGTTTTGACTCATTGGCCAGTCAGTGCCAAGCTGTGTAGGGACTCTGGAAAGAGTCATGAGTTTTCAATTGCTACCTTTTTAGCATTCAGTAAGTATCTTTTCTGTATGTTTTAGTATAGTATAGTATTATTTAATGTAATATAGTATCATAAAATAATAAATTAGCCTTCTGGGAACATGGAGTCAGATGCATCATTCTCTCCCCTAACTGGGTTTGCCTTCATTTACAATACTCATGTGCCACCAAAAAACAAACTCAAAAACCCCATGCCCCCCAAAAAAACCTCAAACCAAAAAAACAAACAAATATAAAACCCCAACAAAAATAGCCCCAGATTATTAAGGTCTCAAAAATTTTAAAAATCCTAATGAACAAGTTAATAAAAACAGATTTTATGCATATTCATTTTATGCTTTAACTTTTGAGATAATATTAAAAATGAAAAACATTATTTTTTCTTTTAGTTTACCAGTCAGGAGGCATTCAAATCCCAAATGTTACCTTGTCTTCAAGTGTATCTACCACAGCATGATTAAAATTGAGCATATGTAAATAAGTTTTCTATATAATCTGTTTAGAAGACCAGATTTCAAAACCAAGAATCAGTTATATGTTATTATGCACACATTGTAAAAATGCACCAAAAATTCTATGAAAATACTTTTACCCCAATAACTATCAAGTTTTTGCAAAAACAATATATCTTTTTTAAAGACTTAGAAAAAAGGTTGATTTATAGGGAAATATATTTGTTGTACAATAAGGCATGGGACCCAAAGCTCAAAAACAGCAGTAGCTCTCTAAATCTATAGACTACATCTGAGAACTGAATTGACTTAATAAAGAAATCTTGATTCGTCAAGACTTGAACACCAGGATGTCAACACTGGAAAATATTACACAGCAAATCTTAAGAGAAAATTGACAAAACACATCAGTCAAAGCCTTACAGGGGTTTCTTCTGTCATTAACACCTATTGCAAGGTCAGTGGACTGCAGAAAAAACTGCATTTTTGAGCTATATGACATATCCTCTTTATCTGAAAATGATAAGTTCTGCAAAATACATTTTCACTCAAAAAAAAAAAAAGAAAAAAAGGTGAGAAATGGACAAACTCACAAGCCGGATAATAAAATGTGTGGTTTTACAAAGAAGGAAATCTTATGGTGTTAGTAGGCACACTGCTAAAGTAGAAGACAAAAGCTGCTATGTGTCTGTCTAAAAAACATACATCATTAATTTCCTATGAAAGATTGAGTCAAATGACATTTTATCTGACTGTGGAAAAGAAAGTGTGTGGTAGATTTTGCTTTCAAGGTACTTACCTGGTACATTTAGGGACAAAGTACTCAAACATGTTCTGGAGTCATCATGGTATACACTGAAATCTGTCAGTGTAACTTCTATAATATTTTGAACCTCTGAGCACAGATTGCAGTGTTAAATTCTCACAAGAGGAAAGTTTGCATGCAGCAAGACACTTTCTGGAAAAAAAAAATGATACTTTTATTTGGTATAAATGTGTTAACACATTTGCATGCAGAAAGAAGAACATGCACCAAAAGAAAAGATCATGGAGAAGTCTGTATCATTAAATACCTAAATACAGGAGTTAAGAATACTAGTACAAACACTTCAGTCTATAAAGGTAAGGAAACATGGCAAAAAGTTGGGATAAAGACCAAAGATATCACAGATATGTTGTAAAAAATGTAAACCCAGATATAAGCCAAGTTTTAAACCACACGCGCTTCAAGGTGGCAGTTAACTCCCACCTGAATTAAAAAACACAAACAACCACATCATTGCCTATGTAGCCAGAAGTTTTTAAGTAGCTAGAAGAAAATCTTCTAATGAATTCTTTCACGAAATACATGGAATATACCACAGTCTTTAAGGATTGAGTTTGGGGGTTTCTGAGGGGGTTGCCATCAGGCTGAAGAGGATAACAGAAAATATATTAAAACATAAATATAACAAAAAGATGCATTTATTCTGCAAGAAAAATCAAGTTGCTTCCCAATTAAGTTCCTCCCACTAATGCCAAGACACCTGTTAATACATATATAGCAATCCAGACTACTAACATTTGTTCTACATGTGCATTTTACTTCCATTTACTTAAAATATTTTTTAAATGTTGACCTCAGTTAGTATATATCTCAGTTTTCAGCATTCCTTATTTGTTAACAGCCATGGTGAACCACAAACTAAATTATATTGAGCACTGGAAATGCCCCGATTTCCACCTAACATGCCTGTTCTGAAGAAATAGCAGGGAGATTAAAAAGAGGGCCAATCTTAATCCCTTACCTTGAAATAAATAATATTTGTTGTGCCATAATCTCTCATACAGATACTTGCCAAACTGGCTTGCCTGTTCTCTCTGCCAATACCTCTAAATTTCACCAACACCAGATTACTTAACATGTGAACATATTTCAAAAATGCAAAAGAAGGTACAATATACAGAAATATATAGATTGATAGATGTAAATAGATACATATAGATTATATATAGATAATATATAGAGATATACAGGTATAAAAATAGATGCTAAAGGTACATATGTGTGTGTATATAAACAAATATATATATATTAGCATATATAGATGAGATGGAGATAGAGATGGAGGTAGAGACAGACATGATAGAGATAAGGATGATGGAGATAAAAATATAAAAGAGATGGCATAGATTAGATATAGATTATAAAGAGAGAAATACAGAGAGAGATAATGACAGAATTTGAGATAGAGTTGATATAGTTATACATCAGCACATGCATGCATGCAGTAAAATTTATATTTGTACATGTACCTGTATACATAGAACTTTGTAGAACCTTTGACACCATCTTCCACAGATTCTCACAGAAAAGCAGGAAGCCTATGGCTTGGAGTGATGCACTCCTTGCTGAGTTAAAAGCTGGCTGGATGGTCAGGCCCAAAGAGTGATGGTGAATAGAGACACAGCCAGGTCGTGGCTGAATTCTCAAGGCTCAATACTGGAGCCAGCAGGTTGAGGGAGGTGAACCTGCTCCTCTACCCCACCCTAAGGATGCCACACCTGGAGTGGTGTATGCAGCACTGGCTCCCCAGTTCTAGATAGACAAGGTACTACTGGAGAGGGTCCATTGCAGGTCTCCAAGGATGAATATTAGACTGGAGAATCTCCCTCATGAGAAAAGGCTGGGGGATTCCTTAGGAAGATATGATTGAGAGGGGAAGTCATTAATATCTATAAGCATGTGAAGGGAGCATGTCAAAATGATAGATTCAGACTTTTTTGGTGGTGCCAAACAATAGAAAAAGGAAAAATGAGCAGAAGCTGGAACACAGGAAGTGAACAAAAGGAAAAAATTCACTGTGAGGATGACTGAAGACAGGAACAGATAACCAGAGAGGCTGTGAACTCTCCATAACTCCTAAGATATTGAATATGTGTCAGGACAGAATTGTGAGCATTAGAACAAGCTGCCTAGGGAAGGGGTGGGATCACCATCCTTGCAGAGTTCAAAAAACATTTTGATTTCGCACTTAAGGACATTGTTTTGTGGTAAACTTGGCAGTGTTAAATTAATGATTGGATTAAGTGATTTAGAGGCCTTTCCCAAACTTAATGATTCTATTATTACATATATAGATGAGATGGAGATTTTATAGATTTAGATACAGATTAGATGGAGGTGAGATTAGATGAAGGGAGAGAGAGATAGAGAGGAATGGAGGTAATAGAGGTAGCATGCAAATACAGGTGCAGATGCAGGCAGAAATCCTGTGCCTCCCTTAGAGCAAAGATAATTAAAATATTCTAAGTAAACCTTGTAGGGAATTGTGAGGTTAAATGGTATTTCAGAGTTTGCCTGAGGTTGAGGAAGGTTGATAACAACACTGTGAAGAAGCTGCAGTGATCACAACCTATAATCTTTCATCATGTAATGCAGCCATAGAGGTGTCACTGCAGATATTTTCCTGTGATGGATTTACTTGATGCCAAGTCCCTCAAGGCAAGGTGCCTTAAAAAAAATGGACATGAAAGGAATATAGTATGAGTTTTCAAAATTCTAAGAGGATATTGGGTGTATTTAAGTCAAACTTTCTCATTTACAGTAAACTTTCTCATTCTTCCATACTGGGTGAGAAAATACACTGACAATATAATATCTGTTTTCGAGGCACCACTGTTGATTTTTAAAAGAGCATTCTTAATTTGAATTTATTCCTTTCCCAGTTTGCTTCACCTCAGGTTGCAATAATATTTTGCCCCAAGAAAATTTGTTTCTTTTCCAGCTAAGTGTGTGCTTTCCTGCTCCACCAGCAAAAAAGTAATGTACATGCAGTGTAATGAAAAAAAGCAGTGTAAAGAAACAAAGCAGTGCATTAGAGCCACACAATTGCAAAGGAAAACTCTTCCTTCAGGCAAGATATCAAGCTATGTAGTAATACATACTTGTCTTGTGAGCAAAAAGAAGGAAATAAACATTTCATCACACATTATCTGCTTCATTTAATCCACAGTGGCTTTAATAGATAATATTCTGTACACAGTGTGCTTGAATAAGCATGGCATTTATTGTCTTAGAACACTTACTTGGACAGGCTGGAAGCTATATGAAGGCAATTAACATTTATCATAAATCAAACAAGGCTTTTATGGCAACCAAAAGAGCACTGTTGGAAATGCCATTTATCAGACCACCAGAAGGAGATTAAGAAATCGAGAAATCTTTTAATTTTCTTTTTCATTTTTCCTTTTTTTTTTTTTTGCTTAGTAAAACTTTCATCCACATAAGTGAAAATCAATTGATTACTTCCAAAAACTTTGACAATTCAATGTGACATGACATCACACACATGTAGAATAGTAACTACTACAAAAGTATTACCAATGCCAGAATTGTTGTGTTCTATTCAGAATACTGCAGAGAAAGTGCTGCCTACATCCTTTTTAGCAACTGTCCTTTAAGGGACATGCTGCACAGAAACAGTAACTTACACAACCTCTAGCAGACAGAGAAACCTGTCAAAAGCACAGATTTGAAGTACATGACGTGTATTTCTATTTTGGGCAGTAAACCCCTTGAAAAAATGGATGATAAATGTGTCAAACACACGAGCATAACTTAGACAACTGGAAGAAGAGTCTGGGTTCACAGAAATGTAGAAAATCAGCTGAATGTCAAAATTTTACAGGCAGGAACTTAAAAATTTGATTCCAGTGCTTGTCGCAGCACTGACAATTCAATTTCTTCTCTATTTCTTGACCGCTTGTCATGTAAAGATCTGCTGTCTTTACTAAACTTTCAGAAAAATGATTTTTTCCTCCTGTGTAAAATTTTCTCATTAATAGTTCCCTTCTGAGACAGCATTGTCAGCCTAATGACTTACACACAGCGTGTGCTATTTCCCTCTCAGAATATTTTTTTCAGGTGCTTCTTGTATTCCTGTAGCTGCAGTGAACAGAACAACCTTATCTCAAAGTCAGCATACTTAGGAATGGAAAATATTCTCACTTCAAAAGAAGTTTTGTCATATGTTTATATTAAAATTATACTGACCTGTAAAGACATGAACTGTTTCAAAAACCCCATCAAAACCACTGAACAGGTTTCTGTTAACCTCATCAACAGTCTGATTCTGAAATTAGAAATGAAAAGTGAAGGAATGTGAAGAAAATAACCAGTATAGTTAATAAAAATTAATTAATATGCTATAGATACCTTAAAACCCTTTAAATAAATTCAAATACAAATACTAACTACTTGTAGACCTGTAAAACCCTGCTGACAAAGTATAACATGTAAATAAATCACAGGAGGCTCTGTGGAGAATCAGTGGTATCATAACATCTACCCTGGGTTTTGTTGACTGCAGTGGGACTTTGGCATTGGAAAAGAAAGGTGATTTTGGTGAAATAAAAGAAACAAGAACTGTCCAAAGGTGTTCATAATGTATCTGGTATTTTCTTTAATACTTGAATGTTTTATTCAAGCTGACATTTGAAGATGACTCCGTAGAACGTGATAGTAGCTTTATTTGCACTTCTCCTACAAGACTATGCCATTTTAGACTAAGACTTCACAGTATTTACTCACGCAAAATTAAGCAGATCCCGTGCATTCTGTGTGGATCTGCACTGACTTCAAAGCATTTACATTTCTACGTTTACTCCATATAGCACCTTTCTGTATATAAATCAAATCCAGAAAGCTACCAAAGAAATGGTGAAAGCTAGGAAGCTTAAAAGTGGCTGAATCAGGGAATTCAAAAATTTACTTAAAATCCCATCTTAAAAATGCTATATTGAGCACTACCTAGAAAAAGGGATTAATTCACAAAAAAAGGTAAAAAAAACCCAAAACAAACTAACAATCAAACAAACAACAAAAAAAAATCAAAAGCCCAATCCAACCAATCAACCAATCAAACAAACAAACAAAACAAACAAAACCAAAAAACACCATACCAGAAAACACAAAAAACCAAACAAACAAAAAACCCAAACAACACCCCAAATATTGATTATTTGTAAATAAAAAACAATTACAGAAACTTGATATTAATTATCAGACTGACTCACTAGGTTAGATCCTCAGAAGTACTTTTCTGCCAAGAATATGTTAGAATATGCTAAGACCACAGTGACAGATAGGAAATGTTTAATTAATGTCATAAGAAAGACATTTCTAGGTCTTCCATGCTGGCAATGAAATACTAACCTGTCACAAGCTACATATCTATGCAGATGAGTACAGTCATTGCTTTTTCTAAGAGAGAATTACAACATATTACTGGCACCTGCAGGATTTCAAAAAATAGAGGTACATTTTATTGAGGAGGTAGCAGTTACTCCCTTTCCCAGAAAAATAAGTTCTATAAAAGGTCCTGCTGGTCCATGTTGTGTTCCCGGGAAGCATGTAATATGGATCCCAAACACTGAACAATTTCAGTTGCACACCATCATCTGTTTATTGTTGGCACCAGCTGCTCTCTTGCTTATATCCCATCACACCAAAATTACTGATCTACATTAATATTTGTGGACTTAACAGACTTCCACTCCTTCAGCATACAAACCATTTTTTGATTGAGAATACAGTATTTGAAAAACATATGGAAAGTTAATATTCATAAATACTGGCATCATCAGCTGAACTTTGGGACAGGTGTTATTGTGCATCAGAATTTTTCTTTTTCTTTTCCTTGATTGTGACCCAAATATTCTATTTATTCCATTTATACTCATCACTAGAGCATCTGGGTTTCTCACCATCCTTAGCATTACTCTCACAGAATTTCATCAATTTTTCACATTGAAAAATTTCAGGGTGTGTAAAGAAGCAGTTTGACACATGTTTAAGGTATCTATTGCATGTTGCAGGCCTTATATAAGACTTTTTATTCTTATGCATATTTCCACAGTATTTCCATTTTCTTGGGGTTTATTTTTTCCCCAGTGATTAGCAAAAAATAGCCATCTCATCTAACCTATCCGTTGATTTAAGCAATGAGCCATTCTAAGTAATAGTTTGCACTATTTTGGTCGCACATTTTAGACTTTTAAGCAAGCAATTAGTGTGGTCTTATGTTTTGTCTATCCATATTGTCCATCCTTATCTATCTGAGGACAAGTTTTGTTTTAGTCAATATCAGGACACTTTGATCTTGACTAAAACAAAAAACAGGATCATTGTGTTCACACATCTTCAGGTATGCCACACATATTTAACACCAACAATTAGAGAAAACAAAGCCTTAATTTATATCAACAGACCTCAGTTTTGAAGAAGCTGTAGCATTTCTAACTTTGAAATCGCATAACTATTACTCAGAGAAAATCAAATATATTCTAGCATGTGGGAAGAAAAGAGCAGCACCTTGAGGAATTTATGAGGATTTGAGGTCAGTTTCCTATGGTGAAAGGTTTCTTCACTCCAAACTCACAGCACTGCCACATAATAACACTAATTATTGCTCTCAGAAAATTTCTCAAGTTGTCTTCTCCAGGCATGCATAAAATGCTTCTGAAGTGATGAGTAAAGGCATAATGGGAACTTTTACTACGGAAAACCAGTGTGGATTTCAGGAGCTAAGCACAGGAGATCTGGATTTATGGATCCATCTGGCACACTGTTTTGCTGCGCTAGTGGAGACAACTTTGCAGTGTTCATTACCAAGTGGCATTGTGCAAATTTTTGCTTGCTTCCTCTCCCATGGGTGCCACCAGGAAATGTGCCATAGGAAGCCAGGGATCTGACCTGGGTCTCAAGGCACTGAATGTAGCACTGGAATCTTTACATTTGAGTTTTATGCCCCCACTCTATTGACCTTCTTGGTTTGATTCGATGTTAATTGATATAGGTGAGTGAATATAGCCAAAAGGCCATTAAGGAAAGTAACAAAATGTCATTTTTCCTTCACATGACTTCTTTGAGATTGAATAATCTTTCATTTTCCTTTTCACAGAATCATGGATTCAGTAGGTTAGAAGAGACCTTCAAGATCATCAAGTCCAACCCATGCCCTAACACCTTAACTAAGCCATGGCACCAAGTGCCACATCCAATCTTCTTTTAAACACATCCAGGGATGGTGACTCCACCACCTCCCCAGGCAGATCATTCCAGTACTTTATCCCTCTTTCCATAAAAACCTGTTCCTAATATCCAACCTCTATTTCCCTTGATGCAGACTAAACTCTGTCCTCCCATTCTGTAAATTGTTGCCCAGAAAAAGAGACCAATCCCCACCTGACTACAGCCACCCTTCAGGAAGTTGAAGAGAGTGATAAGGTCACCCCTGAGCCTCCTTTTCTCCAGGCTAAACACCCCCAGCTCCCTCAGCCATTCCTTACAGGGCTTGTGTTCCAAGCCCCTCACCAGCCTTGTTGCCTCCTCTGGACGTGCTCAACGTCCTTTCCAAACTGAGGGCCAGAGCTGGACACAGCACTCAAGGTGTGGCCTCACCAGTGCCGAGTACAGAGGCAGAATGACCTCCCTGCTCCTGCTGGTCACACTGTTCCTGACACAGGCCAGGCTGCCCTTGGCCTTCTTGGTCCCCGGGGCACACTGCTGGCTCATGTTCAGCCGGCTGTGGACCAGCACCCCCAGGTCCCTTTCTGCCTGGGCACTGTCCAGCCACACCATCCCCAGCCTGTGGTGCTTCAGGGGGTTGTTGTGACCAAAATGCAGGACTCGGCACTTGGACTTATTAAACTCCATCTTATTGGACTCTGCCCATCCACCCAACCATTCCAGGTCCCTTTGCAGAACCCTCCTGCCTTCCAGTGGATCCACACACACTCCCAGCTTAGTGTCATCAGCAAATTTACTAATGAAAGACTCTATACTCTCATTCATGTCATCAATAGAAGTGTTGAACAGAATTGGCCCCAGCACAGATCCCCTGATGGACACCACTGGTGAGCAGCCACCAGCACCATTCACCAGCACTCTCTGGGCCCGGCCTCCAGCCAGTTCTGAACCCAGTAAGGAGTGCTCCTGTCCAAGCCATGGGCTGCCAGCTTTTCCAGGAATGTGCTGTGGGAGACAGTGTCAAAGACCTTGCTGAAGTCCAAATAGACAATATTCACAGCCTTTCCTGCATCCACCTGACGAGTCACCTGGTTATAAAAGGAGATTAGGTTGGTCAGGTGGAACGCGTCCCTCCTAAACCCACACTGCTTGGGTCTGATACCCTGGCCATCCTGTAAGTGCTGTGTGATGACACTCAGTATAAACTGTTCCATTACCTTGCTGAGTACTGAGGTCAGGCTAACTGGCCTGTAATTGGCCTGTAATTGCCAGGACCTTCCTTCCCACCCTTTTTGTGAATGGGAGTCACACTGGCCAGCTTCCAGTCATCTGGAACCTCACCAGCAAGCCAAGACTGTTGGTAAATGATGGAGAGCGGCTTCAAAAGCTCATCTGCCAGCTCTCTCGTCACCCTGGGATGGATCCCATCTGGGCCCATATGAACATCAGTGGCTCAGCAGTTCTCTGACAGTCTCCTCCTGGATAACAGGGGGACCTGTTATCCTGCTCCTTGACACCACCTCCCAGCCCAGAAGGACAGCTGTCTTGGGGACAAGCCGTCTTCCCACCAAAGACTGAGGCAAAGAAGGTGTTAAGCACTTCTGCCCTCTCCTCACCTGCAGTTAGAAAGTTCCCTTTTGCAACCAGTAGAGGACAAAAGTTGGTCTTATCCTTCCTTTTACCATTAATATATCTGTAAAAACATTTTTTATTATCCTTTACAAAAGTTGCCAATTTAAGTTTGAACTGAGCTTTGGTCTCCCTAATGTTTTTCCTGCATGCCGCAGCAACCCCCTTAAATATTTTCTGAGAGACACAACCCTCCTTCTAAAGATGATACCTCCTCTTTTTATCCCTAAGTTCCTTCAAAATCTTGTTGACCATCCAGGCTGGGCCTTTGCCTCTCTGACTCATCTCTCGGCACTCAGGGACAGTCTGTTCCTGTGCCCTCAAGATCTCTGTTTGAAGCACACCCACCTTTCCTGGACTCCTTTGTTTTTAAGGGCTGCTTCCCAAGGAACTCTCTGAACAAGTCTCCTAAATAGGCCAAAGTCTGCCCACCACAAGTTCAATGTAACAGTCTTATTGATATTTTTCCTCATTTCACAAAATATTGAGAACTCTATAATTTCATGATCACTGTGGCCCAAGCAGCCTCCAACCACCACATCTCCCACCAGCCCATCTCTATTTGCAAACAGCAGGTCTAACATAGCCCGTCCCCTGGTGGGCTCACTCACCAGCTGCGACAAAATGTTCTCCTCCACGCTCTCTAAGAACCTACTGGACTACCTCTTTTCCACTGCATTAAGTTCCCAGTAGATGTTTGGGAACACCTACAAGAACAAGGACTGCTAATCCTGAGACATTTTGTTACACTACCTGCTTAAGAGAAATAAAACTCCATCTTCGATATCAAAAATTCATATTTTTGGAGTTGAGCCTCTCTTGACAGGATTTCTCCTTTAGAGAATCAACAAAAGGGCCATTGATAATGAATTTTTTTCCCAGCTTTTAGAGGTGCTGCAGGAATAAACTTTACTATGCTTTGTATTGCTCCTGCAAATATGGCTACTTGAGACAGTGTGGCTGTTTCAGGATCCAGACTTACCCTAATACTGAGAGCATCTGTTTTATGATAGGATAGTGAGTTGGTCAGAGATTGATAGAGTCACTGGTTACACTTCCTCTGTATAACATGATGCCCAAAGAATAACAATATCCCCTTACATATTTAAAATAAATTTTATTTAATTTGAAATTAAACTAATGCACTTTTGAATTACAGTAAACAGAAATCTTCATATTTAGTTTTCCCCTTCACCTATGGCATCCCTACCTTAAGATGTAGATTTAGTCATGTAAGTTGTTTTCTTTGTGGAATCAAGTAGATATAGCACATGCCTCCCAAGTCCATCTTTCTACTATCACTTTTAACACACATATCGCAATGAAATTGTATTTCTGGCTGCCAGGATTGGGAGATACATTAAAACAGTGAAAGAGGAACTGCTGCAAGGATGGTACAGACTAAAGTTGTACCATACTGACACCAAAATCTTTTAGGCTTTCTTGATTTTCCCCTGACTCACATTTTCCTAAGAAACGTTGATGTTTCTGATATGAATCAGCACAGTATCAGAAAGATATGGAGAAAAATGTGCTTTAAAGTATTTGCCTACAGTGTGCAAAGAGTGAAAATGACAGAATAAATATGAAAAAACAAATACTTAAACCTGTATAAACTGTTCACGTAGTATATGAGTTTAGAGGAAATTATGAAGGGACTTTCTGAAGAAAAATAATTCCTTTTTATAATAGACACTTGTCTTCCATAGGGAACAGATTTTAGAGAGACATTTGTAGAAAAACAGCTTCCATAGAAGTCACACTTTTAGGATTTTATTTTTAATATGTTTAATAGCTAGATTATTAGTCCTGATCAAACAGATTCAGCGCAAATCTATAGTATACTAATGAATATTTTCGTCCAAACAAGCTTTCAGGATTTTTGAAGTGCTACAGCAAAACAACATAACTGCAGCCTATGTCATAATCTTTTATGTTTCAATTGGAAAAGAGAGAAATTAATTTCACAGTACTATCAATCTACCTGCACTTTTATTAAAGAGAGAATTGTGATTTTAATTTTGACATTTAAATACACCTTTTTATTTGTGTGTGTTTGTGTGTAAGTAAATACTCATATATTGCTCATATATTGTCTTTAGTCAGTGGGCAGATGATAGTGATCTTCTACCTGAAATTTGAAATCTTGGAACTGCACAGTCACTACAGGCCTTAGATCTGGCTGATGTATTGTTTAAATAGGAATTTTTTCTTACCTCCAAGTTAGTTAAGACAGGATATACTGTTTAAATATGAATTTTTTCTTACCTCCAAGTTAGTGAAGACAGGATATACTGATTTAGAGACTTCTAAATCTTAGCGAGTGAATATTTTACAGACTAGCAAGACATACACATATTCATTTATTCTAACAGACATTTGCCAGACAGGCAAGCCACAGGAAATAGCGTAAATCTTGTCATTTTCTGGTGTGTCATATCCTTTCTTTCGTGGTTCATTACTCCCCTTAGTTCCACAGAGCCAGAGGCAAAAAAAGGCTAAAACTGCTCAAGTGTGGTTTCGCCTGATCTCTTTTGCTGTAGGTGGAAGCTACATGCTCTCTTGCTGTCATTCACTAATTGCACTGAAAATTAAACTGACTCCCTCTCTGTGAGATAATAACTGATCCAATAGACCTAAGTTCGGCCTCACAAAATTACAAGACATCTTCTACAAAACAATGTCAAGAAAACCAGTAAATGGAGGAGCTGCCGCTTAAGAGGATTCATCTGTGGGACTAGACACATTGTCTTTGGAAAAATAAAATACTCATTTTAGTAAATCACTTCAAAAGTAAAGTTAGTAGTTACTTAGCTGCTCTTTGTATTGGCCCCTTAAAGCCTGAAATTACTGCTTCATTTAAAAAATCTGATGTTTTTAGCATCTAAAAAAAGCCCCCAATCTATAGTAGATTTCCCCTTGTAGTTCTATGGTTAATTTGGTGCTCCAGGCTCCCAGTCAAGGAATACTGTAGATAATATCATTGCTATATTAGCTTTGGTGGAATTTGGGGCAAGCATTAAATGAGCATTGATTTATTTCGGCAATAAAATAAGTAGCAGATATATACATTCCAGAGTATAATGACTCCAGACATTCCTGGATACTTGCTGCCTTTCAAATAAGTGCTCAATCCAATATTCATGGTAGTGGACACTTTTCCAGCTATTTCCTGAAGTGCTAGCCTACATCCTTAAAAAAATACTGTGGGTCAATATTAAATATACAGTAAAACAAAAATATTTTTTAATATACTTTTGTAAATTACTTCTCATCACTATACTATACAGATGTAAGGTTATCAATGCCAGAATAAAATTGACATTTCCAGTATTTGCAACAAAACAAAGAACTTAACTTTTGCCATAAAATTTTGAATGTATCCAAGAAAATTGACAAATCAAACTTGTAAAATAAAATAATTTTGATCTGGTTTTATAGACACAAATTTATGAAATTTGTGAAAATTGCAGGTAACACAGATGGGCAAAAGTGTACAATAGCTCAAAAGTTATTTTTTATACTTTTTCAGCAGAGAACATTTTAAATAGATGTTAACATCTAGTTTTAGCATGAAGAAAATCCAGGAAAACTGTCCCTTTCTCCACAATGCTATTCCAAAAATTTGCATCAGACCTCAGGATTGAGTTATATAAGCTGCCCCTCCTCTTTTTTCTTAACCTGAGCAAGCATGCATTTTCTGCAGTGAGTGAATTGCGCAACAAAAACTGAGATTTTAAAAGCTCCTTTTAAAAAAATAGTCAGAATTGTCAGTTTCAAGCACATAATTTCAATCAAATGATCCTGTACAACATATCTGTTTTAAAATTTATCAGTATATTGAAGATCCATGTTGCTTTTCTGTCTTTCAAATTTACCTTCCCACTGGAACCTCTCAGTTAAGGCTTCCCAGTATATCTGTTCTTTATTAACAACCTATAAGGCTAGATTGTTTTGTTTTGTTGGTTTTGTTTTGTTTAATATATAAACCTAAGTAATTTCCTCCCATAACTTTAGATCTGTCTTTATTAGAAAAAATGAGAAATAAGACCTAAAGTAAAGCTCCATGTGGAAGCATTACTGATCACCATAACGACAGAAATACATTTGCAAATTCAGAGTTTAAATAAAAAGCATCTCTGTTGTTCTCAATTTTTCCACTGTAATGTATGTGAGAACACTCTCATGTACAATGTGTAATTCAATTTCATAGCCAATAAGCTCTAAAAGATTCTAAGCTGAACACTGTTCTTCTGAACTGACAAGGTCATATTGCTCTGTTCAGAAATAAGTGCTTCAGCAGG
>VZSU01000219.1:1393474-1542477 GCA_013398715.1 Nesospiza acunhae
ACTTGAGAGAAAAATAATTGTACATCTAAATTTGAGAATATGAAGACTCGTCTACTCATAGTACATTAGACTAAATAACACCACAGAAGAATTATCACTTTATTCTTTCAAGAAAAAATTAGTAATAGTCCCATGAAATGCATGCTAATGAGGAGAATTTTCATTTCCATCCAAATAGATTAACAGTGCATTCCCAAAATATACAAGGGACTTAAGTACATTAGACAATATTAAATTATATACAGATCTCCCATAACATGCCTGTCAATGTAAGGCTCATATTTCAAGCTCCATTGTAAGAACTATTAAAGGTTTATCATATAAGTTAATACAATACAATGGGCTTAGGAAACGGCAGTGATTTCTGGAGAATACTTTACTCAGTGTCTGTTGGTTGCACTAGAAGTATATCTTACATTCTGCAAAACAGACAAATGTCATGACTCAGACACAGGGCTTGAAAAATTGTTCATTACATAGAAGAGCCCTAGTTAAGAAACACAAACTCTCAGAATGCCAGGCAAAAGGGCATCTAAAAACTGATTTATGTATTTTATATATATTAATATTTTAATAGCTATTCTGGTTTCTAAACTCTTGAAAAAAACAGATATCAGTTGGAAAGAGTTTTAAAGTTGACCCATAGCTGAAAAAAAATTTACTCCTACAATCCCTCTTTATTTTAGCTTTCTTACAAGTCTCGGACATATAGGATAGATAATGGAGGTGCTTTCTAAACTAGATGCAACTGTTGGGCTCTGAGGGTAATGATCAAAACCACAAAGTGCTGCTGAGGTTAGTCACTAGTGTATCCCAGAGGAGGATACTGAGGCCAGTTCTGTCTAATCTCTGCATGAATCTGAGGTGAGTCAGAGCCTACCCTCAGCAAGTTGACTCATACAAAGTGAGAGGAGTTGCTGATAAGAGTTGATGAGAGTATTGATAGAGTATTGTCATCCAAAGGGACTGCAACAGGCTGGAGAAATAGGCTGGCAGTAACCTTTTGACTTTCAACAAAGGGAAATGAGAAATCTTGCTCTCTGAAAAAAACAATTCCAGGCACCAGATCAGACTGGGCCGCACCACCTGATTCAGTCAACTTCTATCTGACCCAGAAAACCAGAGAAAAGGTCTGGAGAAAGGAAGACTTTCCTTTGATGAGGCAGATTGAGCTAGAGACTGTTTAGTTAAACTTCACATCAACAAGACCATGGGCCTTGGTAGGAGTGCTGAGTGAACTGGCAAATATAGAATCATAGAATATCCTGACTTGGAAAAGACCAAAAGGATCACAGAATTCCAGCTTGTGGCCCTGCACAGGACTAAACATCCAAATATCACACCATATTCCAGAGAACATTGTCTAATTGCTTCATAAAATTTGCCATGCTTGGTACTGCAACCACTTCCCTGAGAATCCTGATCTAGCACTATGACACCATTTCTAGGCTATTCATAATTTTGGAAGGTCATGACTATCAGGAGAGCTGCCTGAGGATTGGAAACAAATGTAAATGTCACCCCAGTCTTCAAAAAGAGACAGAAGGATGACACAGGGAGTTAGAAGCTATCAGTCTCACACTTGTTCTTGGAAAGGTGATGCAATGGCACATCCTGGAAGTCATCTCTAAGCATGTGGTAGACAAGATAATCAGGAATATTCAGCAAGGATTCACCAAAAGGAAATCACAGAATTACTAAGGTTGGAAAAGACCTCCAAGGTCATCAAGCCCGACCTTTGATTATCACCTTATTACATAGACAATAGCACTGAGTGCCACATCCAGTTGCTTTTTGAACACCTCCGGGGATGTTGACTCCACCACCTACTTGAGCAGTTTGTTCCAAGGGTTAGCACCCTCCACAAGAATCACAGAAATCATGCTTAAACAACCTGCTTGTGTTCTAGGAAGGGACGGCTGACTAAATTGATAAGAGGAGAGCAGTTGATGTTGTCTTCCTGCATTTCACCAAGCCTTTCATCCATGTCTCCCATGATATCCTTACATGCAAGGTCAGGTAAATGCAGGCTGGATGAGTGGAGAGTGAGGTGGATTGAGAAATTACTGAATTGTGGATCATTAGAGGATGGTGATCAGTGGCACAAGTCAGAAGTGGCACAAGAATCTAGTTGGAGACCTATCACTGGTGATACCTCCTTAGGTTAAATATTGGGCCCAACATTGTTTAACTTATCCATCAATGACTTGGGTGAAGAACAGATGCCTCCTTACCAAGTTCACTATGACACAAAGCTGGGAGGAGCAGCAAAAGATGTCTGAGGACAACCTTGGACAGCATGATCACAGAGACTCTGCTTCAGCAGGGGTTGGACAGTGCAGTGACTGGTACTGCCTACAATCTCAGACATTCTGTGAACAGTTCTGTTCTAATTCTCTGAACATTCACAGACAGAATTTGTATTTCAGGTCCTTACAAGGTATTTCATGAAGGTCAAGCACAAAATGCCATTAACTAGGCATGTTTTTATTAACTTCAATGTACAGTCATGTAAAATCTTTGAAGTAGTCTATGAAAAATTCTGGGATTTAGCGTCCCTCTACTTATTCTAGAGTTGCAAAGATACATCTCAGATTTAGACTTCATAAAGATTTACCTGTGTAGGCATCCTTTTTGATAGAAATAGATTTATAGATGAAGTAAACTCATACAGGGGCTTCTGAGAGCCATACCCTCATATAGGGGTATGGCTCTGAGAGGACAGCCCTGATTTACCAATGATTTTGAAACAGCAGTGCTTTTCTGAAGTAAGCAGAAGTCTAAGCCTCATTCCTACTTTTCTTATTTTTATGAATGATGTCATCTCTGTGAATGGTGGCAGCCCTGGATATTTTTATGCCTCTGCAAGTCAGACAGCTAAATTTTGTGGAAAGATAAGTGGGACAAGTGCATACTGAAATCTTGCATGGAGAGTACTGAAAGAAATCATTGTGGTATAAATGGGAATGGCAAAGTATTTAAATATCCTTATAAAAAAGTTTAGTGCAGATATTATATATTAAGCATATTAAGCACCAAGCTCCTTTGGTGTTCAGCATGTTTATGTCTAGCTAGTGCTTGACTTTGCCTGCATTCTGCATTACCTGCAGGTGTTTTAATTTCACTTCACTGTCAGCAGCTGCTATTTTTAGAAAAATACATCCAAAAACCTTCAAAAATTCTGTAAGAATTATACACCTATATGCTCTTGGGACTTATGGAAAGACTTCTAGCCTTCATTAGCAAAATCAGTTCTCTAAGGCAGATGTTAAAAAAGATAAACCTGTTTCTGCAATTTCTGTCAGTAAGTTAAATGCACAATATTGCATGCTAAGAGAAATTCCTACCTCAGTTCATTAATTTAGCAGTTTTGCTAATATTTCTGTTTTGAAACATCTGACATTTTTACATATTCTTTTGGACTCTAATTAATACTGCTTTAGTAAAAGACTTTACAGGATTCCATTTAGTGGTGGATTGCAAAAAGAACAACCTTTGCAGAGTGAAGGTTTTGTTCATTTTTCAGAGATACATTTTGTTCTTGTACTTTGAAAGCATCCCTCCTGCCTTCTGAAGTACCTACAAAATTTTTCAGCAGAGTAGGCAATCTCTTCTTTTAATGAGTCAGAGTGATGAGTACCTCAGTATCTCTGCTTTTATTTTTTTTTATTTCAGTATCTCTGCTTTTATTTTATTTTTAACTGAGCTTTAGAGCCTTTCAAGATCACAGAATCACATCATCACAGAAGCGTACAGGTTGCAAAAGGCCTCTGAGATCATCAGGTCCAATCTCTGACAGATCACCACCTTGTCAATTAGATCACAGCATCAAGTGCCATATCCTGTCATTTCTTGAACACCTCTCGGGATAGTTCTCCACCATCTTCTGAGCATTCAAATGTTTAACAACCCTTTCTGTAAAGATGTTCCTTCAGATGACCAAACTGAATGCCTCCCCAGCACAGTTTGAGGCTATGTCCTGTCATCCTTTCTACAACTTTCTTTCAGGTAATTGTAGAGAGCAAGTTTTACATGGGCCTTTGGAAAAACAGCAATGTAAGAAAATATGCTGCACATGCTACATACATTGTACTATACAAATACATTTGCAGGATGTAAAGTTCAGCAAGTACTAAAAGCAAGCAGGAGAAAAGAATTATAGAATGGAATCACAGAACTATTACAATTTAGAAGACTTCTGGGAGGAAGAAACTCCATAAATTCTTTTAAACAATCAAACAAACAAAATTAAAAAAAAAAAAAAAAAAAAAAAAAAAAAAAAAAAAAAAAAAAAAAAATTTAATTCCCTCCTCAGGGAATCCTTAAAATTAGGGATTATTTTACAGAAAGAAGTATGTATGTGTGTCCAGGTAGCATTCTCTGTGTGAGGGGAACTTGTCTTCAACAAGTGCTATTTGTTATACAGTTCATAACTGAACATGGTAGTTAAATACATTAAAAGCAATGGATCTGAAAGATACAAGTAGGAGCTGAAAAGCACAGAAGAAGAAAGACAAGAAACAAAGTTTGTTTTGCATATGGGCACAGTTTTCCATATTGAGAGAATTTCTCTATTAAGTAAAATATTTTGTCTCCTAGAAGAAGATGTTTACAATGTACTCTCTGACATTTGAAAACAGAAAACTTGGCACTGTGCTTCCAGACCAAAACCACATGTTCTCGAAAGACAGGAAATCAGATACTACTCAGTTTGAACAAAATAAAGTCAATGCTTTCTTTTTCACTTCATCTTTTTATGTCTGTTTGAATCCCTGTTCCTTGGGATGTTAGTGTTCAAAAAATAAGATGCTGATTCAGAGCTATAACACAGTAAGACAGAGGGCAATGAAGTCCAGTGCCTCTATCAGTGGAAGCAAATGGAGCTGAGATGATCTGACTTAATCAGCCATCAGGACAAGGCTGATGTACAGTTGCTAAAATTTTGTAGCTGAGCAATAAATATCTGGCAAGACAACAAGAGACTGCAAGATATCTTTCTAGTGGTCTGCTTTACAAGTTGTCTTGTAAGCTGTAATGATTTTCTGTTAGTAAAAACGACTTTGCAAACTTTAAGTCATGTTTAAGTTATAGTTCTATTTTTATGGTCATAACTTTAGGTTATGGTCCTAACTCCAGGCTAGGAGCAAAGTGAGGAATTCATTGCAACCAAGATCTATAAGAATGGAATATTTAAATAGATTTAAGATCTTTTAAGATGAAAAGCACGAGGAGATATAAAGGCCTGATATAACAGGAGAGAACAGGTGTTAAAAAAGGAAGGAACACTTAGTTTGAGACCAGAGCTTGTTGTCCCAAATAAAGCAGTAAGTTCTTAGAAATAATCCCAGAAACACTCTCTATTACAGTCTATGTACCAAGGCCTTTGGAAAGAGAAAAGTCAAGCTGTTTAGTTGCAGGACATGCAGGCTGCAAACAAAAAATTTTAGTGACAATTGGTGTTCTAGTCAGGAATAAAGAAATGGAGATGAATAAAATTATCATGGTAACATTCCAACTTCCATGAAGAAATCATTAAAATAACAGCAAATATCCATGTTTCTCAGCAGCACTAAGAGACAAAATTGGATGGTAAAAACAAAAGCCAAAAGTTTTCACTTTGTTTTATTGTGCTTGGCATTCACAAGCTGGGTGGCAAGTAAGTTATCCCAAAGGCACTCTGTGGCTGCTGTATTTCCATGGTTCTCTATGCCCTCTACCAGAGAAACCAAGCATCATAATCCTGATACACACTGCAAATCAAATGCTAAAAAGGACTGAGATGTTAAATATTGGTCTACTCCTGGCTATCATTTTTGTGCAAGTGGTGAAAAGTTTTGTAGCCAACACCTGTGTGACCTCTATGACCTGTGTGTCCTGTATACCTTTCTCAGGTGTATTCTACTTAATGGACAAGCTGAATGATGGTTAATGATCTACCCTCTCTTCACCCTCTACGTATATGGAATAGGAGGAATTAAGAACAGATACTGATAAAATATACTCAGACACTGATAAAAGATACTCAGAGGAACACAAACTATTAGTGCCAGAACCTTATTTAAAAACTATACGTGAAGCAAACTGTGTAAAAGACAGTATCTCCAAGAAACACTAAAATCAATAGAGACAAAGAGTAGGAGAGTCTCTGGATGTCAAAGAAGTAGCAATAGGATAAAGAGATTTCAAAACCATATAAGCAAAACTTAACTGGTCTATTTTTGCTTTGTTCATAAAGTTTTCAGAGTCTCATAAGAATGTTCAAAACCAAACTCATGTCTAATACCTACTATGGAGCTATGTTTTGTATTTTTGCTGAGAACAATCATTTTTGGCAGCCAGTGTGTGGCTTACAGCTTCAAGATAATGACAGGTTTGGTCGGGGTGTGCTGTTATTGCTATTTAACAGTAAATCAGCAAGCTCCTGTACTTGCCATGGGGCTCTCTTGTCTAACTGTAGAGTGGCCTCTTGAGCTTGCTAGCAGCTGCTTTTTGCCTTCTCCACTCACTGCAGTGCTGTGCTGCTGATCACCTCCCTCTGCTGTGCCTGGGAACGTTCTGATAGCAGCCACGGCAACGTGCCCGGGCTGGCAGGTGGTCAGAGCATCGCTGCTGTGCCCGAGCTGCTGTCCCTGTGCTGCTCTACTGAATTGGCTGCAATTCCAGTGTCAATTTCAGCTGAAGGGACTGTGATCAGTGAGTGAGTCCGCAACAGAGCAAGATGCCCTGAAACATCCGTGGCTGTGGATAAATCCATACCAGAACAGCGACACCTCAAAGTATTTGTGGTGATGATTGTGTCTGTGTGGCAGCAGATACAGCTTTGAAATGGTTCTGGCTCTATGGTAAGTCCATGCTGAAGAAGGCACACCTCAAAATATCTGTGGCTGTGGATGCTCATGCTGCATCAGATACACAAAAATCAACAGTGGTGGAGATAATAGTGGATGTACCTTTAAATTATTGTGTTCCATGGTTTGACTTATATATTATACAAATTACTATAATAGAAACAAACTGAATCAGTGGAGGAGAAGTGTTGCAAGAACCAGTGCAAGTGCAGCAGTGACCTCACCTGAGCTGGCTTTGGTGCCCAGTAACTCAACTTGACACCTCTCCTGTCCTGAGTGACAATCATCAGAGATGGGGCCTGAACTTATGGACTAAATTAACTTAATGGATGTTTTGTGGACACTTATGGACATTTATGGACATTTTAGTGATATTTCACAGGACTAGTTCACAGATTAAGGGAATGATATCTGTATATTCTACCAAAGAGTGGCAAGGGGAATGATGGTTATTGGATAGTTTGGGATTTGAGGATGATGTAAGTGGTATAGAATCGGGGTGGAGAATGTATTGGTTTTGACTGAGATAAAGCTAATTTTCTCCATGGTAGCTAGCGTGGATCTAGAGGTTTGGTTTGGGCTGGAAACAGTGTTGATAACACAGGATGGTTTCATTATTGCTAAACAGGGATTACCCAGAACCAAGGCCTTTTCTGCTTCTCACTCACCCCACCAGTGAGGAGACTGAGGGTGCACAAGTTGTTGGGAGGGGACACACAAGGAGTGGCTGACCTCAGCTGATGCAAGGGATATCACAGTATCATAGAATCATTAAGGTTGGAAATCCTCTAAGATTGAATCCAAATATTAACCTAGTATGTCCATAGTCACCACTGAAGCACATCTCAGATCCCACATCCATGCATTTCTTTTTAACACTTGCAGGGATGGTGATTCCATCGCTTCCCTGGGCAGCCTATTCCAATGCCTGGTCAACATTCCAATGAAGAATAAGTAGGCCCAAATGAGATAATCCCTCATATTGTAATCATCTTTAGTACCACTCTAGAACTCAAATACTCCAGTAATATACTACTGTGGCCATGAATATTGTAGGCTTTAACAGTGTGTAAATACTCTAAGCTCTCTAATATTCTTTCATGTTTCACCTCTTTCCTATATCACTTATCCATCTACTTTTTGTCAGTAATATAAGACTTCTAAAGACAATTTCTTTCCTCTCACAGAATAAGACATTTTATTTTACAGAGGAGCTAAAATTTCTGATATTCGCATGTTTATCTTATTTTCTCTCAGCAACATACATTTGTTTAATACAATCTTTAGCCATGCATGCATCCAGTTCATCAAAAAACCTTTGGTTCTCACAAGTATTCAATATTAATAGGTTTCAAAACAAGGCATGTATATGACTAAGCAGGTTAGAGAAAATCACTGCGATGCAATTAGAAGGACAGCAACTACAACTCTGGTTGAACAGAAAGAGTAAGGAAAACTGAAGCTATAAATAGATATTCCAAAGACCAAGCAGTCATTTATTAGAAAAAGATTCAATGCACTCAAAGATTAAGGTAAGGTAAATGTTTTAAGTACTGGTTTTTGGTGAATAATAAGGAATCACATCTAAAGTCATTGTGGCTGTGTCCCAGGGAGTAAGCAATATTTTGTCAAATCTAGTTTGATATCTTGCAGCAATTTTCAACTTTTGTGCATTTGTTTGCATACCTACATTAATCCTTTGTTTTCACAACAATCGAAATAACCTTACCTTTGTTTTCTCCTCTGGTAGCAGTTATTAATGAGTAAGATTATCTGGGACACAGTTCTGAAGGTATATAATGCACATTTTTATTTCAAAGCAAAATGGACTTTGAGGTTTTAGCAGTGTAAATGAGTCAGCAAAAAAACTTCTTCTTGTAATAAAGTTCTGTTTTACTTAAAGCTTTAGGACAGCAGTGCTGTGTTTTTGCAGGTAAAAGGTATCTATCTCTGAGTATTTGAATTGTTATCTTGTCATAAACAGAAGATCAAATGGAAAATCTGGAAAAAAGCTTAAGATAATCTACAAAATTTGTAGTAAAAAAATTCATTCACTTTGCCCTTTTCTTCACAAATAAGGATGAACAATACATGCAAAATCCTAACTGCACAGCTTTCATAATTAAACCTAAAAATAGACAAATTCAATTTAATGTAAATTATTAATCTCACAGCAGTAAAGGAAGAGGGTGAGTGTATAGGATTTGTTTTTCTTGCAGATTTTGGATAGTTTTAAAAAATATATTTTTCTTTTATTATTCTCATTTTGAAAGGAAAAATTTTGGAATTTCACTGAATTATGTATTCTATTCCTCTTAAATTGAATTGGGAAAAGAAAAAGTGCTTTGAGAGGCAAAGAGTGGAAAATATTCCTTTAAATCAGAAAATATGTACATATCACGTGGGCAAAAAGGGAAATAATTACAGAAAATCTAACTCCCCCATGTAACTAATATGTTTGAACACATAAGGACTATTCTCTGAAATTAGAATTGCACTCCACAGAGCAAGAAGAAACAAAATCAGCCAAGGAATCAGTAAGGTGTTTTTGTATCTATGGGGCCAAGAAGCTGTGTAGTAAGCAAGCACTAAGCCTTGAAACCAAAGTTAGCCCACAGCATCAGGAAAGAAGATGTAGAAAATATAACAAAACTTAATGAGAGGAAAAGGTAATAATTTTGCAGAAAAGTACTGGCAAAAATCGTTTGTGAAATGGGCTTTTCATAGGGGAAGAGTCTAGCTTTTCAATGGTCTCAGAACATTTCCTATTTCTAGTGAGTCTCTGAGGCTTACAATTTTCTTCTTCTCCAGGAAGAAACTCCTTCTTCTAGGTGACAAAATGATGGGCAAATATTGAAAAAGCAATATGGGAGCCATTGAAAAATTATACCAATATTCCTAGTAATTTCTGTGTTTCTTCAGTCCTTGAGGGAAATTTGAGCCAGATTCTTCTATTCCTACAGCTCAATTTACTTTTTCAGTCAACATATTGTCTTAGATAAGAAGGATTTGAAACAGCTGCTCTTTAAAAATCTTGATTCTCTAGCCCAAGCATTTGTCACCCAAGCTGAGAAAACTGACCTGAATAGATCTGTATATATTGGATTATAAAATCTATTTGGCATTTGTAAAGTCTGTCTATAAATGTTTACTCAAATAATTTTGCCTGCTGTGAACCTGAACATCAGCTCCATCAGCCTATGCTGGCATGCTTGTAATGTCCAACTGAATTTCACACTTATAAGGCTTTTATACCATCCACATTGTCGGCAATGATAATTTAGCATTAGTAAAGATCAAGACATTGATCTTTCCTAAAAACATTACTATAAATGGCATTTCCTAGAAAAAAATTAACCTAACCCAACAGTTTTCCTAAAAACATTACCTATTTATCATTCTGTCACCTAGTAGCATGCTTCCTGGTGGCAAGTAGTTATCTTTTAAACCTGGATAGATTTCTAATATGTACAGCAATAATGAAGATGCTAGAGCAAAAAAAAATCTGGATAACATAGATGAGTAATGCAGAACAGTATAATAACATCCACAGATGCTGCATTTCTGAAATATTTCAAGACTCTTAAGGATCTACAATTCTCAAATTACAGAAAGGATTAAAAAATATGTAAATATTGTACACCTACAGCTTAATAGCCAGTTTTCAGAAGTTGAAAGGAACATTTACTAACAGCCCTTTCTACAGTGGGAAATAGACAAAGTATTTCATTTGGACAGTCTGTCTCTTCTTCTCTTTTAAATTGATTTTTACCTTCCTGTAAAAATGTTTTTCTACGAAGCTGTTAAAATGGGTCCATTACTTCTGTCAGTAGGACTCCAATCATATGTAGAATATAAGAAATTATTTATTTTTCATACTTCTGTTTGATTGTTTGTTGTGAAAAGTTGTGTTTGAACAACAAGTCACACATTTTCATAAATGTCAGTTTTGTGTTTAAGTCAAACTGCCCCATATTATTTCTCCTATATAGTATTTCAATTATTAAGAATTGCTGTTGTGGGTAAGGCACCAGTGAACACCTAAACACCCCAAAGCCATTCAATCATGTCTCACTCCATACTCAGTAAGTTAAGGAAAATGAAAGATAGTCATTCAATATAAAAAAAACAAACTAGCATGTTATGAAGAAAATAACTCCTATGTTATAGACAAAATTCTGCTATGAAGGAAAACAATTCTTTGCTAGCCAGGTCCAGTACAGTGCTGTATTCAGGTATTGAGTTATTAATCCCTCTACCTGACCTTTTATGATGGAGAATAAAATTTTCTGGTGCAGAATAAAAGTTAAATTTTACAGGCTTAAAGAAAATAAAACAGTCCCGATAAAAAAAATATATTGTACAAAAAAAAACTATTGAATAAAATATATACTCTCCTTCTTACTTACCAGTTTAACATATATTTTATGACATCATATGACAGGGAGCATTCCTGTTGTGAGCTGGGGTCATCTGCCTCAGTTGTGTTCCCTACCAACCTCCAATGTTTTTCCAGCCTTAGTTCTTCCACACTCTGCACCAACAGCAAAAAGTCTGTATGCTGTGCATGCACAATTCACTAATAACAAATACATCGTTTTGCTGCGAACAATGTTTCAGCCACAAACCCAAACCACAGCATCCTACAGGTTGCTATGAAGAAAATTAGCAAGATATGATAGAGATTTGAAGGAAAAACAAAGAAAGGAAATCCACATGATTTTATAATATTATGTACTTATACATCCATATCAAACTGCCCTTGACATTTAAAGACATTACTCTGAAATAGGGATTAATTTTGCAGGGTCTGCTATAAACATTACAGCAATGAGTTGCCCCTAACAACCATGTGTCTTCTAGGTCTTCCTCTTAATACTGCAGTACAAAGAAAGAAAAAAAGTCAGAGCTAGAAAGCCACATCTTCCTGAAGAGGGAAGACCATCCCTGAATTGTAGTTTTAAGCTTGCAGCACCTTTCTTTTTACCATACTGTTTGTGTGCTGCCATGCCTTTCAGCTTTAAAGGAATAAAAAAACTGGCACCACTTTGCCCTTTTCTTCACATGTAAGGCTTAAATCCTAAACAATTTTATTATTAAAAATGGGGGAAAACATATTAATTGAAATTTGATAATGCAATTATTATATTTTATTATAATTGATAATGCAATTATTATAATTTAAACTCCTTCATCACCAGATATTTTACATGTCTTGTATTGTGAATTTTTTTTCTAGTAAGAAACAACATTCTCAGTACTTTCAGGAGATATTATTAAAATTAGGGTAAATATTTTTGGCATTACATCTTATATGGGATTATAGGTGCTATGATAATAAGTCATTTTCTTTTCCTTTTTTTATCTCCTCCAGTTAATGAGAAGCTCACTATCATAAAGACCTTCAGTATCTTTGGAAAACTAAGGTAATTAAAGAAAACAACCACAAAAATCTCTGTAGAAAAAAAATTAAATAAAAATTGGAGCATTGAGCATAGTTCTGCTTCCAGGTGCTCTATTTCAGCTATCAACTATTTTGTCAGTCTTAGAGTGTTTTTTATGGCTTGGGGCTGGGTGAACTTAAATTGCCTCAATTAATAATTTCAACATGTGAAGATATAATTACATTATTAAACTCATATAGAGAAATAAGTACAGGCAGAAAAGTCCATCCAGAAACTAATCCTGGCAATCTCCAAATAAAGGTCTACTTCTAAGTATTCATTTCTAAGTTATTTTTATAGTTGTATTCAAAAGAGTAATTTTAGAATATTAAGTCGCTTTTTTATAAAAGTTTGGATGAAGGGGTCACAATCTTGATCCAAAAAAATCCAGTAGTGCTTTCATGGGCGAAAAGCTATAATTTCCATGAAGTTTTTAACAGCAGCAAAACCCTCAACAGAACTTTGTTAAGGAGCTGACATAAGAAAAGCTTGTTTTGAACAGTGCAATGCCTTTGCAAGCCTGCATAATATTAAAATCAAAAGTATTTTTAGTGCTTCAAATTCACACTATGATTAAATAATATCCAGACCTGAGTATTAATAATACATGAGAAATAATAGAGTTGTATGGGATTCTCTCCTTTGAAGTATATTTATATGCACTGCCTCCACAGTAGCTATGAAACACTTTAGTTTCTCAGTGGGTAACATGTCCTTTTAACATCTGAAAAAGAGACGTTTTAGATGTAGGAATTTTGGTGTGGTTTTCCCTCTTTATATTGACATTTGTGCTCATGAAAAGTAACTCTTTCTTTCCAAATACAGGGGAAGTCTAATGTCAATTCTCCAGAACAGCTGTTTGTTGACACGCTTGTCAGCAAAGTTCACAACATGGGACATCCAGAAACAACTTCTCCAACACTCTGATTGCAAAACTGACTCAACAAAACAAAGCAAAATCAACCTGCATAAAACAGGTTGCACTAATGCAGCAAATCTCAGCACAAACACACATAAGCTTTCAATATGATGCCATCACACACATTGGGGCAATATATTAATCCAAACACAGAATACTGTTCATTGTTTTATGATTGATGTGAACAAAGTAAAGATATCTTGGAAAACTTTAACATAATGGATTTTTTTCTTTTAATCACTGTAGAGGTGAAAAAGTTAGCTCTCTTACAACTGACAAAATCTTGGAGTGAGGCATCCATACTGAAATAACACTATTATGTCACTATTCATTATAATAGCACAGTATCTTTGATCATTTTAACTCTGCCTTTGAGTGCATTCTCTTTTTATGAAATGTTATTTGATCACCTTGAAAGAAAATATTTTAGAAGTATATCCTGGATAAAAACCCCCACAGAAATACCATAATCTTGCAAAACTGTCATGCAGTTCCTGCTTTTATTCCCTTTACATTCCCATTATTTCTGTAGATTTTTCCTAAAAATTTTGAGCTGTTTCCTTCCAAGGGAAGACCAATGCTTTCAAAGTATACCTTATCTTCAGGAAATGAGTCTAAAAAAAAAGTCAATACAAATTATAAAAATAACAAAGCAACTTCTGACTGTCAGCATAAGAGAGCTTGTGTCAAACATTTCTCCACTACAGGAAGATCTATTTATTAACTACCTCTCAAGCAAACTGCACTTTCTCTTTGAGCCTTTTATCACCTTCTGCCTCCAAACAGAGATCAAATTAAACAAATAAATTATTCCAAACCATAATTTTCAGATATGTTATGCTTTTTTATTACAGCTAAATTTTCAGCAGCATAAGATAGGATACCAATATATGAGATATGTATGGGATCTGTGGGGACAAGTTCCAGAAGAAATGATCATACTGCAGGAAAATGATAAGCAAAAAGAGCAAACAAAGTAAACAAAATAAAAAAAATCCATGTGTCCTGATGATTCTGAACATGCCTTTGAGAGTGACCATATGAACAAACAGAATGCACAATCACCTCAATAAGACCAAATACAGTGACACAGTCAAACAAGTTCAAATCCAAATAATGTTTTTGTCTTTCATTTAATACAGTAGCTATGATTTCAATTTTATGTTTTGACAATAAATTTGTACACTTGAAAGCCTATATGTTTAGTATCTTTTACGTATATATACAAATATATTCATTTCATTGTCTCCAATGACATTTATCGCAGTCACAATTAATGAATTTCTAGAAGACTTATAGCCTACGGACCCAGCTTTTTCCAAAAGAAAAAAAAAGGAAAATCCCAGCTGATTATTGACAGATCTCACATTGTTTTTCAGATATCAATTTGAGTAGTAATTTAAGAAATAATATTTTCAAGAAAAAAACCTGCCTCACATCACTATAGAAAAGGAAATCCATTTGGAAATTTGGAGGCAAGCCACTGAGTAATTTAAAATAAACACTGTACTTTTTTTTTTTCTTTAAATAATATTTTAGGACTTTATGATTTTTTTTTAAATTATCTTTCTCTACTTTCTTTCCCTTTCTTTTCCCACCTTCTGCCATCATTTGTCCTAAATCAGAGTAAATCAGACTCCAGAGCAGAATTTCATTGAGGATTTATCCTGTATTACTCATCTACCAGAGTACACTTTATGTTTTCTATTTGCATTTCTAATTATTTTCTGGCTGATGTCTTTTTGTATCAAAAGCGTAGGGAACTGCAGGTGTTGATGATAATATTTAACTTTAGTGTAATTCATGTTTTACAGCTCTGTAGAGGTCCTGGAACAGATGTTGAGAGTTGTTATGTTAACCTAGGTACTTCATTAATTATTGTGCTTAATAAAAATGAACTGTACTAACTAAAATAATCTCCCGTTACTTTAGGGAGTAGTCAGTGCACTAGTATATCTTCTGCTAGTGAGGCATACACAGATGCTCACTGGAGACATGCACCTCTATTTTCTTTCACTAAGTAGCATGATGTGTTTTACAGCACAAAAATCCACCACAAAATTGATGAATACTAACACTTCTGTTATTGCACAATTTACTGGGATTTGATTAATTTCCTCCTGGACAGACCTGTTAAACTATTTCTACCCCTAGCTTCCTTTAAACAAATACTTATAATCCTATTGCTGTAACAATGTGGACATGCACTGAATATTCCGTGACTATAAAAGTTATCTCTTCTGAAATCATAATACTTTGGAAACTAATTCAAGAATATCAGCTAGTTTGTCTTCCCCCTGAATCCAGCAAGGGTTTTTATGCCATTGGAAAGATGGAAGTGGACACATATTAATAGGAATGTGCAAGAAGACCTGGTATCTGAGTCAGGATCAAAGCTTAGAAGCATCTGAAATTTGTAACTGTTATAAAATGTAACTCATATGAAGGTATTTCTCTTCTCTGGAGCTGCTTCACATATCACAGAAGTTTCTCCTCCCCGCATGGCACTGACTGCACCCTGCAGAAATCTTCCAAACTACCGCGCATGATAACCTGTGTATGTACATCCAAGCAGTTCATTTGCCTCTAAGCTTTGCATCCTGGAGCACTCCAAAAATCTCAGTAACAGATGCTAAGGAAACCTAATAGCTCTTAAACTGTACAAAAAATATTATCATGTTATCCCCATGAGACAACTAAATATTCTGGTCATTGTGTTTTGCTGCTTCCCAAAATCTCAGGATCCATCTATTTAGTTTCTGCATGTGACTTTTCCTGTCTTTCACATCCCAGAGAGTGGGAGAAGGATTATATGGTGGGCAGGAGGATTTAAATGCAGAAGATAGTCCAATGCTGCCAGTGTCTGGTGGTTTCAACCAGCATAGTCTGATGCAGTCCCTTGGGAAGTTGTGCACAGCAGTGCTACATGACCATAAGTGGCCGTTCCACAAATATAAAAAAACTTCACAAAGCATACTACAACATAAACTTCAAACCTCATTGAACAGAAATCTCATGGTGTATAAAATACCACTCTTCAAAAGACCATGGTATTGTCCTCAGGGCATAACACAAAAGAAAGAAATACTGACATGTTTGCGGGTCTTAAATACTTCTTTTGTCTATTTATTACTGAGTTCATCAAATGGCAAACTTTGTTGTACATAAAACACTGCTTAGCCTAAAGTCTCAGACATCAACTGAAATGCATGCTAAAAGCACCGGAAGAACCTGAATCTCTTTTTAGGGCTAATTTAGATAATAGATTTCTTTCTAGCTCCCATAATCTTGAGAAATTATTTCTTCAGTAAATAACAATATTAATTAATATTTTATAGAGCCTATATCTCTGGAAAATAAATTCATTTTAATGGGTTGTCAGCCAAACCCCAAGCCATTTTCATTTGTGGGGACTGTTGACCCATATGTTCCTCCTATCGAACTCCATCCCCTTGTCCCCACCCCCTTGTAAATTCCTATGGAAAGGAACAAACACAAGGATTACTTTTTGCCAGGGCTGAAGTACACCATCATTCATCCCATAGCAGACACACCAATTACATTGCTTAGCACTGTAAGTGCTACTTGAAAAGTAAAGTCCTCCTAGGTATCATGGTTAAAATACGTCTTCTCCTTTTGTATTATGTATTTTGCAGCTATCTCCTTCATGCTGTATTCCTTTTAACAATAACTTCTCTCCCTAAACACACATACACTTGTGTGCACAAACACACACACATATATACAATATTGTGCCACACAGCACACATCTCCCTCAACTTCTGAATACAGTCAGAATAGAAATATTACCAAGATTTTTTTTTAATGCAACAACCAAGGAAAAGATGTTTAGTCTTAAGTTTGTCTACAAATCATTTTATAATTCTGTGTCTGAGAGGATGACCTTTTTCTATTGGTGTTGTACATAATATCATTTCCTCAATCAGAGACAGAAGAAAAATAAGGCATTTGAATTTTTTAACCTACCAGATGAGACAAAGATAACTAAGAAACCTGACAACATGAAGAATCTTTTCATCACCACCCTATAAAGGTCAAGATGAGTAGAAGCCACTGCTGACCAGTCCTGTCTACCTAGTCGTTCTGGAGAGAACAGACTGAAAAGAGATGCAAATGTGACTAACAGGAGTTCTGTGCCTCCAGAGATGAGGAGGGATGCCTGTGTGAGCTACAGCCTGCCCCTCTATAAAGACAAGCAGAAAGACTGAGAGAGCTGGTGGATACCATATTAATGGCCACTCACAAACCCTTGAAGGGTCATTTTTGACCAGGAGAGATGCCTGAGGATTGGAAGAAAACAAATGTCACTCCAGCCTTCAAAAACAGAAAGAAGAAGGACCTAAGGCACTACTGGTCTGTCACCTCAGTGGCTGTAAAGGTGATGGAGCACCTCATTCTGGAAGCCATTTTTATCCACACACATGGCAAGAAGGTGGTGAGTAGTCAACATGGATTCAATAAAGATAAATCATGCTTGACTGACCCGATTGCCTCCTATGACAAGAAAACAGTCAGGATAGATGAAGGGAGAGCAGTGGGTATTGTCTACCTGGACTTCAGCAAGGCTTTTGACACTGTCTCTCACAGCATCCTCATAGGCAAACTCAGGAGGTGTGGACTGGATGAGTGGACAATGAGAACTGGCTGAATGACGGTCACAAGTTGGAAGTCTGTCACTGGTATTGTTTCCCAAGGTTCTATGCTGGGCTTAGCCTTGTTTGCTCTATCCATCAATGATTTGGGTGGAGGGCAAATGCATCCTCAGCAAGTTCGCTGATGACCCAAAGCTGGGAGGAGTGGCTGGTAGCCCAGAGGGCTCTGCAGCGCTTCAGAAGGACCTCAACAGGTTGCAGAGATGGGCAGAGAAAAGCTGTCTGAAATTTAGCAAAGGCACATACAGGATCCTGCACCTGGGGAGGAACAACCGCAGGCACCAGCACAGGCTGGGGTGAGCTGCTGGGAAGCAGCTCTGAAGAGAAGGACCTGGGGGTCCTGGTGGACAACAAGCTGTCCATGAGAGAACAGTGTGTCCTGGGAGCCATGAACACCAGTGCGATCCTGGGTACCTTAGGAAAATCATTGCCAGCAGGTCAAGGGAGATGATCCTGCTTCTTTTCTCAGCCCTGGTGAGGCTGCATTTGGAGTTTTGTGTTCTGGGCTCCTCAGTACAAGAGAGATATTAAACTTTTGGAATGGGGCCTCTGGAGGGCCATAAAGATGATTAGATGACTGGAGCATCTCTCTTATGAGAAGAGGCTGAGGGAGCTGGAGCTTTTCAGTCTTGAGAAAAGACAACCAAGAGGACACCTGATTAATTATGCCTGTAAGTATTTGAAAGGAGGGCACCAAGAGGATAGACCCAAGCTCTTCTCAATGAGGCAAATCGATAGAAAAAGAGGTAATGGGCAGAAACTAATGCACAGGAATTTCCACCTGAACAGGCTGGAGAGTTTGTGGACTCTCCCTCACTGGAGGTATTTAGGAACCATCTGGACACAATCCTTATGTAATGTGCTCTAGGATGACCCTGCTTGGGCAGAGCAGGGAGGTTGGACCAGATGACTCCCTGTGGTCTACCTGGTTCATCACTTCCAATCAGATTCTGTGAAAGGCACAATTATCAACTGGTGTTAGCTAAGCAAGGCCCAATTTGCCATGCACACTCTTGGATTGATTTGTCCCTAAGTAGCCATAATTTGGAGGAACACGTATCTGGAAGAACATGAGCCAGACAAACAGATTTAGTAATAACTATTATCCTTCAAAATTAAATATTGCTTACCAGTTCTTTAGAAAAAAAAAATAAACTGGAGCATCTCTGTAACTTTATTTATGCTTCTTTTATTTTCTTTTTTTTTTTAATAATTCAGTATTTCCATGCTAACTTGTCTTCTTTCTACTATATATTTCTGACATAAAATCAGTCTTTGGAAAAATTCTGAAAACTGAAACAAGTCCAGAATTTCAAATCAAAACCCCATAGAAACACAGTAGTCTTCTCATGAGTGAAAAAAACCTATTGTTTCCATATGAAAAAAAAAAAATTGAGTTATGCTTTGTCCTCTAGCTTCACAGAGTCAGACTTAAATTTGTACTTATTTGCTCAAAGCTTAGACATCATTTCAGGTTCCCTTCTGCTCTTAAGATACCCTTGAACATGGTAACTTTTGGGAACTAAACTTTTGTGCAATAGAAGATAAAATTGTTTTTGACTCAAATCTGTCAACCCACTGAGAAGCTGAAAAAAAATAGTTTTTAAAGTTTTCTAGTTTTATTTTTGAAATAAACTGGAGGGTCCTGAGTCACTTGCAGTACCACTGAAAAACCTTGAATTTACCCTTCCCTAGAGGGGAGCCATCATCCAGCCTTTGTCCTTGGTACTGTCTATAACTAATAGGAAAGAAGATTGGTTATTGCCACATAGAAAATAGATTGTTTTAAAGTAGGGAAATGGTTGTTTAAATGAAAGGATGTCATTTTCCTGGAAGAATTATTAAACCGGTAACCAGTAATAGAAAAGGATGGAAGCATCCGGTCACAAATTTGCTAGTGAAAGGAAAAGACAAATTGCTTTTTTCTGAGATTTGCACAATTTGTTGAGAGAGATGACACATTCTCTGTTTTATTGATCTTCTTTGTCCATCTTCCAGGGTCTTTTCTTGACTGGCAGATAATATACTCTCTCTTCATCCCTGAAGAGAAATTATTTACTGCACTGCTTGGTCAAAAAAAAAAAAAAAAAAAAAAAAAAAAAAAAAAAAAAAATAAAAAATCCCTCCTATTGAAGCAGTGTCACTGGTGCAGCAAAGAATATTAGTTTTAATAGGGAAAAAAGACCAACATGAGTATGACTCTGATACCTTGGGTTTAACTTTCTATTTTTTTCTCTTTTTGATTTTGGGCTGCTTTGGTGTGTGGGTCTAGATTTCATATAAGTGGACAGTAAGGTCTGAGTTTTCATATGGGGGATAGTAAGCTCTCTTCACAGAGTAGTAGACACAACAATTCCTTCTCTAGCTGGGGACCCTAAGACAGCTGATCCAGATCTCAGGCCCAGGAGTATAAAGAATGTGGACTGAAGAGAGAAAAAAACCAAGAAGGACAGGACTTCATGGGCTGAGGCTGTAATTGGACAATTAGGTCCAATATGCTAATGGCCCAAAATTTATAAAAATGTGAGATTTTGTGACCAAGCCCTCTTTTTGCTTCCATCTTGGAGCCATCCAGACAGAGCCAAAGCCATGGCTCTGGTACTACCAGGGTGTGGCATTTGAAGGCCTTTCAATAAGTATCGTTTTATTCCCCTGAACTCTATCTAGCCTCTGTTCCATCTATTTAAGGCATCAACTCAGTGATCTGGAAAGAAAGAATCCTATGTTCTGGTCCTTACTGACCCAGTTGTTTATGTTTCTTTTATGAAACAATCATCACATGAAAGAAAATAATTGGAAAAAGAGTTTTGCCGCCTGAATCTAGCAGTTTAACTAGAGTATTTTAAAAACAGCTTCTTAAAATTTAATTTAGTATTTGCTGTTAATAATGAACCCCACAGTAATATCTAAAATATTGACCTATAATTTTTGGAAAAAATATATTATTATTATATAATTTTTACTAATATTATATTGTATTATTTTTGGGAAAAAAATAGTGCTGCAATAGTCTTAAAACAATCATTCTGGTAATTGGCATGTATCGCAAAAGAAAACAATACCAATGATTCTTAAAAGATTTCTTCTGTCATTTTATAAAGTGAAAGCAGTAAAACTACCAACCTGAAATTATAGGAAGAGATAGAAAAAAATGTAAGTACCAAGGCTAATTCTTTTCATCTTTCACCAGGTAACTAGTCTCAGAACAAATTACTTTTAAATCTTTTTGATAGTTGGGCTAGCAAGGTTCAGCTATTAACACCAACAATAGGTTGTTAGAGGCTGAAGTTAAATTTAAATTTCTTTAATACAACACTGTGAGAACCCAGGACATTCCTCTGACTACCTGGAGGACTCCAGACCCTGGCACGGGGCTCAGAGACCTTGGCACAGGGTCAAAGACACCTGTGCCTTTGATTTTAGCCCATGGAAACAATTACCAACTTTGTGCGAAGAGTTACAAGCCACAAGGGTTTGAATAGAATGATAGTGAATTTATCACAGGGTGAAAAAGTAGAATTTTGGGGTTTTAGAATGGGAGTTCAAGAGGCAAGATGGAGGGATTTGGGCATATCCTGTCTTTCTCCTTCTTCTTCTTGTCCTCCATCTTTTGCTGTGATAGTGGCACTTTTGGATTGGTTTAGGATAGAGACAGACTGTCTAACATAGGTGATAGGTATTGGAAAGTTATTGTAAATCAAGTACACGCAGTTTTTAGCATAGAAAGATAACACCGCCCTGAGGGCAGTCAGTGTGCCTGAACCCGACCTGCCAGACAGACCTCAACGGGTCTAAGAAAGAATGTTATAGACAAAAAAAAAAAAAAAAACCTTGAAACCTTGAACACCAGAGCCAAGGAATCCTGACTTCTTCTTCAAGTGCAGGGCTGACAAAAAAGACTCTATAATACCTCGGGAGCCATTCCAACAACAACACAACACAACAATAAAACACTCAGAAAAGACTCAATAAAAGATAATAAGTGGGTGCTTTCTGCTGTAGTCAACAGTCATATTTCATAGTTCTCTGCTTTACAAGAAATGAAATTTGATATTTAATTAACTAAGGGCAGTAATGTGTTATTTATTAAAATGATATAATATCACTACAGAAAAGTCTCAGTAGTTTGCTTCAACATTGTCTCTTAGTCTCAAAGTGACCCATGGTAACTTGCTATCTTCCAAAAGGCAGGATGAGGAAACAGATTTGACAGAGAAATTGCTTACCATAATGTAATTAGTTTAGACATATTTGTACACCCTGTCTTTGGGATTTCTTATGTTGTATTGGAAATCTAGGCTGCACTAAGAGTATAAATACTTAGAAAAGGCTGCTTAAAAATATCAGTCTGTTGGTTACTAGGGAGCCTAAGAATGAGAACTTTATTGCAAAATGAGACTCTTATTACAAGCACTGCTATTCCCTTAAGTGGCTTTTGTAATGTAGTTAGCCTGGCTTTATAAGGTGTTAGGACAACATGCAACCATAGAGAAAGTCAAATGTTATTCATCCACATTCATGAAATGGATTCAAAATTCCTGACCACAGAGGCTAAATTCAAATGCATAGTTTTTCTAAAGGATACTTTCAAAACACAGAGAGTATAGTGAAGAAAAATTGTGACGTGTTTGTAAAGAATTGTATGTGGTGTTTCTTTTATCTTAAAATACGCTTTAAAAATTATCATGATCTACTTTTTAAACAAGAATGATAGATATATATGAGAAATAACTTTGATCTCCATATAAAACTCAAGAAAAATGTGGTATTTGAGATGTAATCCATAAGTCCATAATGTGTGTATGTGTATATGTAAACAAACACACACAAACACATATATATATACACACATATATATATACACACATGTTCTATAAAATCACAGTAAAACAATTGTTTCTGGTACAGTCAGAGACTTTTTTAAAAATAATTTCCTGTTATTCATTCATGCCAGACATTCTGGGTTCTCTGACTTATTTCTAATCCTACAGGGAGAAAAAACCTAGATTCATTAGATTCAGTACAAACATTAAACATGAGCAGAATGCTCTTGGTCCCTTTTCCTGACTCTGATCCCTGTAGCTGAGGTCACACCGTGAGCCTTCAACTTGCAGAGCTCTCCCTGCTGGCTTTCCTGCAAGATGTTCTGTTCTGCTATGTCACACCACTGCCAGGTCCCTTTGTTTAGTGGGTCTCAAACCACAGACACTTCCACAGCATACTGGTAATACTCACCGGTGACATAGTGAGGCTATCCAAGAGAATTATTTCTGATTTTTCAAAGAGCCCCTTAACTTTGCGATTGCTCTGCTCAGCTTATCAGCTATTTTGGAAATTAGAAGACTATTTTATTAAAGTACAGAAGTGTGTTTTGGTATCCTCCACTTCACGGTCAGGCATGAGATAACCAGGAGAAGTACAAACCATATGCCCCATTTGCTTCTCTCTCCCTGTGAGGATCACCTGATGAGACACACATTCACTTTTCAGGACTGGAATATGGTCCCCAGTCTGCGAGTCCCTGAAATATGCTACGGCTTTAATGATTCAAACTGTAAAAGTCAGAGATAACGTATCAAAAATCATTAACTTAGTGATGAAGGCTTCCACTGGTGCAGGTTTTTTTGTGTCTTAAAGCCCTATTTCCAGTACAGATACCATGGCCACACTTTGGTTGCACAGCTGGATGAGATAGTTGTGTATATACCCCACTCCCCATGCAAGAAAACTTAAGTACACAAACAGTCAGTCAAAATGCCCACTCTTCCGGATGAGTGCAAACATCAGAATTGAAACATGCAAAACACAGCACACATAGATTAAGTAGATTTGTCAGATTTCTACAGAAGATATTATCTGATTGACCAGATCTGCTTCACAAACGCCGTTAAGACAATGGGATTTAGTCACTCACTGAAGACCCAAGTATCTAGGCTGGTTTGAATGAATGATTAATAAACTTTAGCACATATTCTTTCCAGTAGACTACTGCATCAACAATCCATGCAAATTCAATATTTAAATTCATAGCCACATACAAATTTCATGACTGAAGAACTCTCTAAAACAGTACTACTCAGTCTTTTGGCAGTCATAAATAGCATCTCATGAATCAACAGTTCTCTTTCCCAAAAGCTCATGTATGAACTGGAAATAAATGCAAAAAGAAGAAAAAATGCATGCATATGGAAAGTTGAAAATATACAACAGATTCTGAAGATTGATACATGATTACTTTGTTCTTTTCTTTTTTTTAAAACCATCCAGATGTTTAACATGTCAATCATAACACACTACATTTTTGTACAAATCAGACTTTTCTAATACCTAAATAATAAATAAGCATTTAATTACATTCCCTTCCAGCTGACAAAAATACTTGGGGAGATCTATGGATCTATGGGTCTATGGATGTTTTTAAAAATGACGTGGTCCTTCTGGAATAAAAGGTTAAGAAAAACATATCTACAAAAGGACTTCTTAACAGTGAAAGATTCTGAGAGGATAAAAATGCTGAGTTATATTATTCCTCAGTCTCTTCTATTCTGAGCATATCATTTGGTAAAAGACAATGCTTTTCTTGAAACTGAAGGGCATAGTGAATTACCATATTAATTTCCATTTAATCAACATAATTAATGTATTTATTAAATTAGTTAGAATTTAAATACTGTAGTGCAAGAATACATTAATTAAATTTAATTAGAATAATCTTATCTGGTACAATAGTTCTTACTCCCTTTCCCTTTATATTTGCTTATTGAAAACCTCTATTTTAGGATAATAAGGAGTTTATAATTGCTCGACTACATAGCCCCACTTCCGTTGACACACTTTCCTGCATGCAGCCCTGTTGATTCAAATGCAAAAAAGGTGTCTGTCTGTGTCAGGGAGGAGAATGTAATTCTAGAACTGTGGAAGCTGGAATCAAAAGTTAGACCACTTCAGGAGGCCCCACCTGACCCTGAGCACAGAGCGTAGCTGACGTAGGGAGCAGTGCTGGTTTGGTCACATTGCCTTGGTCAGATTCCCTGGTGGCAATACATATACTTCTGGACACCCACACAAGTGATCGACGTCACGTCTTTGGACAAATCATCCAACATGTTTTTTCAAAAAATATCCAGTGCAACTCTTTCTCAAAATAAGAAAGGTAGCCAAAATCAAACCGAGGGTGTGGCTAAGGGTTGCGGTTTCTTTGTCTGATATCCATTTTATACGCTTCCTTTAACAAAGCTGTCAGTGGTACCCACAGCACACATTTGATCTCTCTTGTATAAAATATTAATCTTTCCTCTGGAGACAGTTAAGCCTTTCTGGTTTTGGAAAAAAATATAAAGGAAACAAAAATAGTGTTAGAAGAGAAAAAGAAAAAGTTTAATCCTCTCAGCTGGAAGTCCTGAAATGACAGTGATACCATCTTTCCTCTCTAGAAACCTGAGTAGTAAGGAGTTAATGCTTTGCTCTTCCTCAAACACTAATGATGAAGTCATGGTATCTTTTAGGTTAGAAAAGACCTCTGAGATCACTGAGTCCAGCCTTAGACTGATCACCACCTTTTCAACTTCACCATGGCACTAGCGCCATATCCACTAATTTCTTAAATGGCTCCAAGGATGGTTACTCCATCATCTCTCCATGTGGTCAATTCCAAAGTTTTATAAATCTTTCCATGAAAAAATTTCTTCTGTTGACCACTCAAGCAGGCTGATTAGAACAGAATGTGCCTGTAAAGGGGGCTGTACAAAGGTATGGCAGCACCTTTCTGGAACCAGTTTTCATTTTCAGGTCATGGTGACTGTGCAATGTATGGTGCGAGTGCAAAATGTGATCAAGGAGCAGACAAGGGGGATCAGGACCAGAAAAACACCCTCAAAGCTGAACTATTTCCAGAAGGATACAGAAGACTGAACTGTGCCTGCTAACTCCTTTATGTGAAGAGCAAGAAACCAAAGCCCAGGAGGGAAAACTGATCTATGGGAAGTTACTCCCACAAAGCCCATGTGGCACACCCCAGGATTCTGGACACTTTGTTGGCTGAATCAGTGCTAGACCCAGAACTGCTGATCCCCTTTCCTCTCCTGTGTCATTCCCCCCTTTTCTTTCTCTCTCTTTTTTTTCCCTCTTTCTTTCCTGTTTCTTTTTATTCTATAGTTTTTTTTTATTATTATTATGTGTAAAATATATTTCCATGTGTAGTTTGCTAATAAAACTTTGTGAACTTTTTTTTTGGGCTCTTCTCCCATTCTTTTTCGAACACATGCATCTATGAATCCTGGATGCTGCTTTCCACATAGGGGTGGGACGTAATAAATTCCCTTCCAAGGAAACTGTAAATATAAATAGACATGCATCACTGAGGCACTGAGGTTTGAAGAGGAGAAGAAAAAATGTGTTGCCAGGAATTCATCTGAACAATGTATAGGAGACAAGACTTGGACCACACACTGACTGATGGGGCAAAGAACAAACTGCAGCATAGTAATCCAGGGCTTTTTACTATGGTTTGGTCTGAAGCAGTGAACATGTAGCTGGGGACAAGACAATGCACCAGTTTGCATTGCATGCATGTGTGAAGGAAGCCATAATAAAATTCTTCAGGCAGACTTAACTTAGAATTTCCATAGCTTTTGGAGGGTTTATTTGGGTCCAGGTTTTCATTTTAGTGTATGTATATGCTGAGGTTATAATTTCTTTCTGAAGTGTACTGATATAAAAGGCTACTTCCTCTCAATTTTCAAGTTCTGAAACACAGTTTACTTCCACAAAAGTGATTATTGTTTCAGATTCTAAGGCAATACCCAATAAGCTTATCCCTATCAGGTCCATGGCCACATTTGCACCAATCTACATCTGCAAAGGATATTACCCTAAAAATTGGGATCTGATTGAACTTCAATGATAATATATTGGTTTACAGGTGGAAAATATCTGTCAAAAATGTTGTAGAACATTCTCACTTGGGAAGACCTAAAAGGATTGAAAGCCAGCTCCTGGCCCTGCAGAGGACATCCCCAAGAATCATTCTTTGTGCCTGAGAGCTTTGTCCTAATGATTTTTGACCTCTGTCAGACTTGGTGCTGTGACCACTTCCCTGAGTCACATTCCCCTACAGACTGTGAAACACTGAAAAAATGTCAGTTTCATATCAAAGATGCATTGACAAATTCCACAAATTGAATACTGACTAAACTAGAGGACTGATTCTACTTTTGTTTTTTTTCTTTTTCTGAAATTTTACCAGTTAAGGTTTCAGACAAATAATAGACCAATAATGTCATCATGGTCATGTTCACACACACACACACACACACACACGTACACACACGTACTTGAGAAAAAAAGCACAAATATGCACGTCAGAGAAGGCTGGCTATGAATTCAAAATTAAGCTTGCATAGTATTAACTCATCCCCCTTTCACTTTTCATTTCAGCAAGAGGTAAATTTGACCTGCCTATATGAATTGTTATAGGGTATTCTCTGCTTCACGGTCTGAGAAATATTCACACCGAACTGCCAACTTCCAATCCAGGATACCACACCCAACACATCAGCTTCAGAAACTGGAGGGAAGCCACAGCACCTCAGTCAGAAATTGTGTCTCATCCATACCACAACTGAGAGACAGGATAACAACTAGTTGGCAGCTAGGCAAGAATTTGGAGAGAACTAAAGTCCATGAAAGTTCATGTTTTACCAAATGATCTATCAAAACCCTTCTCTTGAATTTGAGAGTTTTCCAGTATTCTAGTTATTATTTCACTAATATCTATGATTGCTAATTACTATGGAAACTGTCCTGTTTTCTGCACACAGATACCAACATATCATTGTCTTCTTTGTTTCAATTGTCTTGTGTCTCGGGGGTTTCATCACTTCTTCCATGTCAGAAGGCATACCAGTTGAAATTGTCACTTGTCTACTTGTTAAAGTTTAAAAGCAGATAATTCTGCATAGAATTCTACCAGTAAAAACAAATTACATTGTTTGCTGCCCTAAACACTTATTGGACTCAAATCTCCAGCAGTGTTTGGAACACATCAGTTCCATTGCAACTTCAAACAAATTGATCTGAATCCTTGAAAACGCTGTGTAGAAGTTTAGCAAATGTCAGGAGAGGACAGCACCATGGCCCAAGTTACGAGACATAGTTACTTGATACTTACCTGCACAAACTGGAAGCAGTTTTCTGTCTTCAGGTTGTGGTCAGGAATTTTCAAATTCATTTACCTAGCACCACAGATTGATACCTAAGCTGTAGGTATTGTTATCTCACACCATATTATGTACCTGTTTCTTTCTCTCGCAGAAAGGCCTCTGGAGATTTCTCCCACAGGAATGGAGAGCATATAATCAGCTTTGTACAATAATGCACAAGCTTCCACTACATAAGGATGCAAACGAAAATCATCTATTTTCTGTGTACACCTTGTCTGAGAATAAGCTAAATAAACAGATCCTGCTGACTGGCAGGATTTCTTCTGAAAGGATTGTATCATTCAGTCTTGAGAAACAATGCAAAAAGTGGAAAATCAGGCTTCAAATCTGATAACAGTCATCCACTATGAAATATAACCCCAAAAATGACTGAAAATACTACAATTGCTTTCCCTAGATTCTTCTTTACCTATACGACTTATTTTAAAGAGCAACCTAGGACACTTGTTAAGTGCTTTGTTCAATAACTCCACACCCTTGATTGCAGCTGTGACCACTGTGAGGCTTGTGTAATATTCAGAGCAGACTTGTGTATTATTCAGAGCAAACCAGGAAATCATAACTCTTCAGTTGTATCATCCCATGAAATGGATGACAGAGGTGTAGATTGTGAGGAAAGAGATTTTTTACTCATACCAGGACGTAAAGTCATTAAGGTCAGATGACTTTTTCTTACACAAGATGCAGTGTGATCCTGTGTGATATGAGCAAACATAAAACATCCAGGGAATGGAATTAATTTAAATTGAAGTGATTCTGCTCAGTAATTTTTGGTTATATTCTGGTGTGAATATTTTCAAGAGTCCCTCACTGTAACTAAGTAGACATACTTTAAAATGCTCCAAACATCAGTGTGTTAGCACCACTAGTCTGTAACAGTGACTCTTCAGCAAGTGTGATGTTTCTGTTCCACGCCACAACTAAAGCTTTGAAAGTCTTTAGCTACTGTCAGAGGACTTTATTCCCCACCCCTCCCATCTATCAGAACAGGAAAATATTGAGGTGTTGACACCCTCCTATTAAAAAAGCAGAATGATGGTGTCAGAATGATTTATTTCTAATGGGTTTCTGACAACTTTTTCTATGTTAAGGCAGCTCTCACACAAGAGAATATGACAGTCATGTTGGCATGCCCCTTATAATGTTTGTTATTAATAGACCTTCATTTTATTGATCTCTCAGATAGATAATCATATTTTTTGACTGGCTGTAGAATGTTGTTTGAGGTGAATGGTAGATGGCACACTGGGCGAGATATAGCAAGACAAAGAATATGGCATAACTAGGTTCTGGCTGATGATAGAAATGTATTCAAGAGGCCAAAACTGACAAAAGCAAAATTCATATGATTGATTACTCTATTATATTTGTATGTAGAGAGAAAATATGAAAGAAAACTCGGGAAGGAAAGGTGAGAAAAAAAACAGTGTTAATTCATTTACATATGTTACCTTCCAGTTTTTGCATTATTCATGGCTTACACTAATTAAAAAATATTTTTCATTAATGCTGGATATAAAGATAGGATCCAAGTTCTTAAACACACTATTCCAAGTACCCAGCTATTGAAAACATACATCATAAACATATGATCTGAGCACTTATTACTTGCTTTTGCTCATTTTCCAGAGACAGATTTACACCAAACTGATTTCTAAAGAGCCTTCCAAGGAATTACACTGTATATGTACAGTACTGTCATCAAAGAGGCTCACTATTGTTTTCAAACACTGCATGAAGTGTTTGAAATTAAGTTTATTTTAGAAATGACAGTAGATGCGATAGTGGTATGTGTAAATAATCTCTGAAAACAAAGAGTGTCATAGATTTTTTTTTATTGCTGACATGTATTTCTAGTAACAATAGGGTTAAAAGTACCTAAGTTTATTCTTAAATAAACTTCTGGATTTCTAAAGAAGCAAACTGGCATTCCAGAAAAACCGTTCAAATTAACACTGGAGAATGACATCCAAACCCCATCCTTTGGACATGAAGGCATTTTACGGATGCCATAATTATTTTTGTAGTACTGACACAGAAAGGAGGCCTGAAAGTGACTTCAGAGGCTAGGTAGATGGTAAACCTAGCTTTTTGCCTCAGGTGTATGACAATATGGGATTTTTTTAAACTAGAACTGAAATTCATTTTAACTTATTGGAGAAGATTTTTGACCAAGAAAAAGTATACTGAAACTCAGGAAACATGGTGGGGGAACCTGTTTTACTAATTATTTTTTAAATTCTGAACTTCAGTGGAAGGTTAAAGCAGTATCATTAAAAGCTGATATACCTGATCATAAAAACTGAATTTCTGGTGCTAAGCCAACTCCTATAAAATAATAATAACAGAAGACGTGTAACTATAACTGGCATAACTAAACTTTATTTTTAAGTCGTTGCAGGTATGTTGATTAATGCCAGCTGCAGTAGATCTGTGGAGGCACTTCCAAGATGATTGAGAAGTCAACATGGACAGGTCTTGCAATGCTGAAGAAGTTTTTGTATTGCTATGTGGCCTTTTGACAAAATCAGCATAGCTTTGCCTCAGTTTGACTGGGGCTGTGGGACATGGAAGACAGCAGTGAGCAAGATGCTTGTCATATGTTAATAAAACCTGCTGCACTACCTCTGACAGCACTGCTCTTACCTGTGCCAGTGAAGGTGGTAACCCACTTTTACTAAAAGTACTAAAAGATAGTTTAAAAAAAATGTTGCCACATCAAGTAGAAATTAAATTTTCCTGAATAAAACAGTTGTCTGTAAAAAGGTCAACATGTAAGATTTAGGTGTTAGGTATGTATGAAAACTAATGATTAGAAAGAGCTGGTTTGCTCCCAGCTTTCCTTGCAGACTCAAGATTGTTTGGGATAGGAGATTTTTATTTGTTTTGCATTGCACTTAGATAGATGTGGGTTTTCCAGCGGATCAAAAAGATGTGGGTTCATGCATACTATAGTACATCACCAAAGGACTCTAAGGTTGTTTAGCTGACTCAGAAAATAAGCAGTCTTGCACTCAAAACTCAAAGTTGCTGCTCACATATTCCTGTTCTCCCTTTGGAGTCTTTGTGATGCAAACATTGCACTGCGCTGCAGGCATAAAGGTCAAAACTGATTTCAAGAAATTTGCAGAGTCTTGTGTCAATCTCATGTAGCCCCTACAGAGTATGACTCAAAGATAGAGGTAACTTTAGTAGACAACATCTTTTCACTGTCAGCTACAGATTCAGACTGACCGCAAAACTTCTCCCAAACATTCATATATTTCAGTCTACTGCATCTTAATAAATTATCTCTGGCTGTGAGAAAAATGAGTCTACTAGTAATCTGAGAGTCACTGAGATACATTTCCATGCATAATCAGAAAGAATATGCCAGAAAATACAGTATAATCTTTCCTTAAAAGAAATACACTAGAATTAATCATATATTGTAGAAATATCCCACGACCCTAATCAATCTGTGTGTATGCAAGTATTTTTTTGAAACTGAATCTGCTGGTTGTGCTAATCTTTTTTAGCTTCAGTGAATCTCCCAGATAGTTAAGCTACCTGATTTACCCCCAGCTGGATGCGCAAGGGACACAGCACCAATCCTTCACAAAATATGATATTCTAGTTCCCTGCTTTAGATTATTTTATATTCACATTGAAAAGAGGTAATGACTTCACAGCCAAATAATAATCTGTGATTTACACACTGCACACATTAACAGCTATTCACCACATGTATCACTCTCTTAACAACACTTAAAAACATGTTAAACTTAGCACTGTAATCACAGTAATTTAAACTTGAGTATATATTCTAGTGAAATAAACTAAATGTAACTGAAAATTATTTCCTGCATTTTCATCATAAAATTCTGAAAGTCCTCAAGCTAAACCTAAAGAATGCAAAAAATTGGGGGTGGGGAGGGGGCTGGCAATTTAAAATACTGTTACTTCTACATTTTTTCAAATAATCTACATTCTTGAAGAGTGATGGAGTATGGTGGTGTAGTTATGTGCTTGTAAAGATTTAAATTTCAGCAGTCTTGAGGGAACAATAGCCAAATCAAATGAAATACATGACATTTTCATTCTTTTCATTAGCCTCTCCAACTCTGAAGATGCTAACATTAAGTACCTCTTCACACAAGTCTTGTTAACACATACTTAAGAGTGCAAACTACTGGCATGTAGAGATACATTACAAGACTACAGCTGCCTGCAATATCTTCTCATTGTTGCTGAAAAATAGTTGGGTTATTCTGATTATTCATACCCTTGGTATCAGGCAACTCTGTCTTTTAAGAGCCAGGATTATTTTCCCAAGTTCTTCCTACCCTGCTGTAGCATCAGTTGTTTATTTCTACCTTCTATAGCTAAAGGACCAACAAATCACATATTGTTGCGAGGTCTGCCTCTAGAGAAGGCCTGAAGCTCAGCTCAGAAGGGTCACCACAAGCCTTACCTAGAGGGTGTGAAACAGAACAAAATAAATGCAAGCTGATATATTTAGCCTGTTGATATTTGACATTTACAACAAAGTGTTGAAACAGATTTAGCACTTGACCACAACCTTGGGGCAGAGTGGCTCTTATCTCTGACACAACAATTTTCTCCTTTATAGAGACTTCAAAAGAACAAGTTTCTCAGACTGATACTCTTTCATGGGTATTTGGGGCCAATAATTTATACCTGTACAAATTGCTTCCTACCTCCCACTGTCCTTGGTGAAAATGGCGTCTGAGCAGCACTGCAGACTTAAAATTAGTTCTTACTAAAAAATGAGGGAGATAATAATTTGGGAATCTATAAAAGTCTTCAGAAAAGCTAGTCCTCATTTTTAATTCCCTGAATGCCTAAAATTTTTCTACAAAAGTATCATATGCTATTGGTCTTTTGGTCTGATTTTCTCACTGTACCACTCTAAGAACAGAAAGAAGGTGTGCAAATCAAATGCAAGCAGTCTATAGCAAGCACACTGTACATCAATTTGTAGTAAGCATTGGAGCCATTTTTTGCGGACAACTGTCCCAAACTTCATGAAGAAGCAGCCTTGCAAATTAGGATGTGTAACTTAAAAATGCCATAGATGTGTTGAGAAAAGTGAGAACATTTTTGCGTTACACATGGAAAAGCTGAGCACAGACTGAATACAAGTTTTGGCCTAGGTTTGCCACCTCTCCCCACCCTGCTGACTTGACTGGTGCGGGGCTTCAATACGAGCAGTAGTTTTGAATCTGTCCAAGGAAAGAATTTGATCCAAGAGCAGAAAACAAGAGAATAAGTGGTTTTTTTAGACAATTAGTGCATTGTCCATAGGCAGAGTAGATAAAAACCAAGCTATGAGGTTTTCTAACTGACTGAGAAAACCCTTAATGTTACTAAGTCTAAATGGGAAAGCAATTTGAAAAAGTCAGCTTTGAAAGGTTAAAAAATTTCATAATTACTTAAATAGGTAATATTTCTTTAGCTCAAAACTCAGAAAAAATCCCTAAGTTATGGATCTTCTTTTTGCTTAAAAAAATCTCAAAAATCAAGAATGTAGTGTGATTTGTAAAGACATAATATCTTTGTGTTGTATTTTTCAGGAGTATCTCAATTCCAATCATTCAGACACTTACATATACATTCTCAAAATTATATGACACATCCTAAAACTTGTTACTTTTACAGGAAACATCCATTTCACTTGACTCTCGCTGACTTTTTAATGAAAATACTAAAGCTAAAATAAAAAGTATCCATGATCTCCTGCAGTATTTTGTTATGTATGTATGGTCTTCATTGTCAAATTCTGTACATAAGAAAAAGGAAATTCATAATTACTATATTTCCTGGTTTCTTTATGGTTTGTTTTGTTTTCTCTTTTAGACGTTCCTTATGCTATTATCATAATTAAATCTTGTAAATAAGTAAAAGAAAACTAAATAAAGTCCCCAGATGAACAGCCACTGTAGTGCAAATATTTTATCAGTGGATATTCTTCCCTAAGAAACTCGAAGGGTTTTAGTTCTTCTTTACATGTTTGGGTTTCTTTCTTTTTTTAAAATCTCCTCCTTGTCCAGTAAACATTAGCACATCTGTGACACTTTCTGTAGCAGAAAACAATCTGACTGCACACCGCACTCAGATAATCAATCACTTCTCACTTTTATGTAGGTACTATCACTTGACCCTCATATTCATTGAATCATAGAATGGCTCTTTTGAATGTCATATAGTTTAATCTCTTACTCAACCACAAGCCGTTTGCTCAAGTCTGTTGTCAGCTACGCCTTTTTATATCTTCAAGGATGAAGACTCCAAAATCTCTACCTTGGCAAACTTTTCCACTCTGATAATTTTCTGTAAAAATGTTTTACTTTCTTTTTATTCAGATGGACTTTAGAGCCTTTTATTTTGTGACCATTGTCACAGCATCACTGGAAGTAGCCTGGTTTTATCTTTTGCACTCTCCCTTTAGCTATTTACTCAAATTTATAATATCCCATCTAAGCCTTCTCTTCTCCAGGCTGAACCAGTCCCAAGTCACTGAATTTCTCTTCAAACATAGAAATGTGCAAATTCATTCATCATATTTGTGTTCCTGGCATGGACTTCTCTCCAGTAAGTCCCTGAGTTTGCACTGGGCAGCACAGAGCTGGACACAGTTCCTCAGATGTTTCTTATCAGTACTGAATAGAAGGAAAGATCACCTCCCTTTACCTTCTGACGATTTTCTTACTAATGCAAACCAGGAAGCCACCTCACTTGGCTTGTACTGCACCACTGCACTTTACAGGAGTCTCCAGCAGTATACATTCTTTCCTGTTGCAAGAATAATTACATAAAAGGACTGTTGAGTCATCCAACATGAAATTTAAAAATACACCTGGGACTGGAAAAAGTTATCAATAAAAATAATCTATAGAGTACTGTTACTTGATGATTATTTATCCCACTTGGATCTTAGCTTGCTCATATTTGTATACCTAGCCAAATATAATGGCCAGGAAATAAGACATGTAGAGCTTCTTATTCTTTGGCCATTTATTCCCCTCTGTTACACATAAAAGCACACCTCAAAAAAGCAGCTTGGTTCTTCCTTCTGTGTTATATGTGGTTGAAAAAGGTGACAGATCTATCATTTCACACAGCAGAAAATAAGATGAAGACCAGATTCCAAGTGAATACATGAGTAAGATGTACAGGAAAATCAACAGCCTAATGATGATGATATTTGCTGTAGTTTCCTCCTGGGAGCAACTGAGTTTGTTTAAACATGTACTACTCATTTATACAGCAATGCCTATTCTTTTTGTCCCTTCAACTTATTTAAAAATCAAATTAAAATGTGTCTATTTTTATTGTGCAAATTTTTGTCTCTCCCTGCAAGAATCAATGATACTGGGTTATTCAAATGGGTACTGTAAAATTAAATTAAAGCTACAGAAATATTAGAAAAAAAAATCCTGTGCTGAAAGTCTACAGAATTAAATCTCAAAAGTAATCTTAAAAGCCGTATTTTAGAAGTAACTTTGCTTTAACTATACAGATATTATTTGGAACAAGCACATGGAGCCGCATTTTATTTTGGGGGTATTTGGAAGTATGTAATCAAATAAACTTTAAGCCCAGCTCCCTGAACTAGCAGTCTATCACACATCAAATTAAGATGTAGCACAAAAGCAATGCATCTTCCTTTCCAATTCATCTTTTATCCTCCAGTATGAGGAATGAGGAAGGACTACAATGAGGAATAAGGATCATTCAATGACCAGTAGACCAATTTTCCCATGCTTAGATATTTTAGCTCCTATCTATTATACAGAAACATAAGACCTCTAGCAGTACTGCTGTTGCTATATGTCCAAAAAAAAAAAAATTCAGATGTTCATGTTCTTAAAATCTTCACAGGAAGAGGAGCCATGGGCTGTCTGAATGACACATATCCATGGAAGCAGTCAAAGTTTTAAATAGAAAACAACTGTCATTCTACAACCTAGACAGGTTAGAGATGATAGTTTGGGAATGAGGCACAATAATGGGATGGTAATTTTAAATACTATCATGAGTTTATCTACAGTTAAAGAGATAGAAGATATATGATATTTGAGATGGTTCAGCTTAGAAAGTACAAAAAATCCTGGCATGAGATCACTCCCTTGCTCTTTCATTGCAAATTACAGAAGCTGAAGATGTGGTTGCATTGTCAAAGTTAGATGTAAATGGAGAGAAGTATTCTGACCCACTGTAAATATATATTCATCATGCCTGATTGATACAACCACTGAAATGTGTTCCTGGATAACCAGGATATTCTTCACTGTTCATGCCACCTGATTTTTCCAAAGTGACTTCTAACAATTGCAGTTTATGTGACACTGAGCTTATCAGCATTCTCATCCATAGCTCAGATATGTTCAATGTGTACGCCAAATTACATGAGTAATGCAGTTTACACCAGATGATAACTTATTAGTAATATAAGTAAACAAATCCCACAGAAAATCCCTTAAAAAGCAGAAAAAAAGAATTTTTTTTCCTATATTTTGTTTATTTTCTAGCAAAGTTCCATGGTTTCTACGATTTTATAAAAATTATTTTTTATAAAAATTATTTTTTTAAATTTCTTTACTATTCCTCTAACTTACATTATGCTTTAAAATACTGTAATTGTTATCCAAGTACATGAGATTCTGGCTATAGAGGTCAATTCACACACTATTGAAACCAACAGGGACTTCTTAAACATTGGCATTTGGATTCTTAACTATCTGTAGACCCCACTAAATTCCAACAACATTTGTATCTCAGCCCTCCATTCAATATAAATAATAACTAGAATTTAGTGTCATAATTGGTGGATGGAGTAGAACAAAGATTATCTGCCTTTACAGAATCTTAAATCAGAGGAACAGCCTTGGGCATTACATTTATCTGCTTAAATAAAACTTAGTCATCACTGCTTTGTTTAATTTATTTTTATAGAATTCACACAAAAAGTTCTTTGCGAAATGGCTAATTTCTTGGTTCCCAGGACTATGATATCATTGATGTTAGTGAGATTGAGTGTAATGGGTTTCACGACTGGAGTGTGGGCATGGGGGGCTACAGGCTGTTCAGAAGGGATAGGCAGGACAGGCACAGTGGAGGAGTAGCACTGTACAAAAAAAAAAGGGATTAAAAACAAAGGAAATGTTGTATTGGGTGTCTGTTACCAATGGCCTAGCCTGAATGATAGCACTAGTAAGATATTCTATAGGCAATTAAGAGAGACCAGCAACCTTTGTCCCTGTGGGGGATTTCAATTTCCCAGACATACGGGAACACTGTACTGCTGTGACAAGCAAGCCTGGGAAATGTGTGAAGTTTGTAGGAGACAACTTATGGTCACAAGTACTCAGTGAATCAACTAGGAAAGATACACTCATGGATTTCTAATTTGTGGATAGAGGACTTGTGAGATATGCAGTGGTAGGTGTCTGACTTTATCATGCAATAATTGAGTTTAGAATTTTCAGTGTAATGAGTACAAAGGTCAGCGGAGTTGCTCCCCTGGATTTCAAGACAGCAAACTAAAGTAGTTGGGAACATACTTAGCACTGAACACTGAGAATCATCCTTTGAGGACTTAGGAGTCTATGAGTCCTGGAGGTTGTCTAACAACCAATTTTAAAAGCTCAGGAGCAGGCAATTCTACTGTGTATTAACTGAAGCAAATGGGACAAAAAAAGCAGTTTGGCTGAACAGAGAACCCCTCTTGGAACTGAGGAGAAAAAATCTGGACCATGAGATAACCCTTCAAGACTGTTAATGTTCAAAAGGTATTTGGAGAGACCTTAATAACATTATCTTTTAGCTGGCCTGAAGAGATCAATCAGTCGTACAAAATTATTATTCTACATCTTTTCATGCTGAATTATTGTATTCTATTCTATTCTACTCTATTACAAAATGATGCTGCTTCTGTCTTTTTTCATAGAATCACAGAACCAGTGAATACCCTGAGATGGAAGAGACTCACAAGGATCATTAAACTCTTGATCCCACACAGACCAGCCCCAAGAGTCACACCATGTGCCTGAGAGCATTCTCCAAACACTTCTTGAACTCTGGCTAACTTGGTGCTGTGAACACTTCCCTTGGGAGGCTGTTCCAGTGTTTGAATGAAGATTGTTGGTATTACTGCTAGCCAGAGACAAGAGGTCAGTATATGGCCCTCCTCTTCCCCTTCCATGAGGAAGCAACGAGGTGTCCTGTTGGACTCCTTTTCTGCAGGCTGAGCACACCAAGTGACCTCAGCCATTTCTCTTAAGGCTCCACCTCTGGGCCCTTCTCCACCTTTGCTGACCTGCTTTGGATGCTCTCTAACAGCTCAATGTCTTCCATATTCTGTGTCACCTAAACCTGCCCCCAGCACCCAAGGTGAAGCTGCCCCAGAGCAGAGCAGAGCAGGACAATCCCCTCCATTGCCCGGCTGTGATGCTGTGCCTGATGCACCCCAGGACACGGGTGGCCCTCCTGGCTGCCAAGGCACTGCTGACTCATGTCCAACTTGACATGAACCAGGACCCCCAAGTCACTTTCCAGCCTCTAATTTCCCAGCCTGTGTGTAAATGCAGGTTTGTCCCATTCCAGGTACGGAATCTGGTACTTGCCTTTGTTCAACTTCATATGGTCAGTGATTGTCCAGCCCTCTAATCTGTGAAGGTTTCTCCCTAAGTCCCCTCTGCTTTCAAGGAAGTCAATACACCATCCGAAATTATCACAATTTAATATTTTAAGGGGTAGTGAATTTATGCAATGCTGTAGAAGTCACAAAAATAAAGTATCTATCTCACTGTTACTCCTAAAAAATTAAGGTGTTTCTCACTAGGAATAACAATGTTGCAGTCAGCTCAAGATGAATGGTTTATATTACATTTAGTAGCTCTACAGCCTAATATGACAAGTCCAAATGTTTTCTAAATAACCACATTTAGTTAATTTATTATAACATATTGAAGCATGTCATTAAATTAACCAGTATACGGTATTCAAGAGAATGACTATAGATCAAATGAAAGGAAAAACAAAAAGTAGATAATGCTTTTATTTCTGAGTAAGATAAAATGCCAAATTTTACAGGGTTTAATTAATTATAATTTAGAAGAAGCCATTATGTCAGAGATATTGAAAGTTTGCTGGATAGGATTAAAAATTCAGACACCTCTAGCAAGAGGTTGGATTGCCTTCCTTGTAAACATTTTCCTCAGAGGTTTTAAAGGTTTCTAATCTGAATTCTGAAAAGAAAAATTAAGGTATGTACTACCTGATATGTGGTATATTTTAATACGGTTAAATAATATAAAGTCACTGAATAAAGTGGTCTATGTTGTTTTGCCACCTATTTCTCAGTCCTACACAGAGCTGTCAATGAATGATTACCAGTAAGCCCTCTCTTCCCACCTCCAGCAGCATTGTAGAAAGAGACTCTTTCTCTGAGCACATGATAGAAGTGGGGGCTGAATAATTTTTAAATTTTTTTATTATTCCTTTCATATTTATTCTGAGCATGGGGTTAAGCGTAACATCTTCATAATCTTTAAAGGCCACTTGTAGCAACAATTTTGAATACTCCTCAATCAGTCTTTGTATTAGCTTGGCACAGGTATGAAATTCACAGAGAATGAAGCGCTTAATTAAAAGCCACTGGATTCATCAACCTGTATACAGAGACATTAGAAATATGTTCTCTCTTATGTAATATAATAAGAGTAAGTAGATAATGTCTCCTTCACCATCTTTCTGGTCTTGTGAGAAATTGCTCATGAATTTAACAATTTACTTATGTTTTATTATGTCTATTTCTCTAAATATCATTTCCATGAGAGGTTCAATACTGTATATCATTATACCTTGCCATATTTCTGGACATACTGCTGTCCAAGAGAAAATACCAGAAGTATTCATGTGAAAAATAAACCAGCTACATACAGCAAATTATAAGCTTTTTTAAAAAATAAAATAAATCTAGGTAATAACATATATGATTAAATAAGAAATGAGTTTAATTTAAAAGAGAAATATTGTCTGCAAAGAACTTCTATTACTTGCCCAGTGAGGAAAAATCATCAGGACTTCTTAAACAAGCTTTATTCATCTTCTCTATTCAACTAATATTTATAGAATAAAAGCTGAAATAAATCTGATCTTCTGCTTGCCAGTAGACTAATATCCTTTCCCAAACAAATGAAAAATTAAGGTCTATTAAAGCTTGATACAGGTCACAGGAGAGCAGCCAGTAAGAAGAGTTTGTTTAGACGGCACCAGCAGGGCTACAGCCAAAAGTCCAGGTTCTGTGGGTGCAGTGACACATCCCACCAGGGAACTGTGAAAACCTTTCTATGATATACCACACTGATACTTCTACAACATATATACATCACAAATGGCTATGTCTCTTGGGATTTTTTTTTAGGTTTGTTTTTTTGTTTGTTTTGTTTTGTTCAACTTTGTTTGATTTTATGGGGGATTTTTTTGTTTTTGTCTTGTTGGTGGTGATGGTTTTTGTTGATTGCTTTCTTTGCTCAGCAATTAATTTCCTTCCCAAATAATTTAAACTGTTTTGGGGTCAGAAAGGAGATCAGCTTTTTCAAATTACTCTAAGTTCCAGTTTGGTTTCATTTAATTCCTTAACTTACCCTGAGCACTTCAGGTGTACACAGTTTACATAACTCAGTAGAGCTATCTGAAGAGTTTACTAGGTTCTACAACATTTATTTGTGTTGTATGCTAAACTCTTTAGCTATCTAAAGAGTTTACTAGGTTCTATACATTTATTTATAATGTAAGGTGTTACAAATACAGAAATCTTACTTAAAAATTTCAGATTTAAAAAAAAATAATATGTGTAAGCAAGAGCTGTGTCTAAAAAGAGATAGCAGGGAGAAGACATAACTTCAAAATCTTATACCAGTTGTTTACTGGCTTGAAACAGCACAGTATCATATATTAGGTAATTGTTACACTTGTTTATACAATTTTTGGAATTTTTACAACTCAAAGCTAGAAAAAAATATGCAAAAGATTTGACGTCTAATCCAGTCAAGCACAATGTACAGGATCTATAAGTTACCCACAAATGTCTTGACTCATTCTCATATCTCCTCCCAGTACTGACAGATATAATTTCTTTGGTTTAACATGGGATGTGCACTCTCTTTGCATGCCTTGTAGATGCACAATAAACAAAGACTATGACATATTAAGCTGTTTTGTTTAGACTCTGGATGCACAATTATATTTCAGTGAGGAATCAGTTTTAAAATTTTCTTTATGGACAGCTGGTTGCTATTAGTCATTTTATCTCTTAGCTTTGATGGAGGGTGGTAAAACATGCATAAATAATATTCTTTTTATTGTGTTTAATTATATTAATTTCCAACACAAATATCCTTGGCTATTGATCAAAAAGCTGAAAAAAATTATCATGATTTAAATCAAAACAAATTTGCAGATGAGAAATTTCAACTAAGTTTTCATATCCAGGAATTAATTTCATCCCAATACTTTTGTTGCATCTCCCTTCACCATGACTGGTTAGTAAATTATAAATAAAATCACATCTCTTAAGGTTTACCCATTCTGTTACCCATGCTGACCATTATAAACTCTGTGCTATTTTGCCCAATGAATAATGAAACTGGTTCTAGAACAGTGATAGTAAAGGTAGCTTCAGGAATACTACTCTCTAATGCATCCATGGGAACCTTTGGAAAATTCCTGGCAGACAGAAATGAAAAAAATCTCAGGGTAAAGATATGAAAATTCTCATTTTACTTTCTATAGTTGCTGTTTGTCTTTTCCTCTGATTTTTTGATAGTTCTCTTACCTACCACAAAGAAGCAGAAAGAACAAAACAGGAACATCTGGAAAACAAATACTGCAGGAAAAAAATTAAATTCTTCTCTGAAATCATGTCATGCGCTGTTAATAAGTTTACTATGCAATGCCAACTGTATTTGACAAACAGTTAACATTAGTTGCCAACACTGACTTTTTTGTGTGTGCAAATCTAAGAATAATAAAAAGCAAACTTAAGAATGATAAAAAAGCTTTTGTCTTGTCAGAAAATTGAATTCTATGTATCACAGATTTATCAAAGCAAATTACTTTATCTAGGCAAAAAAGTGCGTTGGAGTAGAGCATAACATCAAGAGTCTTAAAGTTGCTGAACATAAATATTTAGTAGAGGCACCTAAAAGCTCTAAATGTATGATAATAGCTAAAAACTAAAAAATCTCCATATGTTGATGTGAATTTAAAGGGTATATGACAATTATTTGTGAAAGGGTACCACTAGTGAGGAAAATTCCCCCTTGAAAAAAATTCAATGGATGTCTTTGAATCCTATAAAGAAAATTAAATGCTTGGTCTGGTACAGCCTTTTGTTTTGTGCCTTGGGGGACTGCATTACATGGGAGACAGTAAGGCTGTAGAAGGAGAAACCTGTTACAGATGATGAACAGTTTAGCTATTAGGTGGAACAGCATTACTGTCATATTGTGAGAGGCTGAAAAGTTGTTGGTTCAAACATTGTTAAAATCACCAAAGGACTTTGTTCACTGTAGCACACTGTGCAAAGAAGCAACTGCTCACCTGTGACCACTGAAGCCATCCTCCTCTCACTCCTAAAAATGCCTGTGGATGGAAATTTGGACTGTGAGTTAAGCCACTACTGTCCAATTATATCAGGTGTAAGGAGCCGTAAAGGCTGGTGGAGAAGAATGTATCCACAAAGAAAGCAAAACCCAGCAGCTGTGCAGAAAATCAGCTCTGTCTAGGTTTGTCAGGGGGAGGCCATAGGCCAGAGACTCATCTACTGAGGTTGAGTTTATTCACATTACCCAGCAGAGATTTTGGGGCGTGATAGCAAAACTTCTGATCTGCTTAAGACAAAAGGGGTGAACGTCACCACCACCAGAGGCTACAAGCAGATGCTGTGGTGGGTGGATTTTGGTTTTCGTGATGCCAGTTGTCCTCCCTTACACAAATTGTCTCAGCTGTAAAATTCCCCACCCCTGAGGAGGTCACATTCACATGGGATATTCATGTGAGACATAGTAGAAGAGGTCACAAACCACCAAAGACCACTGAGACACCCCCAAAAGGCATTTCTAAGGTCAACCACCAGAGGACTGATGCAATCCAAAGAGTGGCAGCAGATCCACGGCCTGTAGCAAAAGACAGGGTGAAACTACCCCCAGTACATACAGAGAGGTGATGGATGTTCCCACATATACCTGAATATATATTAATCCATTGAACTTAATGTTTTGTGGGACTTCCAGCCCTGAGAACCTCAGAGTGAAGAGAAATAAAGGGACACACGGATTCACAGAGAGGGTGGATATATTTCTACCTAATCTGTGTCTGTCTCTCTCTCACTCTCTTTCTCTCTCCCTTCTTTTCTTTTTTTCTGTTTCTTACTATCTCTCTGTCACACACATTTGTGGTTAAATAAAATACATACCATTGACTTTGGCATATGGTCTTGTTTGCACCAAAGACATCTCTCAAATAATCCTAACACATATTGCTAATGCATTTTTCTGTTTTGGAGACCCCAAAAGCATGAGATGACAGCTACTTAATTAGACTAAGTTAAAAACAATGGACACAGGAGTAACAGGAATGCATGTCTTATGAACAAACCATGACAAAACCAGGCAGACAATACAGATACTAGCAATGAATAATACAGATGCAAAACTTCCTGGAAGACTTGGCTGAGTGAACTCTGTTGTTGAGTTCATTACTTGCTGCAGCAAACAATGTCACTGTACAACTCTTCCCACTATTTCACTCTTTCAAAGAAGGTGGTGTTTTTTCAGACAGCCTTTGGAAGGCTGTCCTGATTGTAGTCAGGCATGGACAGCCAGCCACAAGAGCAGACTCTTCTCTGAGGGTGGAAGGTTCCCGCTTTTATGGAGAGAAAATGTTTCAAGAGCTATCACTCCACCGTGGGAGCATTAGCAATGGGAGCAGGCCTGATGGAAAATGTGTTTGAAATCCCTCACATCAGTCAGACTCAGGTGCATCTGTGGAGACTGCATTAGTTTCTATCAGCTGTCTGGCCTCTCCAAAGCCTGTTGCCACCTGATCCCTGAGGCACGAAATAAACCCTGCTGCCAGTCTCATTACAGCATGGGTGAAAACATTTCTTTTTCTATAAATTCAGCTTTGAGTCAAATTGGAAATCTTTATCTTCAAATGTTACTGTTGACCAAACTCTTCCCCTGTCTTCCTTACAGCCACGTGGGGAGGTCTAACCTGTCATACTCTCAGATCGTGCCTGCTTCGCTCCAGCCTAATGATTTCCCAAGAAACACATCACTAAAACATTTGACCAGCTCCTTTCTTAGCACTTAAATCAAATTAAAATAGATAACACTGCCTTACCTTAGAGCATAAGGTATATAGCATCTGAACCAATGCATGTATACCTTTCTAACTTTCTACTTCTCAAGCTTGATGTTGGCATACATTTTTTTTAAAGCAATTTCACTATATTCCTCTGAAGTCAGCTTCCCTGCAATTGATGGTTCTCATGAACATATTCACAATTCTCTTCTAATAGTTGCCCTTCTAATTCATGTCTTTTTTCCCCACCCAAGAGTAAGAAGGGCAAAGATGATCTCCTTTAGGAATTTTATGGTGCTAACACTAATAAATTAGTTTCAAACAATTTAGATAAAAGAACTCTTGTTTTAATCTTTATGCTTTAAAATAAAAATTTAAACAATAAATTAAGAAATTAAGCACAGAAAAAAAATCTTGTTACCCTGGACAGCAAAAGCAGATACAAGGCTACCCACAGCACACAGGCAATAACAACATATGTCTTTTATCATTTCATCATGAAAATGAAAATTCTAAGCACAAATGAACTACAAATCTAAGCCTGCCTTAGAAAATGCAGAGGCATTTACATAAATTGCTGGTAAGAGAGACTTTATTTGTAACTTGCCACATATTTTATATCCTATACCATTCAAGAGCAGATTAAAATAATTAAGGCAATTATTTAATAAAAAAAAAGGAAGCAGAAAGAGCAGCAGTATCAGCAAAAGTTTTATATCATGGTAGTACAATAGTTTGCACTAGGTTGCTTTTAGACTTTTATGTAAAAACACTCAGAGAAATTACTGATGCAGCAGATAAGGCATACAGCCTCAAAAGCATATGTTTTGCCCCAGTCCTTCAGTAATGTGATTAAAGAGTTACCATGAACTATCTTGTATCTAGATGGTGTATGCTAGAGTTAGCAGTATTTTTGGGCTAGATTTACATTTTTTGTTTGTTAGGACAAGGTAGCCTTTTCCAAGCTATTTATGTGGGAGGTTTTAAGCTTAAATTTGCAGGTCAAGTAGTGATTTTGTGAATTTTTTTAACCATGTTTCTTGATTTGTGTTTAGCCAGAAAAGGAAGTGCATTCATTTAAAGAGTTCTGAGCACAACTGCATTAACAGGTTTAGTAAAATTTATTTTCTGAGACAGAGGGAGATATGCACAGGCTAGATATTATGAGGTTTCCCTGCCCTATTTCTCCTGCAATCCTCAAAAACTCTTTTAATCCAGTGTTACATATATCTGTGTTTTCATGTATAATTCTAGTGACATGCATTCCTTCCGCAACCACTGCAACCTTCTGCAATCAGTCAAGAATTTTTTAAAAAAATTAGAAGTTTAGAATTCCAATATCACAGAATCATAGAATTCCAGAATGGGTTAGGCTGAATGGAACCTTTAGATTACCTAGTCCAGACTCCCCAGCCACGAGTGGGACAACTTTCACTGGACCAGGTTGTGCAAAGGCCCATTCAACCCAGCTCTGAAGACATCTAGGATATTTACAGCTTCTCTGGGCCACCTCTTCCAGAGCCTCACTTCTGCCCTCTTTTAATTTGAAACCATTCCTCCTTGTCTTTGTCACTAGGTGCCCTTGTAAATAGTTTTTCTCCATCTTTCTTGCAAGCTCCCTTCAGGAAGTCACAATTAGATGACCTGCAAGCTTTCTCTTTACCAGTCTGAACAAACCCAATTTCCTCAGCCTCTCTCTGATCATCTTGATGTGCCTCTTCTGGACTCACTCCAAGTGTTCATGTCCTTCCTGTGCTGGGGATCCCAGAGCTGCCTGCAGCATTCCAGATGGGGTTTCACAGGAGTAGAGGGGCAGAATCACCTCCCGCAACCTTGATCATGTAGAAAGAAAATTAGGAAGGTAAAAGCTCATTTAGAACTTAATGTGGCCACTTCTGTAAAATAATAAATAATGGTTTTATGAATACATTAATATCAAAAGAAGAGCCAAGTAAAACCTTCATTCTTTATTTGAAATGTGAGGGAAGATAGTCATCAACAGCCAGCACAGGTTTTGGAAAGGCTGGTCATGCCTGAGCAACCTGATCTTCTTTTATGAACAAGGGACCTGACTGCTGGATGAGCAAAGGACTTCAGCAGAGCATTTGAAACTGTCTCCCATGGCATTCTCCTGGAAAAGCTGGCAGCCCATGGCTTGGCACCATTTTCTGGGTTAAAAACTGGCCCCAAGCAGGGCTACAGGCTGGTGCCGAGTGTCTGGAAAGCTGCATAGCAGAAAACAATGTATGGGTGTTGGACAGCAAAAGCTGAACGTGAGCCAGTAGTGTTCCCAGGTAGCCAAGAAGGCCAGTGGCATCCTGGCCTGCATCAGCAACAGTATGGCCACCAGGACCAAGGCAGAAATTGTCCCTCTATCTTCAGCACTGGTGAGGCCACACCTCAAGTCGTGTGTCCAGTTCTGAGTCCCTCACTTCAAGAAGGACGTTGAGGGGCTGAAGCATGTCCAGAGAAGGGCAATGGAGCTGGTGAAGGGTCTGGAGCACATGTCCTGTGAAAAGCAGCTAAGCTGGGGTTGTTTAGCCTGGAGAAAACGGGGCTCAGGGACAAGCTTATCACTCTCTACAGCTACCTGAAAAGAGTTTGTAGCCATGTGGGAGTACATTGCCAATTCATGTGCAGCCTCTGATCCACCAGCATCCCCAAGTCCTTCCCACCCAGCTGCTCTCAGTCTGTTCATACCCAACCTGCATCAGTACCAGAGGTTGCCCCACCCGGGATGCAGCATCTTGCCCTTGGTCATGTTAAATCTCATATATTCCCATGGACCCATTTCTTCTACTTGTCTAGACCTCTGGATGGCATTTAATCCTTCAAGTGCATTAATGACTCCCCTCAGCTTGGTGTCAGATAACTTATTCAAGACTTTTAAGTGGGATTAAAAGCCCACTTTTCTAGTATACTTTCCCCTAAATATTTCCAGTTAAAATAAACATTTATTTTAAATTCAAAACATTCAAAACAAACATATTATATATAACGACAAAAAGGTTACTTTTTTCATTGTTTTTGGAGTTTTTTAACTGATATATGATTGGCCAGCCTGCAAAATCTGCTTCTATATTAAGCCTGAGTATCTTCATTTTCTTTATAGTCAGTATAAGGAGCTTTCAAATAGTGAACGTTTCAGAGTATTTTGCTGTTAAAAAAAATCCTATTCAATTTTTTACTTATAACACTTAGTATGGAATTGTCCCACCTTCTGTCAGATTCATCAGTTTTCCATGCTAGCCAGTGTCCCATTTAGCTTGAAAAAATGGTCATACAGTTTTTCTCTTCGAAGAAATTCTTTCATAGTCAATAAATGTACCTTCTGCCCCCTTTCAACTGCTAAAGCTTCTAAACAAATAACTATATGATTACAGCAGTTGTGTTATGTTCTCTTTAATAAAGAACACTACTAGAAAACCTAATTATTTTACACTACAAATGTTAATAACTTGAAGAGTATTATTGAAAAATATGAGAAAAAAATCATTTAGAGAAGAATAAAAAAATAATGAAGGTAGGTGACAGTTTTTAAGTGTAGGAATACATTGCCTATTCATCCAGATTTCTATTTGTCATAGCAAAAAAAAATAAATACTAACTACACATAGAGAATTATTAAATTTTTAGTTATAAAAGGAGATGCACAAGCAAAATCTTGAAAGAAAATAAAATGGGTTCTGACACAGAGAGAAAAAGTCTGCTGTTTGCAGGACATAGAACATTGATCTACAAAATTTCTGATTTTATTACAGAAAATATAGGCCAAAAATGCTCACCTAAGGTGCTACTTGGGTTTCACAAAACAGTAATGTGAACAGAGTACTACTCAGCTTCTGAGTACAATGATAGTAATTTGGAAGAGGGAAGGGGAAAGGGAAAAAAAATGGGAGGCAGAAAAAATTCTGTCAAATAAACAATGTCACATATCATTATTCATTTTTAAAATTGCAGAAATATTTTATTTTTGAAGACAAGTTCTCTAAAGTGTGATTACAATAGGTTTTTGCATGACAACTTGTTCTTTAAAGAGGTTACATACCTCCACTCCAACAAAAATATTATGTATTAAAAGTTAGAAAGAGATTTCTTGTTAATATGATACAGACTTAAAATGATATGCTTCTAGTTGGTTAAGATGAGGAACTTTGAAGGCTGACAGAAACATTCTTATGAATAATAAGTATATATAAAATTCTTTGGAAACAGCTACAGGAGATGAACTTAAAAAAGATTTTTTTCATCTCTGCTTGAGAAAGTTACAGTGGTTGGTGAGATCAATGCAACTATCTACTTAAGTTGATAGTTAATATACTATCAACTTATATACTATACTATATGCTTAAGGCATACGTGATTCCTTGCATTTGAATTTTAGTTTTCAGCAATTACACTGAGATCAAGGGTGTTTGATTGAACATAACAGGCTTGTTTCATTCTGGTACTTTTTCTCTATGTGACCTTTCCTCCTAGTTTCATATAGTCATTTCAGGTCAGTGACATTATTGCAAACATCATTCTCAGTGTCCATGTCAGAGATAAAGTATCAATAGTACAAAGAATATCTGCTCAATGTCATGAGGGAAATCAATGAAAAGGAAAAACATTAAAATTCTATCAACATAGGCCTGCCATCCACTCATCTACCAACTAGATTAATGAATATCAGTATAGTATTTTGAAAATTCACAGCATTTAGTTACTAATCCACGATACAGCTTGAATGTGGTTTCATTATTGTTTTTTACCCAAAAGAGATTCTGCACTAAGAAAAAAAAGGGAGAAAAAAACAACTATTTTGCTCTTATATTAGTAGACAAAATGAGATAATGAGATAATAACTACAATATATTCTTTTTTTAAACAACATTTTAAGCTTAGAAATAGACACATTTTTCAATTTTTTGACAAATCCACACACACAGGGCAAAAAAACTATTGCAGTTGAAAATGAGATTTTAACTTTGAGTGAACCATTTCATATCACTCAAAAACACTTTTAGAAAAATGATGAGTTACCAAGATTTTGAGCTTTAATTTTTTTAGTACAATAAGGTGACATCTTGAAAGGGATATAACTTTTTACAGGAACAAAAACCACTTTCTTGTTTAGTTTATTATGTTTTACTCTGTTTTTCAAAACCAGCTAGAAAAAGAAAAGTTCATCTATCAGCCTTTTTTTAATGTAGATTTTTCTGACTTGCTGTGTTTTCTTCTGAAAAAGGATTTCATAGGAAGAAAAGAAATTACCATTTCATTTAACTATTGCAGCATTGGCTTAGCGATGTAATTGTATGCCTTTTTCAGCTAGGATCACTAAAAAGGCTAAGGGCATGTAGTGGCAAGTTACAGTCCTTATAATGATTGATAGAAATCCAGTTGCAAAGCCCCCAGAGTGCCTGGAGCAGATGCCCTCATGTATAACAGCTCAGCACGAGGGGTTACCTGGCTTTTTCTGGCTCCGCTTTTGCTCTTATTTTACCAAAACTTAAAACTATTCCTGAAGCTCTAAACTCTTAGGGCTGACAGTTCTTACTGTGTGCTACATAGCAGAAAAGTTCTGTAACAGTTGAAGGGCTTATCTCTTCTTTTTATCCCAGCAACAGGCAAAGTGGAGTGAGCAGCGGTGTAAAAGTCCAATTTCTTCCCTTCTCTATTATCTGCAAGCCAGCTGACACTGCAAATTTATACCAGCAGTAATCCTGAAACAGGAAGGAATCATCCAGGCATGCTATTGAAAGACTGAAATCTGTACAACTCTGTCTTTTCCTATACTTTTGTGTAATGATCTTGCTTTCTTTCAGAAGAGCAGGCAAATTACAGTTTTCTACTGCTATAGCCACTGCTTAAGAGAAGCAGTTACTAAGATATTCCTCCATATGCTGGCTTTTCTGAGAGAGAAGAGAACACTAGGAGCTCTTGTTAGAGTTAAATCTTAAAAAAAATTCCTTTTAGCCCTACAGGTATTAGAAGCAACAAAAAGTCATATTTGACAATGGGATATGATACATACGTATCCTAAGATGAAAATAATTGTAAACATTGTTTTTAGATAAAGGTTTACTCTTAATAGACTCTCTGATTTAGTCCTTCCTTTATCTGAAGTAGAGTTTCACCTATCAGATTTCACTGATGTATAACAGTGATTTCAGCGGAGCGCTCTGGGAAATTCTGCCACCATCTAAGCAAGGAGAGTGAATTTTCAATATAGAAAATGCTATCAGGGGTCAACTATCTTCCAACAAATTCCACTTGCAATTTTTCATCTTGCTCTGCTCTCATTTTGTTTTCCAGATATGAAGAATGTATCAAATAAGTAGATCATAATCAACAGCTTCCACTTTTCTAAGCTGGCCAGTTTATTAACTCAAATGTCCTGTTCTTTTTTTTTTTTTCATGTCCTGGTTTCTTGCTTTGTCCCCTAGTCTTCCTTGAAGTACCCCTAGCCGAAACCTGAAGCCTGAGTTTAATACACTCCAGAGACCAACATAACTCAGATTTCTGAGGAAATTTCTGCACTCTTAGGAGGAATGATGAGAACATGCACAGAATAGACCCACACAAGATAGAGAATGGAAAAATAGTAAGAAGACTTAGGAACAAGAATTGCAACTGAAATCTAAATGTAAAAAAACAAGGGCATTGATTACATTAATTACCAGACCACAATTTCCATATAACTTTTTGCACTGTTGCTCCAGCTTACATGTGGCTTGGCCACATATGCCAGCACTGCTGGACAATTATTCTGACATGTGAAAGCATTGCATTTATATATCAGATATCCTTGATCATGTCTAGCACAGAAGTCAGGAGCTCAGTTCAGAATCACTTCAGTTCTTTTTGCCAACAAGGAATTAAGATCAGGTTTTCATGGTGCCTAACTCAGACAAATGCATGCTAAGCATGCTCATAAGTAGCTGTCCCTATCTGCCTGCATGTCAAAACCCCCATGGAAGAGTCTCTTAAAACCACAGAAGAAAAAGAAAATACTAACCCAGAAAATTAGACTCCACTGTTCTAATCAGTTTCATCAGTTTCATTTTAATAATGGTATGGAAATTCAGAGTTTCAAGTCATGAACATGGAAGGAGTCACAAAGCTTGTAATTAGAAATACAAAAAAACCCACTGGTTTGTGGCATTTTGCATTGTTTTGGGAAGTAAGAATTCTGAGTTTCATTTTTAGTTTTATGTCAGACCTTCTCCTGCTATTTGGGTAAAATTGTTCATTCCTGATATAATATAACACTAGAATTTGCAAACCAACAGAATTAAGCCTCTGTTGGGTTCTTTAGCTAATCTCAATCAGCCCAGGTCTTCATACCCATGTGTATGATTTTGGGTGAGCTGAGGCACGTAGAATCTAAAGCAGCCAATTTTTGGTCTGAAAGCCATATAGCTCTAAAAGCTTAAAACTAGAATTACCTAGAGTAAAGTGCTGAGTCAGTTCAGAGGTATGGTTTTCTGATTAATGCGACCAATGTGAAAAAAGGCAGTAACAGGCAAGTCCATACTGTACCTGAGATTCTGGAAAATTTTGTTTTCGGGGGTGCAAGGGAGACTTGAAATTTTTCTGTTAATGGAAAAAACTAGTCACACATAAATACCCTTACTGAAATATTTCTACAGCTTTATAACTAAGCATAATATCACATTATGCAAATTTATCTATTCAAATGCCAATAGTAAGATTTTCCAAAAATTTTTCATCCTCCAAAATTTGAGTATAGATGCAAAATCTTTTTAGAAAGAGTATAATTAGCTGTAATGTAAATGTTGTTAAGGAAATGGTGGTTTACAAAGACATAAGTACTTTTCTGAATTCATGCAGAAAAACAATTTTTACCTCACAGTCCCACAAGCCCTTTCCTATCTCATTATTCTTAAAACAATAGATTTGCTGTTTCTATGCCTTGTTCCTTTTTCTTCCTTCACAGTTCTGCAAAATACAGCCTGGGTAGACATCAGACTTGTGGTATGACTACTTTCTTTAATTAAGAAAATTTATTTCAAACAAAACAAAACAAAAAATGAAATCTAAAATACAAAATAACCAAAAACAGACAAAAACACAAACAAACAAACATAAACAAAAAATCGAAGAAAATCTGAAACAAAACCAGAAAATAAAGGAAAAAAAAACCAAAACCACCAAACTGATGTTAGGTTCTGATCCAAACATCCTGATCTGCTAGGTGTGTATGAAATGAGGAGAGATGTCCCTCCAATCAAATAGACAAGAACAACTTAAATAGGATGAACTCATTTCCCTGCCTCTAAACACTCAGTCTTCATTTCTCCTGTCTGTCTGCCTACTAACAACCACCAGTGGAGGAACAGGGCAGTGAGACATCTTTTCTCCTGTCTCAGGAAGGCACTGACAACAGCTGCTGCCCAGGATCTTCCAGGCCAGAATGAGTTTTGACAAGAAAAGCAGCTGGTCTCCACCCTCTCTCCAGACCCCACTCTCATTATTTTGGCAGTCACAGACTCTCACTATGCATGCCCAGGAGTGGTCAGAGCTTCTCCCAGCCTGACTAAGGCCTGGACTCCTGCTGAGCCTGTCTAAAATGCCTGGAGAGTCAAGCAAGGCTCTGGCTGGTGCTGAATGATGCGTTGGTGGCTCTTGGCAGCGGTTCTCCATGCCTGTCCCTGAAGCTGTTGGCTGTGCTTCCCTGGTTGCTATGGGAAATCAGCTGCTGCCCTGAGCCCTCTCCAGCCTTCTGCAATGCACTGAGAGCACAGCCACAGCATCAGGCTGGACATATTCCATCTCCTGCAAAGCTCGGTCTGACCTTCATGATCCTGTTGTCTATACCAGGTCTGCTTTGGCTGCATTATACAGTGGACAGTAGGAAAACAGGCTGTCCCCCTCTGTGTGGGCCTTCTCCAGTGCATCAAGCTCCTGGTGTGGGTGGAAGATGACTTTTTAGACTAAACCAACATGCCTACCACACAGCCATTTGATGCCAGCAGCTATATAGAAACAGCTCTGACAACCCAGACACCCACCATCTTTTTCCCAAAGGATACCATTCCATAACGCAGCAGAGACAGTACCCAGGGCTGCTGTGGGTGGCCTCCCACCAGACATCTAGGCAAGCATTTTCCAAGGCTATCCAGAAACCTTTGAACTCCTGATGGCCTAGTTGCAATAATTGTTGCAGGAGATCTAAGGGCTATGGTGGTGACTAATGGTTACAGCAAATACCCTGATCATGACCAGTCTGTGCCTTTCAAGGACTCAACAAGGAAGCCTTAGGCCAGCAGATGCAGCCCAGCCTGCAAGACCACATAGCAAAATTCTCACACTGGCCCATAGATGTCATTGTGCATCAGTGTAGTGAAGAGGACCAGAGGCATTTGGGCCAAAAGAGCACCTACAGTTCCAAGGGGCAGGAGGACAGCCCCATGGCTATCCCCTGACCCTGTACCTCCCTAGAGGGGACTCCTGTTGTCATCATGGGCATCTCCAGCAGAAAGCTAGGAAGTTTTCCTTCAGCCACTCCAGAAATTTCTCAGTTTACTTATATCTTGCTTTCTTGTCCCTCTTGCAGATATTACCATAGTTCAAGGTCCCTGTAACTGTGAATGTGATGTTTCTTCCAGTTGGCTGAAGATGGCATCATTTGCTTTTCATTTGTGATGAGACAGTGCATTGCAGAGTCCGATTACATCATCATGTATGTTTGTCTGCCTTCCTCGTCCTGATGCACAACCAAAGTCAGTTGTCTCATTATCCATCCCCAGGCAGAGAGGTCCATATATACCAGCTGCTTTCACAACAATTGGAATCCTTCGTCTCCCTCCTTGTGTTCCTGTCTTGCCCACACTGGAGAGACTTATCCACCCACAGTGGCATGCCATCTGTATGAGCTGACCCACTATATCTCCATGATCCTATTGAGATTGTGGCCCTGCAGACACATGTAGACCAGGAATTTGTCCTTTTTGCTCCCCATGCTGCATGTGCAAAAGATGTGAAGAATGAAGAGACAAGAAAGAGATCTCTAGCAGGCACAAGTCAAATTAGTTCTGGAAATACAAGGAGAAATATTTCTTGTCTACACTGTCTCAGAGGCTGCTGAAAATTGAGATGACATCTTCTGAGGTGTCATAAATTCTGAGACTCCCCTGGCCTTCTGCAAACCTCATTCTCAGAAAAGAGTCACTCTCACAAAAGATATATAATCTTTTCTTGAGGAATACCAATAAAGAAAATCTCACATACCTTAGTCCAAATATACTCTGAATGAGAGCATTACTTCATAAGACAATATGCAGTTGCACCATATCTAGTGCTTTATATAATTTCTTGGAACTATGTTGCTATGATAGACACATTAAGAGCATGAGATAGCCTATAAAATTTTCAGAATGAAAATAATTATAATTAAAGAAAAAGCAGCAATAAAACCTTCTCCATCAAAACTTTTCTCCCCACACACTAAAAACCTGAAGTAGTTTAGATGGAAAGTGACAGCTTTTTTATTATGTAACACTCCTACAACAACTGCTTCTTTCAGTTCCAAAGGGACCAATTAAAGAGGCAACGGCAGTGCTTGAATTTGTACTTTTTCCCATTACCTGAACTATCATCTGGAAATACTGGCCCAGGATGACTACTTACATATTACTTGTCCATGAGAGGGGTCTTTTCTGTTTGTAGTGGTTTGACTCACAGGATGTCAAGTGTATTTTTCTGAGAATGAGGAACTGCATTGGTGATTCATTGTAAAAAAAAAGGGGGGGGGGGAGTTCAGAATAAATTAGATGCATAAGAGAGATGCATTTTGCTAGAGGAGAAGCACAAGCAAAAAAGTAACTAAGGAGAGATTCTACATAAGTTCAAGAGTGTTAGTAAAATGCTCACTAGTGACTTTTGCATTAAACACAGACATTGAAATATCGTGTTATATTTATTGATTACTGTTTTCACATGGAAACTCTCTACAGTTCTGTTGAAAGTGTGAAATTCAGGGACAGAGCACTTTTTATTTCTATTTTTCATTATTCATCTATTTTTTCCATTTTTCAATATTTATTAAAATAGTAATTTAATTAAAAAGCAGGAGTCTTTATACTGATAGAAAAAAATCGAGCTAACTCCTTGTATAAAATTATACAGATAAAAGTAAAATATTATTACCACTTTCCATCTTGAAAAGGTGTCATTATATGCTTAAGGGATTCTAAGAAGAATATTCTTCTTTTTATTTTCTTTTTGTTTTCTTCTGATTTTCCAACCCATTCACTTAAAAAATTGCCACCTGCTGTACTCCTGATTGAGATTACTACAATATTTGTCTTCTCCTCAGTGTGAATCATCCTTTATAGTAAAGGTACTCTTTGAAGACAGCAAATTCTCAAAGAGCTAGATCCATGTTTTGCTAGTATTTACTATAAGGCTACTTTCTTCCCTTAAAAATTCAGTGTTAGGTCTTGACTTCTAAAAGTTTTACTATGCTTGGCTCTGAATAAAACCTACTACTAAAACAGGTTGCCCAGAGAATCTGTGGATGTCCGATCCCTGGATGTGGTTTCAGCTAGCTGGATGGAGATACAAGAAACCTGGTCTTGTGGAAGGTGTCCCTGTACATGGAATCATGGCAAAGAAGCTAGGACTAGAATTAAAGAGTCTGGCATTAATTTGAGACACTAAATGTTTCCCCAAGTCAATCCTCTTTAGCCCATGACAGTAATTGCTGAGTGATCTTTTTTTTTCACCTTGATACACACCCTTTTTGTCACATTTTCTCCTGCCTGTGCTTTTGAGGAGGGGGAGTGAGAAAATACCTTGGCATGTGCCTGGCAAGTAGCTAGAGTTCACCAACTTAAATGTTCATCTCACAAAACCTTGAAAATTTCCAGACATTCCTGGCATTCTGGAGTATACACAGTCTACCATTATTTTTTGACAAGAGCTCTTACCATTTCCCTCTTTAGATGCAGTATTTCTTAAATGACTGAGGGACCAGGGCTGCAGTACCAACAGCAAACTACCAATATAAATCTACGCAAAACACACACAGCATACACATATTCTCTTCTGTTCTCTCTGTGATAGTTGTTTCTCTTCCAGAGGAACACAAAGCAGTAAGCACACAAAGGCAGTGTAAAGAAAAGCAGAACATATTTCCTTTGCTATGTGTATTGAATTATTCATTTAGGGCTTTCTGAATTTGTTCCAAATAATTCCTCTGTGCTCCAGCACTTTAAAAGACATTTCTTGGCACCTTAATAAAACTGAACACAACTTTTAAACTGAAAAACTTTTATCATGTCTTTAAACATTATTCTTAATTGTAAGACTACTTCTGTATATAAACACTTAAAATCCTTGTTTAAGGAATAGGAATTGTTGTGGAAGGAAAACAGTAGATTAAGCTTCTTAGACTTTATTAAAGAGATTGGTAGATTTAGTAGATTAGAATCTCTTTCTTTTTCAATTCTCTGTGGATGAAGGAATTTTATTTCATTCCTAAGATGGCCACATACTAGCAATGCAAAAGCATGCACTGCATGACAGTACGATGTAGACATCCTAAGATCTGCTTAGCATGAGATTGTTTAAATATAAGAGATCCTTCAGCCTCACTACTATCTCGCTCCTCCTGTAGGTGAACTTGCTGAGAAATGAGCAAGTTGAGAAGCTCATCACCAAGGCAGAGCTGTCTTCTTACACATCTTCCTGTGTCTAGTACTTTTGAGAAGCCATTGAAATCTGCCTCCAGTTTCTGTGTTATTCATATTTCTCTGTCCTACTTTGATAATTTTCAGGAGCTAATTAAACCAAGGTTTAACACTACCCCTTGTACTAAAAACACTCTGCAAAACAGAGCCGAGAACTGCACATTGAGTAATAACATTGTCATTGAATGTGAACATAAAAATGCATAAAATCAGGGCCTATATATTTCCCCTGGAACTATGTTCAGATAGCAGAGACAAACATTAAGTTTTTGGACATAACACCAATTTCCTGTTTCATTTTTTTTTTACTATCTGATTACCATACAGCAATATAAAATAGAAATCACAGGGTTTCACACTTAGTATCCCTGACAGATCCCATTCATTGGATGGATTTGTAACTTAGAATCATAGAATCACAGAATCATTGACGTTGGAGAAGACATCTAGGATCATCAAGTCCAAATGGTAGCCTAGCACCATGGTGTTCACCATTAAACCATGCTCCCAAGTCTGACATCCACATGCCGTTTGAACACGTTCAGCAGTGATGATTCCACCCCTTCCCTGGGTAGCCTGTTCCAGAGCCAGGCCATCCTTTCAGAGAAAAAAATTTCCTACCATCCTACATTAACGTCCTCTGGTGCCAGTTGAGGCCATTTCCTCTGATTCTGTCACTTGTTATGTGGGAAAGCAGACCAACCCCCACCTGGCTTCCACCTCCTTTCTGGTAGTTGTAGAGAGTGATAAGGTCACCACGAGCTTTCTTCCACCTACATTTTTCTGACATTTCCTTTGCACACATAGAGAGCTACTGGCAGTGTTTGAATGATGAACTCATCTCAGGAGGCCTAAAAACTGCCCCTGTGCAAAAACTGCCCTACATTTTAATGAAGGAACCAATCTGTCTCATTTACCAGCCTGGATAGACATTCATGAGCCAGTTTGCAAAATTCCTCTAAACCTGAAACTTTCTGTGCCGAAGGAATTCTGTTGTTTCCATCACGGGCATACATAAGGTTTAGGATCCCAGCAATGTAATTTATGGAAGGCAAACAACTGTTTGAACCAATGAGAGACAGATATGAGATGACTGCTAGATTTTCTCATTCCTTTATTATACTTTCTTTTTCTCAAATTTGTTGTCCGGCATTGGACAAAATATAATAAAGGATTTTTAGCTGAGTCCTTTTCCTTTTGCAGTCACATATCAGAAGTCTGTAAAGGCTGCCTACACCTAGTGAAATTCTTATGCCACTTTTTCAGGTGCTGATGGATCTAGCATCTTACATCAGTTCCCATTTCTGATACTCATTAACTCTGACATCTTAGTTCTCTACTGTGTGAGATGACTTTGCCATGTACAGCCAGTGGCACTGATTTTACTTAAGACTGTTTTAGAAATGAACTATTTTTTGAATACTATTATTTTAAAGTAGTATTTTTATGGTATCTGCTGTAGAATATTTCATTTTCTCAAGTCACATTCTTTTTTTTTCTTTTTGCATCACAAGTTTGCAAAAAAGGAGGAAGATGGAGGCTTTTATCTATACACACATATTTACAGAGATGAATACAAATTCCTCTAAATCAGAAAGCTCACTTGCTTTCAAAATGCAGAACAAGCTTCTGAAATGAAAGCACTCTTTTTGTTCAGAAAAATATAGATCCCCAAATTTTCAATTTTTTTTTTCCTGGAAAAATCAGACTTTCTGCTGAAAGAAAACCATTTGAGACATGTGTCTAGAGAACTTGTGGGTATGCTAGGATCTAGAAGATAGGGAATAGAAACAAACAGTGAAAAACTAGAGCTTTTGCTTAATCCCTCAGCATTTTCCTTGAAGAGCCACATAAACTGGCTTTGTTTCGCAAGATTAAGAAAAATAGTGCAAGATACTGTTATATATCCCCCAATTTTGTTTGTTTGGGTATGCAAATCATTCTTCCAAGGAAGCCAAACACAACATTTTCAGGGGTAGAAAGCAGACACAAAAAGCAGTGCAGGATATTTAGTCTCCCTTTATACATGCTGATTGAAATTTGATATACAAATTATGCCTGGAAACAGAGATGTGTAAATAAATGAAAAATGAAGCAAGATTATGATGACTTATATTGGAAAGTAGAATCTGACCCCTATAACTTCAAGTTTACAGAAACACCTCTGAACTGACTCATCTATAAGGCCATTAAGATATGATCAATTTAGTTTTGTAGCCTTTGTATTGCTAAACTTAATTTCTTTGGTTTTGTTTTGCATATCCCTAATTTTAGTCTTCATCTACAAACACTCACCCCCTCTTTCTGGTGCTGCTGCTTAGTTCAGGATCTGATGGCACTTTTGCTAGATTGGTCATGGCCTCTATCCCCTCCCACTGTTGTCAGAACACTACCTGATATGTTGATACAGAGCTACAGGGAGAAGAGGAGGGGTCCTCCTCATACAAGAACTTGACATCCCTCAGACTTCAGCATTGACTCTCTATTTTCCAGCTCACCTTCTACTACAGCACTGCAGCAGTTTTATTTGGCAACACATATGGTGCACCCACACAGGCGCCTTGAAAACAACAGCACTGTTACCCCCACCATGGTCGCAGTGAGTCCCCACGCTGCTTAAAGCTCTACAGGCTCATGCCTGCAGACTTGTATCCTCCCCTGAGAGCCTCTTCCAGCCTGCTGTCTCTGATGTGCCAAGGTAGTTTGTCCAGTGGATGCTGGGAACAATGAATGGTAGAGCATCACCACAACTGCTGAGCATATATACACTGCTTTCTGCGCACCTTCTGACTCCATTTTGTAGGAACAAATTGCTACATCTGCTGTCACTTACAGTTAAAAATTATTATTCTAGGAGCTTCTTATATATCAACTATATCCTCTTCAACACAATTTCTGTGGATCTTTGCTCAACACTGTAGGTTCAATCTGTACTTTCTTTTTTATCTCCTAGTACAACTTAGAGTTCTGCATATGAACTCCATCACAACGTGTTATTTCCCCACATTATAGCATGGCATTAGTTCCATAAAGAACTAAGTTTTTTCTTCCCCCTAAGAATTTTCTCTTTATTTTCAGGACTAACATCACATATACTTAGTTGGTTCTACCATCTCTGTGACAACATAAAAGATGTCTCTTTTTGGATCAACTGTGATCCCATCCTAGAAAAATAATTTTAAGGACAAAAATTGCAGACAGTTTTCTTAGACTTTATGTTACTTGCTTTTTCATTCTAATAGTCTAACACAGTTTTTCATTATTTGCATAACTGCAAGTGAACACACACTTTTCAGACACTTCTGTGGGTGGAGTGAAAGGTTGTGCGGAGACATCTCTGTTTACAGAGCACTGGGGAAAAAAATATTTATCAACAGGACTCAGCCCTTCATTCTAATAAATACCACATCATAGTTTTTTAGCTTTCTTATTCCATTCTAGGCCCTGTCTAAAAGTGATAATGTTCAAATCACAGTCCCTGAAAACACCCTAAAATGTTTTAGGATGCATGTGGTAGGAAACCATTTTTTTCCACTTTTTTTCCCCCTTCTCTGTACTTTGGCAAAAAAAAAAAATCTTCCCCTTACATGTAATGCTTCTGTCTTTATGTGGTCTCCTGATGCTTTTAGAAACTCTGCAGTCAGAGAGACATGTACATGGATTAACACTTAAATATTATGGGATTCTGGTGCCCTGAAGCATCAGTGGGATAATACAAGTCAGCAAAGAAAACTCCCTGGTAAATCCATCAAGGACTCAATAAACCAGTCAGGTAGTAAATTCAGTCAACTCTCTCCAAACCAATCTCAGTCTATCTATTGAGTGCTGAATGAGTGTAAGCAGAAGGTAGGCCCAACTATGTAGACATCAGGCATTTCAATTATTTCTATGTATACAGTGAGTTTCATATTAATATCAACTTTTCCCATTTTAAGAATGAGTCACAGAATCAGTCCCTTTTAACATAATTACTATGAAATATTATTTGCAACAGAATTCTGAATTTATTAAGTGGACTTTAAAGAAAAAGATTTCAAGGATGATCCTTCACATCACACTGCCTTTCAAAGCCTAAGGTGTTAATTCTAGTATTTCACTGATATATTTCTTCAAAGAAAGAGTATTTTTATTTGGATCATTCACTAAGGAACAGGATTTAGGGGAAAACCTGATCCATCAGAAAACTTGACACACAGGATAAGAGGCAGAAGAGCTATTAAAAATTAATATATGGGAATTTATGATCATTTGTGTTACTAACTTCTGGAATTTCTAATGTTAATCCTTGCCACATTTATATATATATTCTTAGGAAACATAGATGATTCTACCTGTTTTTAAATGCTACCATGTCCAGGTTTGCTCTCAGCACACCAACAGTTCTGATTTTAGACAGAGAGGTTAAATCACACTGACTACAGGATGGTACTCATAACACTGGGATTTATGGCATATTTATAGTGTTTTCTGGAAAACAGAGGGTGAACAGAAGTCAACTCATCTTTATTCAATATAGGTATAGCAGAGAAACAGAGCTGCCCATTGCTAAAGAATTGCACATACACTTTGCCTTGTGTAGTGAGGATCCTGAAAAGGGCTCAGAAAAACTAATACCGTCAATGGTTCATAATTCGGCTTGGTCCTTTTCCAGAAGCAGTTTCAATTTTGATAAAATGCTTATTATGAGTCAAAGCAGGATGTAGCAGCTTCATAAAGCATTCAAAGATCATTCTACCAGCTTTGGTAAGCATTAATGTTACTGCATTTACAAGGTGTTAAATTAATATCTGCAGGGTGACAGAGATATTACAGAGTTTCTTTGCTGAAGCTGAAAGTCAGCCAAATGCAAGTCTTGAAGAGGTAAAATAAAAAAAAAATTATCATGCTTTGGGAAGAAATTGGGTGTTTGAGTTTGTAAACTGCCCAGCAGAGGACTCGTATGTGTGTAGTGTATCCAGACCCTGAGTCACAGAAATGGAAGGGATAGAAGCCTGCTGAGGCATGGAATGCTTCAGCAGCTTTCCCATTTCATTTAAGAAGAAGAACAGGTGAAGGTGAGCCCTTGACATGAGGGTAAGAGAAGGCCTGGGGCACAGAGTTGTGACTCACACAGCCCCAAAGCGCAGCCCCCATGTTCTATGCAGGATTTCACTCTGATCCAAGGAAAGTGAGCTGACCCAGGAGCCCCTTCTCCAAGTAAGTATAAGACATGGCTTATTAGCGGAAGCTGAAGCCTTTCTAGGCTATGCAAAGCCTCTGACTGGAACTGCTGAGCCTTCAGAGACCTAGCTCCCCCTGAGATATTCTTCCTGCTGNGCAATTGGAACACATTTATACCACTGAGCATGGGCATTACAGTAAAAACTACTGCCATGATGAATGAGGCCTGTGACCTCTATCTCACCACGCTATCCTGAAAATTTCATTATAACACCTTAAAACTCAGGAACTATATTTACGCGTCTCTTCCTATACAGTAAGATATTCCTGCCAATAACACCTTAGTAAAAAGATCTTTTGCTAAGGGCTGTCAACAGCAATAATATTTGATTACTAATACTAAGCTGATTTTTTTTTATTTTTATCTGCAAGCAAAAATAATGTTTTAGCTGAGGTTAAAATAATTTTGAACAAATCTTGGATTCTTTTGTTCCTCTATAGCAGCAGATTCTCAGCTGACAGAAAAGACCACATCTCCTTCAGATGAGCTGCAACAATTTAAACTGCCTGGGAGTTTGGCTTATAATTGAAGAAGTCACTGTCTATAGGAAAGAGCTAAAATTAAACTATGTATTATTTTTATAGCAAAATCAAGAAAAGAGTTCACCTCAGCACTAATATGTCAAACTGCAATTCTCCTCTGGGTAATTCACCTAATGTTCACTAACTTCCAAACAACACGGAGGAAGATCTAAAATCTCTTACCTCATGTTGTAGCTTTACATCCACAAATGCTAGCAGCTACAAATCCAATCAATACCTTAAACTTAAATGAACTCACTATGGTGAAATTCTGAGCTTTGTCACTTGATAAACTCTTTAAACCTTTCCAGCAACAAGAAAGAAAATAAAAATTTGTAATGCGTGGTTTTTCTTAGCAAATTTATTTCACTGGATTTAATTTTGTTCAGACTCAAAGAATCAGTATTCACTGAAGTAATTTTTCAATTCACAGACAAAAAAATCCAGTTTATCTCTCCTTCACTGTTGCTATTTGGGTCATGACCATTTTTTTCTTAATTTTCATTACATCAGAGTGATTCTTGAAAATAAAATAAAGCAAAACTAAAATTTTAATTCCATTTCTGCTTTGAATATAATGCAGATTTCCTGGGAGCACATAGGTTCAAAAATGGAAGCCAGATTCAAAAGTATAATGGAAGTATCCCATGAATAATCAATCCAAAATGAAAAGGAATGCTTATCTGCAAAAGTTGTGGTTTACAAGCAAATTAAATGGTTGTGTCAGTTGTGTCTAGGTGGCATAGATTAATTTAAGTCATCAATAATTTAGCTTATTCTGTATGAATTTGTACTCGTATTAGCTTTTCAAATTGCTCCCTTTAAACATACTAAAAAATATTCATTCTTTACAAGTAAGAGACAGAATCTTGGGCAGATCACAGACATTTCCCTTTCAGATTTCAGAAATTCACTAAGAGAAAATGACACTAAATGAGGCAGGTATCCCTTCTTTACCTTAAGAAGTTAGATATGGCTGACAACATAGAAAAGCATTTTATGAAGAAAGTGGTAGCCACCATCTTCCTACAAAAGCCTGGACTGACTTTCAGGTAATATCAACATTAAAAATACCCTTAGATATGTTATAATGAAAAAAGTTTTGGTTTTTGATGTTTCTTCAGAGGAGTAATCAGCAACAAAGGGGCCCAAAGTCTAATTGTTTTTAATATCTGGTCCATACTCTCAAGCATACAAGCCTTTAATCTGTTACCTAGAGTATCAGAGTAAGAGTATTCTGTAGAGTTTCCTCTACAGTGAGAAGACAGAGGAAACAGCCCTAAACTGAGAGAAGGTATATTCAGATTGGATATTAGAAAAAATTTCCCTGTCAGGATGGTCAGGCATTCGAATAGGTTGGCCAGGAAGCTGAAGGAGTCAGTGGAGGTATTCAAGGTGCACCTGTATCTGGCACTGGGTGATGTGGTTCAGTGGTTTAGGCATTACAGTGGCAGTGCTGAGTGGATGGTTGGACTGGGTGACTTAAAAGGTCTCTTCCAGCCTTGATGATTCAGTATACATTTGCACAGAATTTGAAACACTTGAAACACTTTTCTGTTGTAATGCAATTTGTATTTGGTTCATAGACTTTCTCCCCCCACTGCCTGAATTAGATGGTTGTAGGTACGTTAAACTAAATTAAACATTTATTCTACAAGCTCCTACCACATTTTCTGTCTGAAACAACTAGCATAATTTTTTCAGTCTTCTTAATGCAGTAACGCTCCACATGTCTAACTGTAATTGTTTTATTTGTTATGCAGTTTCAAATGTTAAGTGAGATGTGCCAGTTGTCCCCTGATGCAGGCTGTGTCCATGTATTGAAATAAATTGTTAGTTGTCACTTAATGCAAAACTGTTTTGTCTGTCACTGAATGCCTCACAGGTGATTCAGAGTTCACAATGAACCATGAGTTAAAATGCTACAGTATATCAAACATCAATCCTCCAGTCTTACTGCTGCTAAACAGAGAACAGAGAAAAGACCCCAGCGTCAACTGAAGAATGCCTTGCAATGTAATTTGGAGATGGGCCTATTTTGGGCATACTTGGATGTCTCTTGGGGGCAGTTGAACAGATCTATGATCCATATCCATGTACCTGCAGCAAGCTGGTGCCGAGGAAGAGATGAAACCTCAGTGGCTGGGAAGTTAGAGCTAATGACTTTCTAGTTCTGCTTCCAGATCCATTGTTGATTCATTCTCCTGCAAGCTTTTTCTGCAGCTGTGGAATGAGTGTCACTAGCAATAGTCACAAGGACATACACTGAGTATACAGATACACTCGTTCTCTGTTTAAACTAGGAGAAATATGCAGCACAGGTTTTGAGTCATCCAAGTGAGGTCTGTCTGACATTTGAAAGGGAAGGCCACCAGGATGCATTACATGGGTTAATTCTGGTAATACATTACAGCAGGTTTGAAAATGGAAAACCATTTAAATGGATACAAACTGTGATAATAGTATCACAGTTTGTATCCATTTAACTCAATCTGTAAAATTGAAGAGTAGTAAGGTACAATAGATCTCAAATAATAACGTGCATCTACAGAACTGATTCAAGTCTAGACTAACCATTATGATCTCTGCAGCTAAAATGTTCATGACATGTTAATGTCCAGTCCACTCTTTTACCCATAAAACCTCTTTAATATCCCCACCTCCTAGCTTGTCTAGTTACTCATAGTCAGGACTTTTGTTACCATTCTACCCAATAGCATGCTGTGGTGGTTTTGGCTAAGGTAGAGTTAACTTTTTTCTCAGAGTTGGGTATGGATATGAATTTTGGATTTGTGCTGAACACAGCATTGATCACTGGTGGTGTTTTAGTTATTGCTTAGCCGGGCTTACACAAAGCCAAGGTCGCTTCTGCTTTTTTGTACTGCCAAGCTGGTGAGGAAGTTTTGGGTGCTGGAAAGGGTGGGAGGAGACAGCGGCAGGACTGCTTACCCAAATTGGCCAAAGGGATATTCCAGACCATGTTACATCCTCCTCAATGTTTGAAGCTGGGGCAAAGAAGGAGAAAGGTAGGGATGTTTCTAATGGTGGTGTTTGTGTCCCCAAGTCACCTAGAGGCATGCTGTCCTGAAAATGTGAAACACCTGCCTGCCCATGGAAAGCAGTAAATGAATTATTTTGGTTTTTTTGCTTGTGTGGCTTTTGGATTCCCCATCATACTGTCTTTATCTCAACCCATGAGTTTTACAGATTCTATCCATCCGATTCTTTCCCCTGCTGGTGGCAGAGACAGCGAGTGGCTATGTGTGATGATTTGGTGCCAGATGGGGTGAAACAACACATACATGTCTTGGTTGCTTAGGAATTAGAAATACAATAGAGATTGAAATGAAACCATCTAAATTAGGTTGAGAGATGATATTTCATGTCAGAGTAAGGTAGGCTGGATCTTACCATGTGGTTTCATGGAACTAGCTAGGGGCAGCAGCTGTCTGACTTGCCCTGAATTACACTAGAAAATCCTAATTTCTCATGACTAAAAGGCAAAAGAAATACACTGTGGCAAAGGCTCAATGAAGTTTTAATTTTTTTATATCAATAAAAATTACAGCCTTAGGTGATTCCTTGATTGAATTTTCTTGAGAGCTTGAAAAACGTGAAGTACCAAACTAAGATATATATGGCTTTTTTTGTTTGTTTGTTTAATTGGTTGCAGATTTTTGAGGAGACAGGATTGTTTACTTTTTTGGAAGGTCTTTAAAATGTTTTCATTTACCTTTTTTTTTTTTTTTTTTTAATTTAAGCCACATTTTTTAGAGAAAAAATTCTCTAAAACAGGTTTTTCTTGTGTGTCCAGAACTGTAGAGGAGTTATTTATTAATGCTCAAGAACAGTGAAAAATGGAAAAAAAACCTTCTAATGCAGATAAACATAATACATATGCAATGTCCATTTTAGGATTAAACTTCATAGATCCCTTTTTTCCTAGTGTATAACCCAACAATCCTACAGTATTTAAAGATCATTTAAATCATAAGCAACTGCTAAGCAGTTGCTAAAAACTCTTTCTCAAGACTCTAACACATATGAAAATATGTCCATGTGAGTTAGTGACTGGTGAGTTATTAACGTTTCTGTAAAGAGCTTGTGATCCCTACATAAGTATGAACAAATACCTAGAGCACCATTTGTTACTTTGTATTTTCATTTGTGCTTTCAGGCTTCCAGTAACTTTTTCAATTTTTTTTGTGGACAGCTGAAAATACAAATATTGAAAGATGCCCCCCTTGCCTTGCATCAACATATTTTTCCTTATATGGCAATTTTTTATAAGCATCATCCTTCTAAAGAGATCAGATGTTTATACTGTATGTTTTAAATTGCAGTTAGTTTATACTGTCTCTTTCCAATGAACATGGTGGCAAAAATCTACCTCTTTGATATAACTGATGCATATAGTTGCTTCAGAAAAACTCTGCAACCAATGCATTTTCTTTGATTAAACTAAAAAACAAAAGGAGAGAAAAAATATATTTTAAGAAAGCTGCTCTCAAAATTAGAATACGGACATTTTTTTCTTTTAAAATGCATCACAGGACACTCAAAGGAGTGAAATGTGACTTTTATATTGCTAAATTGCAAAGACTTTTTCAGTCTTTAGGTAAAGCCTGCCTTCTTCAAGAAACACACAATTAGAAAGGAAAATTATTTTCCATTGTTATACCTGCCACCTTTTCTCTGCAATGAGTCCCATCTCACGACAGAAAATCTCGTTTTATATGTATATCACAATGAGGGACAAATACCAAATGTTTATTCAAGTAGAGACATGGAATTAATTACTCCAGCAAATATCTGCATTTTCCAAAGAAGGGATTTATATGAATATTAGAGAGATAGAAACCCCTGGACATTTCAAAAACAATATCAAATTCTTACAATATCTTCCATTAACAAGAGTTAGAGGTTTGGTTTTGGGTTTCTTTTTTTCCTGTCATGGCTAGGTTAAGGTGAAACTCAGAATCTTTATTTAAATCCAGAGACTTTTCACCTCCTAATTAGTACCACAGTTCACAGATTGTCTGTCCTTGGTTTTACAAATCTGTATTTAACTAATTAGATTTGCAGTGCCAAAATCATTTAAAAAACTTGGGAATCTGGTTCTTTTTTAATGGTTGTGGACTACAGCAGAAAGGTGCTATGGATTTAATTTCCTAAAGATTTATCTAATGCCTTACTTCCCTCAGAAATGCACAGTGACAGGAAGTGAGGCAGAACTCTATATAGAAACTTTGAGAAAATAAGGCACTTTTTACTTAAAATCAATTAATAACAGTCCAATTTCGGCCCTCATAGTTAAAATCTATAAGAGTGTGTTATTTTTTGTCCTTTTTCCACAACTGAAGGGCTTGCAGCCTCTGCTACATCTCTGAAAACTAAACACCTACATAAATGCTTGGTGTACTGCAAATCCCAGTCGTCCACAATGCCTTCCTCCAAGCTGCAATGGGTCACCTGGCTTTGCACTGACTTTTGTCTGCCATGGATGAGCAGGCTGCTCTCACTAATTATTTGAATCTCCAAAGCACAAGGTCATACATTAGTAATGCAGGCATTTCCACATCAGCTTTAAGGAGAGTGAAAATCATGTTTTACAGTACATGGTGGAGTTAAACACAGCCTTGAAAGCAAACACAAACTACCTCTCAGCAGCCAGACTCTTGCCCACTGAGTACCTTTTTATATCTATGAAAAATTTATGTGGAATGGTCTTTCCAATTTTGGAGTGCTTTGTGCTCATTTACACAAATGTCAGTGACTGAACAATATTTAAAGAAGTACAATAAACTGCTTGAGGAGTTTCATATTTGTATCAGGACAGATGAGGAGGATTTTTGATCATTTCAAAATGTCTGGTAAAGGAAATACCACAAATACAAGGGAAGTTGGCCTTCAAAACAACAACCGTTGACTTACAATGTTCCCAGGTAACACTGGGGAAAGAGGGAAATACCATATCCATGACTTTGACATAGAAAAATTATTTTTGTTAATTAATATAAGACTCTAACTCTAGGTTACACAAGGGTTAGATTGGGTTAAAGCCTTCTCAAGTTGGGACATGATTTGGTGGTATCTGTAAAGTGGGGTAGCTTAACCACTATAGTGCTGAGTATGTGAGTTGGAAAAGCAGTACTGGTAATATGTATTGACTTATGAATTAATGTGACTTAATGGTACTGGTAACATGAAAGTGACATGTATGAGCTATCATTCAAGCAGAGTTGTTAGTATCAAGTGCACGGGAGGATACTTAAACAAGTGTGCAGTACAACTCAGAGTATTTTATTAAGGCATTACCTTAGACATCAGCCAAAAACTTTGTTCTGTTGAACTGAAAAAGCTTGAAAGACTGAAACTAAGACATGCTACTAGGAAGTATTTGAATGTTGTTCAAGGACTTGAATGAAGTTTGAGTACTTTTCCTGAGCTGTGGTTGATAAGGAGACCATAAAAAATTCAAGCCATTATTTTAGCATCGGTGTACAGGTATTGCAATATCAATCACCAAAATCTAAAAGGTTAAAGCAAACACATACACCGTGTAATTGCCGAACAGTTTAAATTATCAAAATGAAAAGTTGGGTTTCTGAACTTTTAGTGTTCATCTCATTGACATGTCATTATTCATCTGTCAAGGAAACAGAGAGGTTCCATAGGACTGCTGAAAATGAGCAAATAAAAAATGAAATTATCTCAACTGAGAAAAGAAAAACTATGTATTTTCATTTATTAAGATGCAATAGAATTTTAGAGCCAAATCATGATCAATCTAATATCTTTTAAAATCCAAAAAAATTATGTAAGTATCATTGAAATAAAGCTGAAAGAACAGGTAATAAACCCATTCAATTTATTTAATAACTATTTCTTTCATTGAGACCAAAGTCCTTCGTTTCTTATTTGTTGTAGTCCACATTGCAGTCACTACTGATGAGTCATATATGCCTATTTGCTGTTCATAATGGAATTTGAACCAGTGTAAATTTATAAAGTTTTAGTCTCTATTCCAGCCCACTTTTGCAGTAGCAAGTACTAGGCAAACACTTAGCTGAGCATTTGAATCTAGCCATTATCTATTACTCTTCTACATATTTCAGTGTGCTGTGTCTAAAGGAGACAAGGCACTTTGTGAAATGTCACACACAATACAGCTGACAAAGACACTCAAGAAAGAACTCCAAGTAAAATGAAATGTAGTCTACAATGCTAAAGAAATCTGAAGAATTTCACTGGTGTAGTTATCTTTATATAGAGATTGTCTAGAGCTCTGCCTTGCACCCTGCTAGGCCCATCCTTCCTACCACACTGGTAGCAGCACCAGAGCCTTTCAGCAAGAACCACTAGACAGCCCACAGAGAAATGGGTGAGTGAGAGGGACACTAAAAGACACAGAGTCATCGGAATTATATTTAATAAACAAAGTTGTTATTTGGTGGGGTTTTTTCCCAGAAAATATATCACAAATTAATTTGCATTGTTTTGTACTCACAATCTTAAATGCAGCTCTTTGGATGCCTATGCAGAAGAATAATCAGGTGCCTGTCCTCAAGCACTTAAAAAACTTTTCCAAAATCAGTGAAGATAGATATTCATGCTCAGTACTAGGAAGAGAATTGCAACAAAGCCCTACTATGGGAGCAAACACACGAATTCAAAGTAAGCTGTCATGGCAGAGGTTCAAATTAGATTCTGGACTTAAAATGTCATAACTGGAAGCATTCCTATTATGCTGAACCACCTCGTATTTTATGCCCAGATGTATCAACAATGTTGCAAAAAATTCGAGGCCATGTTGTAAGGGTGTTGAATGTCTTTGGAGAAAGAAAAAATAATTCCATTGCCACCTCTTCAGCTCATCTTGTGGAATGAAAAGGAAGAGGAAGAAAAATGTACAACATATTTTGATAGTCATTATTTCACTAAACTTACCCACAGGTGGAACATGGTTTAAAGCAATCTAATAAAACCCAGATGGAGGACTATTCCAAAAACAATCATCATATGCTTTCCAGGACTAGATATTAGTTACCAGTCTGTTTCAAGTAGTAAAATTCTCTTTCAAACTCCTCTGTTAACAGCCTTATACTAAAAAATACCACCAGACTCTGAGGAAAGCAGTAGAAAAATTTCCAGATGAACAATGATCATGAAAGTGATTAAAAAAAAATGCCCTTAGTTAAAGTAAGGGATGCAGATGGAACAGAACAGAGCCAGCCTGTTAAATCAGAGTTGACTTTCCAACAGGTATTTTTCAGTACCCACTGTTAATACACCTGAAAAAAAGGAAAATAAAATTAAGAAACCCAACAAAATTCAGGTACTGATTAAATATTTTTAGGCAGATGGGAAGGACTGCTAACTGGGAGCAGAAGAATAAAGTTTGTTTATGTGCTTACCTCTCTGAAAGATTAAATTCTTAGACAATTCATAGGTCTTTTGGGAATGAGCAGACAGTTTAAACATGTGTTGACTGAAAGCCAATGACTTAATTAATTAAACTCATGCTACATAAATAATATATTTAAATTAAACTTACAAGATGATCATGTCCTTACATATGTAGTAATTCCTTTGGCGTCATGAAGCCTCAAGACATTATTTTGGGCTCAAAGCCACCTTGAAGAATTGTTCTTTCAGGAGATCCTTGGAGTATGGGAACAGAAAAACTTTGATAGAACAGAACAACTACAGATGAGTTAAAAACATCTTTCTATTAATCCTCTGTGAAGCTTATCTTAAGAGTTATACAGTAAGTGCAAGTTTTTCCCATTACTCCTTTACAATGGTGTTTCAGAACCATTTGCAATCACAAAATAAACAACTTCCATTTATTTTCTGTCTTTCTTTTCTAGCTTCCCCTCTCTAGTCTAGAAGATACTCATGGACAAATAAATAAATAAATAAATAAATAAATAAACCGACTTTATATTTTCAGATTTTTGTCTCAGAAAAATATCTTCAAACTTCCAAAATATTAATTTTAAAAATATAGTCTATTTCTAGAAGGACTGTCTCAGAAAGTTTATTCTAGCTACTCTACCAGTTACAGTAGTGTTAAAAAAATCTGCATTTAAGCAATTACAGTTTGATTTATAGATAGAGTGAAAACATATTTAAAAGAATTTCATGTCGTATATTAGATAACAGCCTGAATAAATTCAAATCGTGCTACTCTCCATAATTTATTTCTCCAGGCTATTCAGATTTTTGCCTACAGAGTAAAAGGAAGAAAGAATAATTGCAGTGAAATTAAGTGAAAAATTAAAGACTAACATCCTCACTTGTCCTTATCAGCTGCCATTTAGCAGTGACTAAAATATACAGAGCATATTTTCAAACACACTTTTCAATAACTGACAAAAAGTAAATTGTTGAAAAACTACTATATGATTTTATATAAGGAAATGGTACTTGAATGTATGAAACACTACCTAGAGATTAGTTTATGCAGTGTATAAGTTTTAGCTATTAGAGCTGCACAACTATGTGTTTTCAATCAAGTTCTGTAAATGATAAAATTTTTTCCATGGCAGAATAATCTAGCAAAGGCTGTGTGAAACTGGAATTTAATTTGCTTAACATAAGAGCCAGTCAGCATTTGATTGATTCAAGATGTGGGAAGGTAGCAGAGCTCAAAAAACTGTACATGAAGTACTTGATTAAACAAGACAGGAATCACAGGGTTGATTAATATGAAGTCACAGCACCAAGACCAGTTCCAAGCCATCAGCTCTGCAGTACTCAGGGAAAGGACATAAATTCTTGCACTCAAAAGACATCAAAGTTTTTATCTTGCTACCACTGAGAAGAAATTCAATTTTCTGTTATGTTCCATACTCAGAAGTACACTTCCACAGGAAGACAAAGGACATGTGTAACTCTTAAAGTACAGATAAATACCTCATCTGGTAATAGCAATATTTCCATAAGGAGACATTATCCCCATAAATGGGAATGAGAACCTATCTATTATTTTCTCTTTGTTACAATGCTGCGTGTAAATGTCAAAATAAAATATTCTCACTGTTAAATATTTAATGGATTTTGAGATTATTATAGACTTTTCTTTCTACTCAGGGATCATTCTGCCTCTGTAAAATTATGGGGTGTAAAAATCTGGACAGAAAATGTCAAAGGAAATTTATGCAAAATTCTTCCTAATGTTGTCTTTTAGTAGAAAGATATTTGCCATTACATTTTCTGCTTCTTGAAAAAGGGTAAGGTGGAGTAAAGGGTAAATCTCCTTACTAAATCTAGGCAGGTTCCCCAAGTAATCTCAAAGATCATACTGTCTGATAAAAAAAGCACTCATGCAAATGTTTTATCGCAATGGCACACAAAGTTTCTCATTTTAGGGAAAGGCTCCGAGGTGAAAAGGATTACCAACCAGTCATTACACCAGAGAAATGTTCAGGCCAGCATGACATGACCATTAGCACCATGAGCCGAACATACATCAGTAAGTTTTCAAGGGTCAGAATTCACCTAAGTGCCTTTTCAAATCTTGTTGAATTAATTTTAAATAATATTCAGTAGCACAGAGATAGAGAGTTGCAGCATCGTAGTTGTGTTTTGTTTGGTTTAGTTTGGTTCAATTTTGTAGGTTGAAAGTTGGATGATGGATATAGCATAAAAAAGGCAGAACAGAGTTGACAGAGTAGTAATAAAATTTAAAGAGGAATCTCTCATGATTTTACCAACATCATTTTTCCACAGTAGCACAGGAATATAAAGTTACTACAAAAGGCAACAATCTTCTGCAGTTCACTAGGACTGACAAGGAGCAAAAATATCACAGTCCTTCATTCCAGTTGTACTATTTCTACAGTGTGTATAATATTACTATTATTAAGAAAAATAAGGAAAGAGAATAAATTTTAATTCAGTACAAAAGAACATAGTGTATTAGAGTGTCCCGAACAGCTTTTGTGCCTGAAACAGCACCATGTGACAATATCTATTTTACTTTATTCTGGCAGCCAAGTGTTAGTTAAAATCTTGGTTTATAAATTTACTATTTCTGTATATGGGATGAGTCATTGTAATTTGTATACATATATTCAATCAGTTGTCCGTTAGTCTTTGCCTTCTGGAACCCCAAACATAACTCTTAAAATATTAGGAAAGGGAACAAATCAAACACTTGAAGTCAGAATAAAAAGAAGCAGTGATTCAGTTTCGCAGCTACTTCGCCCATATGCAAGTTCTGTTTGATCCAGGTCCCCTTCATCCTTCTCTCTCTTGTTCTTTTAGCTATAAGTGGCAGTTTTTCTATCTAGATTCTTGTCACAAGGCCCCTGCCCCATAAGCCCCTCTTTGTCCAGCCTTCTGGTCTCCCAGGTCGGTTGCTGCTCACTCTCATCCTGCTATTTCATACACTCCTTCAGTAAATGTTTTGCAATAATTTCTGTGAACTTGTTCTGACTGACTGCCAAAATCCAAATTTCTGTTCAAAACACAAAAAGTATTCTGTTCAAAACACAAAAAGTATTTAAAGACCCACCTCTCGTTGGTGGGTCAGATCATCGGTGGGTTTATTTTTCTGCTTTGGGGTTTTTTTGGGGGGGAGGGGTTTCTTTGCTTTGCAAAGGGGGTAGTGTAATGCAAATCAGGTTTTTTGTTTAGTTTTTGGTTGTTTTTTGTTTGATTTTTTAAAGTGCTTGAAATGATGGATTTTGACTTAGCCTCGTACTCCACAAATAATACTGTGGGGACCAAAATATGCATAAACATTTCATCTATATGCTTACGTCTCTTACTCTGTTGCTGACTCTGACTGAAGCATTAGCTGTGTTTGGATATTTTTCCAGTTTGTAAACTGTGGGAAGTCACAGTACTGCTTTTCCTACTCTTGAAATGTCTTAGTTCACCCCCCACAGTTTTTGCTTCATTGTTTCACATAAAAACTTGCTTATCTTTGTGATGTACTTATTTCTGTCCAATTTTAATGAAATCAGTCAATGTGTTATTGGACTAGGCAAAGAATACTTAGACACTGGAAATAAAACTAGAGCCAACCAAAACAATTGGACTGTCTCAAACAATAAGGCTGAGAGAAATTTTTAATTGTATGCGGGATTCTGATACTTCTCATTATCTTTACATTCACTGCATCATCTTGTCAGTATAAGAAACAAACAAAAAAAACCAAACATTTATCAGCTTCTGGAAGTATTTGTGAGGTGCTGGCAAGACTGGCAGCTTTCAGTGCTCCAGGAATTCTACCGGAAAACTATTTTTTTGTCTTGACATGCAGAAATGAGATAAACTGTAGAAAGCACCAGTGCATATGAACTACATAATAATCATTCCCACTAGTTCATAAAGAAAAAATTTGCCATGCTTAGCTTACAGTTAATAGGGAACAGAGAAGCACAAAGAGATAATTTCAAGACTCTCCTCTTTTTTACCCCAGATTTGAAACTGGATGTCCCATTTTCTAAACATAGGCTGGAGCACGCAAGTCATAAAGATGATATACACACACAGGCATTTGTACAGCTGGAGGGACGATCAAATCCAAAACTGACAAGAGGTCTGAAATGAAAGTGCACTGAACTATTCCTTTTGTGAGCTCTGTACAGACTGGCAAAAGATGCCCAAACTGGATGAAAGGGTTAAAAAAACAGAAAGAAAAGAAAGAAAGATAAGAACGATTTATCAGTGTGCTTTCTTTCTGGTAAGATGCTCTGGCCTGAAGGATATTCTGCTCAATCCTCAGTGACTACAGGGTTGATTCTCTTTCCATTACCAAAGATCATTGAATACCTGAGGTTGGAAGCAATCATTGAAGTTTGCTTTGTACAATCCTCCCATCCAAGCACTCAACAAAACAACCAAGACAACTTGTTAATATCTCAAAAAATGGAGAGTCCACTACCTGTCTGAGCAACCTGTGCCAGTGTTCCATCACCTTCAAAGTTCAAAAGGTGTCCTGGTGTCCAGATGACAGCTCCTGTGTTTCAGTCTGTTTCCATTGCCTCTTTTTCTGCTGCTGCACACTGCTGGAAGAAGCCTGACTCTGCCCTCTTTGTTTTATCTCCTCAGGTATTTGTATACATGGGTAAGATGCCTGCTGAGCCTGGTCTTCCCCAGTGCCACTACTTAGATAGGCCAGTCAGATGATAACACCTTATTGTCATGCAAGACAGTCCTCACAGATAAACTAAGATGAGGATTTCACAACAGAAGGAAAAGTAATTTAATGTTTTGAACCAACTGTCTAAACTGTACAACATGAAAACAAAACAGAACAAAAGACACTCCAAGTAAGAAAGCAAACAAATGAAAAACCACTTGTTTATCATAGGACTCAAGATAGTATTTTTTCATTCTCTATCTGTCCTTATCATGGTCTCCAGACCCTGAGTTTTCATACTGCCAGATTGGTTTATAATCCTAATGGTGCAGTTCAGATTCAGGATTCCTGCTCTACAAAATAAAACCAAAAAAAAAAAAAAAACTGCTTAAAAAACTGCTTAAGGTGCTGTTAAGATCCAGTTGATGGTTTTGATTTACTTTTGATTTTGCTTTTGCTTTTTGAAATGTTTAGACACTTCCTGTTCTACTTTTAAATATTGTGTTTTTTCTTTAGAATAAAATGTCTTTGTATGGACTTGTTTTTCTTACAAAAAAAAAAAAAAAATCATACGTTTCATGAGTTCCCTGTGAAATGTTCCCTGTGAAATAGATCATTATCTGGACAATCAGAAATTAGAATCTACTGTAACAGACAGGAATTAGTAGAAAAAAGATAGCTTTCATGCGTGATTGTGTGGGTATCTGTAAGACTCAGTTTCTGCATGAAAAAGCCCTTATCATCTATGGAGACTCTCACACAAGAGAAAGGCTTTTGTCCCTTAGAAATAAACAATACATAAACCAATTCTCAAGTTACTAATAGTGTCAGTTCTTGTAAAGCTCCCTCTTTGGAGCAATTTCAGTGGTTCACACTCTGTTGTTTAAAAACTTTATTAAACATGTGAATTAAAATGTAACTACCAGCAGTCCTTGGAGGAAGAGGAGGATATGAATATATTTTTCTGTAAGTGGAATGACTTATGAAAGCCAGTAGACCCCATGGGCCAAAACCAATCTAGAACCAGGATTCAAAGTTTCACAACATGAAAAACTGCAGAGTACAAATGAGCAAAGCAGGTCTGAACTTAATTAAGACTACAGATTGTGAGAAACTGAAAAGTTAGTGATAAATGACTCAAACAATTTGCAATGTACAAAAGCAGTGGGTGCTTTGTGGAGGCCAGGTTTGCATCCCCTGCCCCCAAAAGAAGGGGAGGAGGAGAGTTTTTTGTGTGGTGGTGAAAGCTCTGATCCACATCAGAGCAGCTGAACACCCACCCCTGGATGACACAAGCTGGGTTTTGATACAGATAAGGGAGAAAGCAAATAAGAAGCAGAGCAGTCCCTGCTGAGGCACCACTGTGCTTTTAAACCCACAAATGTCCTACCTTACGCATCTGGCTCAGGGTTAAATCTCCCCAGGGAGGTACAGGGACATTCACATGTAGGCCTGAGGGTGTCCATCCCTTCTGGTGGGGCATAACTGTCTCAACTAATCTAAGAGGCAGCTGTCTTGCTTTAGAAGGTGCCACAGCCCATCAAAGACCCCCAAAGTGCCCCCAGACTCATTTTTGAGGCCTTCCACTAAGCAACTAAGCATTATCCACAATGTTCCATCAGGTGTAAAACTCCGACACACTAAAAGGGCAGTACCTGGTCATTCCTACATCCCACATAAACCTGAATGTATTAATCCATCGAACTCTGTGTTTTGTGGGCTCTCCCCACTCCTGACAGACCAAGACTGTGACCATTACTTCAATCAGTGGACCTGCAAACTGCAATAATCAAATTTGTCACTGGATCCACAAGTGGTGATATTTTCCTTTTTTTCTTTCTTTCTTTCTTTTCTTTCTTTCTTTCTTTCTTTTTTTCTTTCTTTCTTTCTTTCTTTCTTTCTTTCTTTCTTTCTTCCTCTCTTTCTCTCTTTCTTTCTTTCCATTATATAAGCGGTGTTTATGCTTTTATATTGTTTTCTTAGTACAGATAAGAATCATCAATAATAACCTCCTTTCCATTACAACTAAATTATTCTAAAATAGAACTTACATACATAAATATGTATAGACACAAACACATAATGTACGTATACACAGATTTTTTTATTATTTGGACATATATATATATGTATGTATATATCTGCTGGGTTTTCAGTGTTGTTTTACTCTAATCTGCCCCAAGGGGTCTATTAAAAAGAACCTGAATTAGTTACCCTCACTTTCTGGGATGGATTATAACACAGATAAGACTGTAGTGAAAACCAGCAGTGCGGACTGCATATCACACTAATGTTCCACACCACTTTTTTCAGAAACTATAATAATATGTGCTAAATTCCATAGTGGGTATAATATATACTCATAAATCGAACCCTTCAGTTACTCTATAATGTGGCAATTAATTTGCACTTTTGATGTAATGTTAGAGGTTGTAAGCATTTCATTTAGGGATGTCCCAAGTCACTGTTTCATGGCGTTATTCTGCTTTGTCCACCTTAATTCAGCACCACTGAGGTTTTTCTGCAGAATTAGTAAATTAGATATCTGAAGGGAGCCTACAAAGGAGATGAAGAGAGACTCTATATGCAAGAGCATATAGTGACGGGATGAGGGGAATGGCTTCAAACTAAAAGAGAGTGGGTTTAGATTAGATACAAGGAAAAAATCTTTATTGTGAGCGGTGTGAGGCACTGGAGCAATTGCTCAGAGAAGTTGCGGATGCCCATCCCTAGAAGTCTTCAAGGTCAGGTTGGGCTTTGCACAGTCTGGTCTACTCGGAGGTATAGGAGCTAGATGATCTCTAAAGTCCCTTCCAACTCAGGCAATTCTTTTATTGTATGGATCTTGCTCATTAGGAAGCTATGAAACCAAAATTAATGAGTAGAGGATCAAGACAGGCATTTTTCTGTGTACAGAACACTGTGCTACTGAGGTCTCCAAAGTAAAGGAAAAGAAGAGGTCTTGGCTGCTTGGCTGAAGACTGTGCCAAAATCCCACCCAAAACAAACATGAATGAAAAAAGAAAACTGGATGGACTGCTTTTGTCATTCTGATTGGAAAAAAGGGATGATCCTATAGTTCCAGTAAGTTAAGAAGTTGTCATGTTTTGAATAGCAGTATTTCATGTGGTTTTGGGTGATAGTGATGTATGAGTTTCTCAAAGGTTAGGAAAGAAGCAAGCTTTCTTAAATAATTTTTTATACTTTGGGAAAGGAACTGTTTGGGAAAAATATGAAGGGTTTTCCAAAAATTTGGATTTTGTTTTATTTGTCACAGACTGTAGCTGCCAGTTGTTGCAGTGCACTGCTTTGACACAGATTCAAGTCTTTTGTCTGTGGCCATTACTGCTGTGATCAACAAGTGCACAACACTTAACAGCTAAGCACAGGTCCAAGACTCTGAAATATCTTCCAGAAATAGATCTAAGAAAAGTCATCACCTTCTAATCTTTAGATTATTTTATAAGACCTGCTTCATAACTCAAGCTTTCCCAAAGGACCTGAGTGAAAGCAATAAAGTAGGATTATAAAACAACCAGAGCAGGAGTGCAGCAATCATTTTTCTTCGGAAAAATGAAGCTTATCATTTTGTCTGGCATAGGGAAAATTAATTAAAACTTGTGAAATATTTATGGTGGTGTTTTAATTTCATAAAATTTTAGACAGTGATTTGACAAGTGCTTTGGAAATGTTAATAGATTGAGTATAAAGTGGGATGGATTGTCCATGGGTGTGTGGTGTGTGTGTGTGTATGCGTGTTTTATAGATACAGTAATCTAATAAACTATGCACACGTGAAGGTGTTATCCTTAGGAGTTCAGAGAATGGGATTTATTAACCAAACATATATCCTTTATCTTCTTGCTAGTTATCTGCTGTCTAACTAGTCTTTGGTGAAGTTTACCTCAGCATCCAAATTTTAGATAAGCATGATTTTTCTCCTGAAATAATTTCTTCTGAAATCCTGGGAGGTGTCCTTGGTTTATTTTGGTTTTGGTGGGGATTTTTTCACGCTGCTTCTTCCTCTGCAAGTTCCACCTGCCTAAAGCCTGCAGTGAACAAGGGTTGGTTTCCATTCCCTGTTAGGTTGTCCTATACCTACAAAAAAACAGCAGTCAGTGTAGTATCTACATCAAAACACTTCAAATATTTATGCCAAATGTGTCAGCTAATAAATAAGAATTTCTCAATTTAGTATAACTTTTCAAGACTTACTACTAAGCATTAAATGTGCTTTAATTATTGCAAGGCATTAAAAGCCCAAAAAGATAATGTAGGTTTTAGATAAATCTACAACTGCACTGTCTTATATACCCTAAAAAACTTCTGAAACATCTAATTGTAGTGAAAAGCAAATGTCTTAAATGAGACTACATTCCATTTACCCATGTATAACTGTCAATGCAATAAATAACGTGAAGAACTTAGACTGTAAAAGCTTCAAAAAAGGGAGGGTTCGCACATGAGTGCGCACACACACACACTGTAGAGGAGATTACTCTAAGAAGCTACCGAAAGTTTCTGCCAGGTCCAGTGGAGTCAGTGACAACCAGCTTCAAGCCAGTCCTGCCACTAGCCAAGGATGAGCCAGTCAGCAGCAGTGGTGGTAACTCTAGGATAACAGTTTTAAGAAGGGAGGAAAAGTTAAGGCACAACAACATCTCCAGACAGAGAAGAGGGGAGTAAGAGGGTATGAGACAAACAGCCCTGCAGACACCAAGGTCAGTGAAAGAAGGGGAGGAGGTATTCCAGGCACCAAAACAGAAATTCCCCCACAGCCTGTGATGAAGGTCATGGTGAGGTAGCCGTGCCTTTGCAGCCCATGGAGGATGCCAGGCCAGGGCAAGTGGACACCCAAAGTAGGATGTGATGCTGTGCACAGTCTGCACTGGAGCAAGTTCCTGGGAGCACTCATGGCCCCATGAAGAGAGGACCACATTGGAGCAGGTTTGCTGGTAGGACATGAGATCCCACAGGGGAACCATGCTGGAGTGATCTGTTCCTGAAGTACTGCACTCTGTGGAAGGGAACCATGCTGGAGAAGTCCATTAAGAACTTCAGCACTTGGGAAGGTTGCACATTGAAGCAGCTCACAGAGGACTGTCTCCCATTGGAGGAGCCCTGTGCTGGAGCAGGGGAATAGTGTGAGGAGCCATCTCACTGAGGCTTGAAGTGGCAGATACACCATGTGATGAACTGACTACAACCCCCATTCCCCTTCTCCCTGTGTTTCTGGGAGGGAAGAGATAGAGAAAATGAAGAGTGAAGTTTAACCCATGAAGAAGGGAGAGGTGGGGGAAAAGGTTTATAAGATTCGGATTTACATCTCATTATCCTACTCTGATTCCATTGGTAAGAAACTCAGTTCATTTCTTGAGTCTGTTTTGTTTGTGATGGTAATTAGTGAGTGATTTCTCCGTGTCTTGATCCATGAGTCTTTCACTATATTTTCTCTCTCATGTCCAGCTAATTAAGGAGGGCAATGACAGGGCAGCTTTGGTGGATGCCTGGTGTCCAGCCAGGGTCACCCTACCACAGGATTCAATTCACTAATTTCAAAACTCTTGTGACGAGACCTTTGTGACACATCATTATGTTAGTCCTGACAACAGTGTGAATGAGATCAGACAGCTGGAAAATGATATTCCATTTTAGGAAGCTGACCACTACACTAATATTTTGAGTAGTCAGAAGAAGCCAAAAATCTGTTTTTATTATGACTACAGTTCTAGCAGTCCTGAAGTGTATCCATAAATAGCTAAGGTGTTAAAGAAGGAGGCAGCAACATAAATTTGCTGCAGTACAGCAGAGATGGAAAAGGAGCATACAGCATGCAGAAAGGACATAATTTCTGACTCAGCAGTCTTCAGGCTTTAGGCTTTACTAGAACATTCATCTTTCTGATAAAACTAACACACATTCAATACCGTAACTTGTTCTCTTCAAGGATGGATGGAAATTTCAAGCTGAACAGGAAAACAGTTCTTTGCTTCACTAAGGTAGAATACATGCTACAAAAAACGGTTCTTTGAGGTCTACTAGGCCTTCAACAGAAGAACACATCACATGGGCTCCACTTTAACATATGAATATCTTCATACCTTCACATTACCTTCACAGCACTGATGTGGATCATTTGCCGAAGAAGGTTCCTAAAATCCCTCTTTAATTTAATATTTTCTCATCCTTATTTCTGGGCCTCTGAACATTCTGAACTATAACCCCAGTTACCATCACTTTCCATTTTCTCTTTGAAATAAAATGTTAACGAGCTGCCATAATGCAAAACAGTTAACAAAAGAGAGAATAATATGTTGCCTGATTGCCTTATTCGCTTTGCAACAGCTGGATAGGGCATCCTAAAAAACTTTGTTAATTTTAAAAGCATGCGTGATGTTATCAGCAACGCTTCATTTGAAGGTTGCCAAAGTTCAGCTGAATTTTTTTTCTTTTTTTTCCTAACCTATTTTGTTGGCCATTTTGCACTATCACCTAGATAAGAACCAAACCCTTCATTACTCAAGATGCAAAAAATCTTTACATATTCCTTCTCTGTATTCTGCAACTTGGAAACTATGTGCACTAGGTCACAAGGCCAACTTGGACTGTGGGAGATACACATATGACAACCAGTGTAGATAATCTTTTTACTTACTCATTTAAATGAGTTGTATACAGAAGGAAATATGCAAGGAAAGCTTAACAATATGATTGAAGACATTAATTCTGTCTTCTGAAATTTGTAAAAGCAACATCAACTGCAAAAGTAATGTTTAGTTATGTTTAATAGATTTTTACAGCATAATAAAATCTAGATATTCCAGCTAAGGTTAGCTTCCTCCTGCAATCACCACTATAAGCCTTTCACAGGTCAAACTGTACATATGGAGGTGAAAAATAGAAAATACAAGGGGAGATTAAACACTATCATCAGGAATAGAACAAAACATACATTATTAAAGTATCTAAATAATAGGCATTTAATGAAAGTTGAAAGAAGCCCTAAAGAAAATAGGAAAGGAGAAAGAAGCAGATATGATGAGTGCAAAATCTATGGTTCTTTTAATATTGCTTGGAAGTACATTGGTTGTCAAAGTAGTAGTCTGTGACAATTCAGTGCTATCACAAGTTGGAGGTTATTTTGTGATAGGAAAACGAGAAAAGTGATTGCATAATACAGAAAGCTTTTCTAGGTATACACCTGTTATATAAGACATGTATTAAAACCATCAGCAGTGAATACAGTGAATCCTGTTAATAGGCCAGTGTCATGGTTTAACAATTAAGTTGCTGGTCACCCAGCAACTAAGCATCCCATAGCCTCTCTCCTGGCAGGATAAGGGAGACAACTGGAAGGGAAAAAATTAGAAAATCCTTGAGGTGTGTCATGGTTTGAGAGGAAGTGAGTTTTCTGGGATGCTGTGGTCAAACCAATAGGTTTGGCACCTGGCGTGGCCACTGGGAACATGGATACGCCTCTGAGAACACAGGGTTAAAAGCAGAGAACGCACAGGAAACCTCTCTTTTGGGTTCCAGCGGGGAAACAGCTCAGATCCATCCCCTGCCCAGCTGCGGGCTGGGCGGAGGAGGGGAAGTCATGCGGCCGGGTGAGGTAGGGCCTTGGACAGAGAGGGGAGGTGAAGAGGCCCTGAGGATGGAAGGGTGGAGGAGCATTGGAAGGGTGGAGGAACATTGGAGGGGCGTCGGGCAGCCACGCCCCCCTCCCCACCCGGAGAGATAGAGAGCCGGCGTCTGAATTTTATAGCGGCCGACTGAGAAGGAGAAGGGGGGTGCAGTGAGAAGGTGCCCGGCAGGGCAGCATGGGAGTTCTGTACAGGCAGAGCCTGAGGTTTTTATGCCTTTTCTTGCATGATGAAAACCTTACAAATGCTGATCCTCCTGGAGCTGAATGAGAAGAGAGATAAGAGATGAGTTAAGAGGAAATGGGCCACGAGAGAAGTGGAGAAGAATCTTAGGTGGGAGTGGCTTTTGGCTGGACTTTTCTTGTGTAGCCATGGACAAAACCATTTTTTCCCCTGTGACACAGAGACTGCATTTAGTGGGAAGGCAATGGCTCGGAGCCGAGAGAGTGCAGTGTTGTTATGGGGGTGCATGAACAGAGACGACGGATGAGAAGGGTGGTGGTTGGTGTCCTTGATCTTCAGTGGAGAAGATCTCTGTTCTTGAGACCCCTCGGCCTCTGGGGGGGACAGTTGTCCCAAAAGTTAGAGACGGTGCTCTTTTCGGAACTGGGCAAAGCACCCTTAAAAGGAAAACCCTAGAAGCAGCTCTGGTCCATGCATAGTGGTGAGAGCACTGGACATGGAAGGAAGATGTCACGATGGCAATGATCTCCAGGTGGTGCCACGTGTGACATGGAAACCCAAGAGGTCTCAATTCTGTTTCCTGGGGAAGCCTATGGCGCAAGGGGGACTCCTCCCTCCTCGATGAACTGAGAATTGATTATCTAAAGGGTGGTGATGGACTGAGAGTTGATGATCTGAAGGATGGATGTATTGGAAATTTGGTGAGGGGGAGGAGAAATGTTTTTGGAAGGTTCTCATTCTTTCTGTGTGTTTCTTTTTACATATGATTGTAGGTTAGTTAATAAAGTTTTCTCTTCCAAGTGGGAACCTGCTTTGCTTATTCCTGGTCACATCTCATAGCAGACACCAGGGAGAAGGTATTTTTATGGGGGCACTGGCATTGCAACAGCGTCAAATCATGACCAGGTGAAAGAAATACAGTTTAAGAGGAAGAAGTCTCACATGCAACCGAAGCAAAACAAGAAATTCATTCACCAGTTTCCATGGCCAGACAGGTGTTCAGCCACCTCCAGGACAACAGGGCCCATTAAGCCTCACAGTGACTGGAGAAGACAAATTCCACCCCCCCAAATGACCCCTCTTTCCTCCTTCCTTTATAAGCTCAGTGTGGCACCATGTGGTGTGGGGTCAGCTGTCCCAGTGCTGTTCCCTCCCAGCTCCCTGCACACCCTCAACCTCTTCGCTGGAGGGGTGGGTGAGGAGCTGCAAAGGCCTTGGCTCTGTGTAAGCCCTGCCTAGCAGGAACTAAGACATCCCTTTGTTATCAAATGTGTTTCCAGTACAAATTCAGAACACAGCCCCATACTAGCTATTAGGGACAGAATTAACCGTATCACAGCTCAAACCGGTACAGCAAGGAATATTTTCTTTGCCACCCCTTGCTTATTTGCATGAAACACAAGTTATGAATCATTAAGCACTTTTTGGATAGGATTTTTTTTCCAAAACTGTCTACTTCCTGCACATTTTTTCATCTCTCACTGAAACACATTTTATTACAAATGAAAAGGAGCTGACTCGGCTCCCCCACACAGTTTTACAGTACCATTACAACACCATAGGAAAGCTGAGCGGTCAATGCCTCACACTGAGGCAAATGGCGTTACACTGTAATTTCATTATGTTCACAGTTGCTGTTTAAGAGGGAAAATGTAGGGGCAGGGTATTCTTTTCCCATAGAAAATGGATATTTTTCATATAATAAGGAAAAAAAGACAAACTATCTCCTTTACCCCATGAATTAAAAATGGAAATGTCTATGTGTTGTGTTAGATACCTGTTTCTGGGGTACAGGTCAGCTGTTACCAAACTCACTTTTTTGGGGTGTTACTCCTGAGACTTCTTAGGACACATTACTAGGACACATACTTTTAAGCATCTGCTTATAGTTTCTTGCAACTCACCTGAAAAAGTTGTCCACCCAGTAAGCAAAGAAAAGCAGAAAGAAAAGAGGTTACTTAAAATAAAAACAATATAAAGGGAAGTCTTTCCAGAACAAAGAAGTTCTTATGAAGTTCTTGAATTTAGATTTATATGATACATTATAAAGCAGTGTCAAAAACACACAAGGTAGCAGGTGAATTGCTGATTTGCTGAGGCACATGAAGGACGCTGCATCAGCTCAAGTCTGCTTCCATTGAAGACAATGCTAGAGCCTAATTGCAAATACCATTACCCACTTTTCAGAAAGATGTTTTGAGAAGTCATCTATTTATCCAGGCTTACAAATATACTCATTTTCCTCATACGAGTGAGAAGAAAGAAGGATCAATACAAAAAAGCCCAAGTGCAACTTGAGTTCTACTCACAGGTCAGTGCTTGATACTCAATCTCTTAGAGAATCACAGAATAATTTAGGCTGTAAAGGATCTCTGAGATCATTGAGTCAAACTTTGAGCAGCCATGGCCCTGTCAACCAGACCATGACACTAAGTGCTGCGGACAGTTTTTCTTAAACACCTCTATGGCTGGTGACTGCATCCCTTCTGTGGTCAGTCCACTTCAGTGTTTACCCGCACTTCCCATGAAAATAATTTCTGATCTTCAACCTGAACTCCCCTGGTACAGCTTGAAGTAATTTCATCTTGTCTTTTCAGTGGTTGCCTGGGAGAAGAGGCTGACCCTCACCGGGCTACAACCTCCTTTGAGGTAGCTGTAGAGAATGATAAGGTCGTCCTTCCTTTTCTCCAGTCTAAACAACACCATCTCCCTTAGCTACTCCTCATATGACTTACCCTCTTCACCAGATTTGTTACTCTCCTTTGAACATAGACCAGAACCTCAAAGAATTTTTTTAAAGAAAGGTGCCAAAACTGGACACAAAACTCGAGGTCACACCAGGACAATCACTGCCATGGTTCAGCTGGCCACACTATTGCTGATACAGGCCAGAATGCCACTGGATCTTTTGGCCCCCGGGTTTTTTTGGAAAAAAACTCCTGCCTCACTTTCAGGTGCTGTTGACCAGAACCCTCCAGTGTTTTTCCACTGGGCACCTTTGAAGCCACTCTGCCCCATCCTGTAGCTTTACACAGAGTTGTAGTGACCCAAGGGCAGGAGCTGACCCTTGGCTTTGTTGAACCTCATACAAACAGCCTTGATCCATGGACCCAGGCTGTCCAGATCCCTCTGCAAAACCTTCCTGCTCTCCATCAGATCAACACTACCACCCAATATGGCATTATTCATGAACTTACTAAGGGTTCACTCAGTCCCATCTTTCAGATAACAAGAAAAGATATTAAATAGGACTGGCCCCAGCACTGATCACCAGGGAACACAAACAGTGACTGGCAACCGACTGGATGTGATACAATTCACCTCCAGTCTCTGGGCATTGCCATCCATCTATTCCATCTATTTTTTTTTTTTTTTTTAACCCAGAGAAGGCTATACCTGCCCAACTTTTCCAGGAAAAGGTGCTGATTTTAAATAGTGAGGAACTTCCTACTACAGAGATATGAAAGAAGGCTTTGGTAAAAGTGATTACAGATAGTTGAAAAAGAACATTTTCAAAAACCTTTCATGGAACATACTGAAAATTAAACAAAGAAATATATCTGCGAAATCTATATAGTTCAATCTCATCTGAAGAAAATAACCTCAATCCCTTCTCGAAGAAAAGTTAGGGTCCCTCTTTCACATGTGTATTTCAGAGCAGTGAGGAGGTAAAGAAATCTTGTTATGGTTGATACACCACCATACTTCAAAAGGAAAATAGGTAACAATATTCATTTGAAAATGTTATAATGGTCATTAGTTTAAACTAACTTATTTCACCAGTACTAAACCAAATAAATGTAGAACATTTCTGGACAATGGAACATGTTGCCCAAGGAGGTGATGGGGTCTACGTCCTTAGAGATATTTAAAAACTGTCTGGACACTGCTCCACACAACCCGCTCCACATTTTCCGGGGGTAGAAGGGGATTTTAGAAAAGAGGACCTCCAAAGACTCTATTTCTGCACTCAGTAGTGCAATGTCTTCTGCTCAGTGCAATATTTATTTAGATCCAAGAACAGCGAAATTAATTTACTTCACGTTCTTGAATAGGACAGAAAAAACAAAAAATGCTGTCATTCTTGGTTATCCTAAATTTATTCAGACAGTGTATACTTCAATGTTTGCATATGGTTATAAGTTTAGCACATATTTAAGATTTCTGCCTCATTCTATTTTGGCAGATCTTATTAACTTTCTGAAATATCTTAAAAGTATCTGTCCGAGGTGTAAAAGGCCTCTATCAAGAATCTGGGCAAAGAGCCTGGGGTATCTTCAGGGGCCATTTTTTCTCTCCTGTCTCTCATACTAATTTTGGACTCTAACTACAACTGTAAATTGGAATTGACGTGAATATATATTTTACAAAAACTTGTAGTACATTCTGCGCCAGCTGAAGGACCACATCCTGCCAACATTTGAGTGCACCCAGTCTATTCCAGAAAGTTAAGCCTGTCTCACAAATTGTTCAGACCAATGCGGCCAAAGTTCTGTTTGGAAGATTTTCTATATTTTAAGCTATTTTTAATTCTGCATATATTACTTCGGTCTCACATTTTCTTGAATAGCAGCTTCATCTAAAAATCTCTACCTGTTTGGTTTATTCCCCAGTTACATAGGATGAAAACTTCTTTTCACTTACTGAAGATTATTGTCAAAAACCTAGTGAATTGAACAGCCTAAATAATGTTTTATTCCTGCACTGTGATAAATGAAAAAAAAGTCAAATTAGAAAGTTATAAATGTTTAAACCCATTGTAGGATGCAGACTACCTTACTTACTCTTCCAGAATTAGTGAATAGGATACCTTTAAAATGTATTTTGGCCACCTGAGACATTGATTCAGTTGGTATTCCACTAAAGTGTATGTAATTCAATACAAGCAATGCAACTTGATCTACAAACACAAGCAATTATCCTTCTTTCCTATGCTAAAAGGAGAAAGAAGAAAGGAAAAATAAGACCAAGAAAACCAAGAAGGAAGTAAGGTAGGAGACAAAGGGAGGGAGAACAACTTAATTCCATTATATGACCTTCTATATAAAACTGTACAATGAAAGTCATTAATGTATTTAAATACATATTCAGAGCATGACTTCATAATTTTTTTTCATGTTTTATGTGGTCAATCAATAAATATATCTGTTCTCATAATCACATATATTCACATATTTTCTGCAGAAATAACTAATTTTGAAACAATTTCTCTCTCACATCAAAGAATAAGCTTTGCCATGCCCAGGGAAATGTAAATCAGGATGAGGTAAAGATGTTGAACAACAGAGAATAGGTGCAACATAAAAATATATGAATTTATATGGAACAGATAATGAATTCTGGTTGTAATTTAAATAGTAGATCTACAGTATATCTACATGGATAGTATAAATGGATATCTAGATTGACAGCAGAAGTACACTTTATTCACCAAATTCAGCCATAATGGTACCTTACATTATAAAAGAGAATAATTGGCTCTTTTGCTTAAATACAGAAATGTTAAGAAGAAACTCAACACATAAAGCTATTTAAGAAAAGCTTTCTCTGTCTGCACAAATTAGACTTTCCATTGTGATTTGTCAGGATTAATTGGTCAAATATTTTTTCAATAGAAACAAGCAATACTTTCTAAAGTAATTTTGAATGTAAAGTTTGTTTAAAAGGGACTGAACTGCTCACTTTACAAGGGATAAACTGCAAATGTACATTTTAAAAGAAGAAACATACTGCTGGTCATATTTAGAGTATTCAAAATATCTGTCTTCCTAAAATTCAGGAAAAAAGTGATAATTAATGTAATATTTGTAAAAAATGTGGTTTTAGTTTTGTTGTTCACAATTTTTTTAAATTGTATTGCACTAAACTTTAAGTAGTACTTAGGAACGTATTTACATTACTTTTTGGGGTCCTTCCCTTCAGACCGCTTTTAAATATTGATAGAATATAAAATATAAAATTTTCAAATGTGGTTATCCTCAGTTCTGTATGGTTTAAAAAAAAATCTTTTCAGGTAAATATAAAGCAAGTTATTTGAACTTTATGTAATGTACACTGTAATAGCCTCACCAGATGAAACTAGCAATACTTCATTAACCAATATTCCATAGAGAAGCCATAAAAAATCGCACCTAGAAGAATAAGGAGAGATTAAGAAATAAATCAGTAACTAACATCAGATAAATGAAATCTATTACTCGTAGTAGTAAAAGAGGAAGTGCAACCATCTGAATATAAGACTATCTTGACGTGTTTGAAGTTACACTACCCACAGCGTGACCATTTTTCTTAAAGGTACCAACATATAAAAGACTGCGCACAAACAAACAGACAGACAAACACCACAGGGGAAAAATAACACACATGTGGCATAATGGAAATTATTGTGTTTGTTTCCTTTTACCTCTTAACTCCTGGTATTGACAAAATCATTCCTATAACTCGTGAAAATTTTGCATTAGACCAACTATGCCTTAATGAAAGCAGATATTTTATCTTTAGGTAGAAACAAAAAAAGAAGCAGAGATATTCAGTCAGAAAATCAGCACCAAATTCAGTTTAATTTCATTCAATATCATGAATTTCCACTTTGTTTTCTTTAAAACTGGTACTTGGCTTTCTTCTTAAATTTATTTTAGATTATATTTTCCCATCCCTCCTACACACACTTTGGATAAGAAAATTTATATAAGATATAGGTAAAATTCAATATCTTTGATGAAAATACCCTTTTTTCCCTGCCCCCCCCCAAAAAAAAAGACATATACAAGTGTAACTCAAATGCAAAACAATATAAACAAGTCTTCCCTTGTAAAACCTCCCTGAAAGCAATGCACAAAATCTAGGGTGAACTTGCAGAGCTAGTTGCAAATTCCATCTTCCGTAAATTGGAAGCAGAGCTATTCAGATGTGTCAAGGCTCTTATATTTTCATGGGAAGAAATCAAAGAACTAGAATTTATGTCTCTACCTGGTACATGAGAAAGAGAAAAAATCATCACAATAAAATTTGTGGACTCACTGGCATTCACCCAGACATTCACTGAAACATTTTCCAACCAAGAAGTTAGCATCCAAAAATTCTTCTGTGAAGAACTGTGCAAATTCTTTGTTTCTACAATTGCTCAAACTGCCTTACACTTCATTTAGAGACATATATATAGATATTATGCAGTCTTACTGATGTCATAAACTCTACCTTTAGTGCTTCATACTAAAATTAGTCTCTGTTCCTTTATTCCACTATTTCCTTTAATTCTCAGCCTAGATGACAGAGTTACTACTGTTTTACACATATTCTGGTAGACCCAGATGGGTTTTCAATCCTCTCAGATACATCACCTACCTTGTTGGTGTAACTGGAGAGCTTTGAGATGTGGTTAAGGCTTAAAATTGAAACACTAAAAGAGTAGGATACAACATAACCTCAAACATTTCTGTTGGTATAGATAATTAGAATTAAGGAAAATATCAACAAAGGAGGGATCATTAAAATTTAACAGTAGCTTAGGTCAGTAAAAAAAGGTTGATACATTAAAGCACAAGACAGCCATCAAGTTGGCACATATTCTTGGAAGATAAACTCAAAAGATGTTCACATGTTCAAAGATTTTAAAGGAAAGGACAGAGAGAGAGAAAATGTCACAATTCACAGAATCAATACCCTTTTCACTGTAGGTGAGATCACAGATTTTTAAGAGGGAAGGAGCAAGTAATGATGATCCATTAAGACACTTAAAACATTTTTTCTGTCAAGATGATGCAGAAATTTTAGAGCTAGGTTCAGGCTTTACGATAAAATGTATTTATGATTCTATCAAATTATTAAAGGGAAGAAAAATAGATAGACTACTGATGCCACTAGAAACATGCAAAATAAGTCTTTGCAGAACACACTACTCTTAGAATTTAGCATGTGCAATACTCGTATCTGGAGGCTGACATGTGAAGGCTATCAATAAATCTTGTGACACATAGACAAAATGGTGAGCTGAATCTAGGCAGAAAAATCTTGCCTAAAATTAGAGGCACAATGAAAACCAGATTTTTTCTTTCACCACACACCAATTCATGGATATGCTTTAATCTTTCAGAAAGCATGCATTCATTTCTCATATAGAGGTCTGCTTGATATGTTGTCTATAGGTTCATGGAGTGGAAGAAAAGTAGTTAAATGTACTATGCTTTTAAAGCTGTAAACCTGCTCATTTTTAGCTATGTGTATCTAACAGTTATGTATCATTCCTTTAGACTGCTGTTTCTTCATTTATGATTTCATGGCTTTTATAGAGTCCTAAGCCAATATTATGTCAATAGCATAAACTGGATGGGCTAAAATTTTGCAGCTTTTCATTTTTCTTAATTAAGATCTACTGCTTTAAAAAAGAGTTGATAATACAATTTCATTTAAGTGCTTGCAAACCACATTCAAAGGTTAAGATTGCAATTGGATTGGGTTGATAGTCCAAGTTATACCAAGGGAATGACCCATCTTTTGCACTCCTAGATCAGAGTCCAACTGCAGCTATGGAGGGCCCAGCACAAGGCAGCTGCCCAAATGTTCATTACATAGTGCTGCTTTTGATGCCACTGGTTGCACCATGATCCATGTGGATATAAGTAAAAAATCACACTGAAGCCTTAAACAGATCATAGCAACTCTTAATTCATAAAAAAACAAGGACATTCCTCCCTTTCTACATGGGTATTTTCTGAATGGGGCAGTAAAAAATTAGTAATTTAAAAATAAATTAATTAATTACTATTAAAGGTGAGCAGATGCATTACACATGTGCCAGCTGAAGAGATGGGAACTATCAGATAAGAAAGTCAGACTAAACTGTCTAGCTTGACATTTTTACATCAGGTCTTACTGCCTCTTTTTCGAGATGGAGGTTTCTGCTTTTTATATAAACAGAAATGGATGTGAGACTGTAGCTGTTAGAAGATGAAAAAATGGTCATACGTTGGACTTGATACCTTAAGTTTTAGCTTTCACATTTTCCAGATTCTGTACTGCATTAGTATATAACTCTGAACTTCTTATAAAGTGTCAAAAAGTTCTCAGAATTTAGTTAGACAAAACAATCCTTTTCCAGCCCAAGAACCAAAGACACAGTTGCAGCTTCAAGCCCAAAAAGTATAAACAAAAACAAATTGAGAAGAGCAATCTGGGAGGATGGGACTTCATAACCTGAAGCTGTAATTGGACAATTAACCCCAATATGTAAATAGACCAAAACTTATAAAAGCGTGAAAATGTGTAACCCATCATCCATCTTGTGTCCATCTTGTGTCTACCTTGAGTGTAGCCCTGGCCAGGCTCTTCTACAGCCCAAAGTGTATCCTTTGAAGGCCTTTTAATAAATACCTACATTATTCCTTTAAATCTGTCTAGCCTCTGTTGTAGGTAGCCTCTCAAGGCATCAGACTCATTATGAACCACCACCTCAAAAAACCTCAGCATGCTTCTTTTGCTCTTGTTTTCCTTATTCTAAATAAAATATATAGACATCAGGAAAATCTACTTCTTGGCACATCCATCTTTAGTAGGTAATAGTGATTAGTTGAAATATAGGGAAATTAAAGGGAATGAAATATACAGGGAATTTTTAGGGGATGAAACACAACAAAAATTCTTATGTTTCAACCTACTATTTATTCAATGATATTCACTAATAACTCCTTAAAAACTTATGCTGCAATAATATCTGTAAGTGCAACCAATAGATTTGATTTTCCTGTGTCTCTGGTACTGTAATGCTATTCCGTGTGGCTTTCTAATTCCAATAATTTTCTAAAACAACAACTTTTGTTTTAAAGACAGCTAAATTGCTTATGTGTTACTGAGTTTGGACTTGATAGGTCCTGACCACACCTATTAATAGTCTGTAGGATGACCCTGGGCAAACTTTTTTATCTTTTCAACATGTTCCAGTTGTAAAGATTCAGACTTTTACCATGAAATGTTTGTTAAAATGCCCAAACACCATCATGGAGCCTTTTTGCAAAAGAAGGGTAAAGAAAACTTAGGTTGTTAGAAGATTTGTTTAAGGAAAATAATCAGTATCAGAACTGTATTTTAAATGCACTTACTTGCTTCAGGATTTTTCAATGGCTAAATTTGTGGAAGTGAGGCGAGAAAAGAACATAGGACATTTTCATGCCTCTAGCTGCTAGACTGAATTACTTAATTTATTACAAAAAGGAAAAGAAGTTTGCAAAATTACAAAAGATTTCAGAAGAATTACAGAAGATCAAAAGAAGATCAAACATACTTTCTATAAATTCTCCAATACATAACAAATTCATGTAAATAAATTTAGATTCTTTGCAAAAATCTTTCCTGGACAAGATACTCTTAGCTGCAACATAAAAAGCATCCTTCACTACAGAAGCAAAAAAAGAAACCCCACATATCTTCCCAGCATTCCCTCTTGTCCTGCTTTTATAACATATTATAGGAATTATTGATTTTTTTTTTGTTAGAACAGCAGCACTTACCCAACTCCTTTAAAACTCTTATCGACACCTTTAAAACTCCTTCTACCTACACCCACCAATCACTGAAAAAAATATGAAAAAAAGGATTAGAACTGTACATTCTCACATGGGTAAATACATTGTCTCATAGCACCTAGTAGTCTGGTGGGTAAAAATCAGAAACCATGGCAATAAAATGAACCCTGTGGTCAGTATCTACTGCTGGCCCCTTGATCAAGTGGAGCCTATTGATGTAACCTTCTTGATTCAGCTGCAGGAGGCATTGCATTTGCTGGCTCATGTCCTTCTGGAGGACATCAACTACCGCTGTATCTTCTAGGAAAGCAACATGGTGAGCTGCCAGTAGACTCCTGGAATGCATGGAGGAAAACTTCCTACCCAAGTAATACAGAGCCTTACCAGAGGGGATTCAATACTGTTTACCAATGTGAGCTAATTTAGGATGTCAGGATGGAGGCAGTGGCCATGCATTGGAAGAGTTCACACTCCACAGAGATATGTGTCAGGAAAGAGGTAAAGATAGGCCCCTGAGATCTAAGACAGAAAACTTCAAGCTCTTCAATGACAGAGTCCATAGAATCTCCTGGAAGCATCCTCAGGGGCAGGGGAGAGGAGCAGAGCTGTCAAATCTCCACAAGAGAGCAAGAGCTTGCAACTCCCATGAGAGCAAGGATTCAGACAAGGAAGGCAGGAGACTGACATGGCTCAGCAGGGCACTGCTGGTCAAACTAAAAGGAAATAGGCAAATGGAGAAGCAGTGGCAACAAGGACACGAAACCTGGGAAGAGCATAGTAGGGGTGGGGAAGGCCAAGGCAAAGCTGGAACTGAACCTGGCAAGGGACACAAGGAATAACAGGAGAGTATGCCAGCCAGAAAAGGAAGGTCAAAGAAGCTGTGTCCCCTGACAGACAATGCTGGAACGCTGGTAACAACAAATGAGAAGGCTGAGGAACTCAACAACTTTTTTGCTGCAGTGTTTAATGGTAACCTCTCTCCCCTCTCTGAGTGGATGGAGAGCAAGATAGCGACTGGAGGAGTAAAAACTTCTTACCAAGGGAAAGTAGTGACTGAAATTCTCCCTTGTTTTGCATACATATGTAGCTTTTCTCTATTAAACTGTCTTTATCTAGAGTTTTTTGCACTTTTGTAGTTCTGATTCTTCCTCCAAGCCCACTGGTAGGAAGTGAGGAAGGAACTCAGGCAAAAAAAGTAAAGGAACATATTTCATGTTTGAGACTACAGAATAAAATTTAATTTTCTAATCTTCTGAAGAATGAGGCAAGAAGCATTATATAATGACATTATAGGATGAGCAAGATAAAGACAACTTTTTGTTCAGAACACACCACTTAAATGGACATTATCTGCTATAATAATACCATGAACCATAAGGCATAGCAGAGAACTTAAGTCCATTACAACATTAATTACATTGATTATGCATATTATAAGCAATATCTATTTCAAATGTTTGATTTGAATAAGCTTGGGAAGAGAAAGATGATTCATTTGCTCATTCTTTACCACAATAGCTTTTATTTTGTTGTGCTTCTTGTGTTGATGTTTAAAATGATGGAATTAAATGTGGCCATTTAGTGTTGTAAATTATAATGCCAAATGTGTCCTATATCGAGGCTATCATGCAAGTGTTAAATACAGTCCTGTTGCAATCAATACAATTATTTACTCCAGTTAAAATCAGATTACTTTCTGAAACAGAAAATAAGCAAACAAAACCTGAACAGCTGCATGTGGCTTTTTTCTATGTATGAAACACTTTAGATTTTTCAAGATGGTGATAAATTGGTTTATCACACAATTGGTCACACTACACACAATGGACCTGGAAACTTGCACATTTACACTTTATGGAAGTCATTACAGGGCCTATATAGTATTATGTAAACTTCTGTGAGTATGGATATCTCAGGTAATTTGCTGATCTAAATAAAACCAAAAAATTAGTATAAAAAGTCTCATTTTCTTTCAATATATCCAAATCTCTCTCTGTTCCTTTTTCCTTCATACACTGATTGGGTTGCATGCAGGTTTTATTTGCTAGACTAATACTGAGATATCACCTTCTGACCTTTGATAATAAAATACAAATGATTTCTCTACATATTCAAAATTAAAATCTGTATTAATGTTGAGATCAGAAACAGATAATGAGTAAAACCAGGCTCAATTTTGCAGCAAGAGACCTTCTTAACTACCAAAATATGAAAATATGCTCTTAATAGTAAATCAAAAATGGAACAAATTAAGGCAAGATCAAATCTTTAAACATTTCAGTCAATATGAAGACTGACCAGTAATCTTTTTTTCACATAGTCAAGAAATATAGTTTTGCAATTGCATATAAAACCATTATTTTGGCTTTCATACTTGCCTGTTTTTTCTTTGCATTGAGGCACTATCAGTCTGAAGAGCACTAAGCAGTTTTATCAAACTTGTTCAAAGAAAACAAAGTTTCTCCTAAGGAATTCTGATTGTCAGCTTTGGCAAGCACTTTATAAGGCATCTGAAAGATTTATCAATCTAAGGCCAACGACGTTACAGAAAACCAGTTCCAAACTTACAGAGAAGCAAAACAGCCAGGAACTGTAAGAATTTGCCCTTTACTGGTAGAATGCTGTTTTGCCATTTTTCAGATCAAATCTGTAGAACTCAAAACAATAATCAGTCTTTTCCCCAGCGCTAAAGGGTTATTCTGAACCAGACTGATGGTGGCTTATTTTGAAAACTGCTTTGGGAGTAAGTCAGTCTAAAGTTACAGCTTCAGTCCAACCATTTGTATTAAAAACATCCTGGCTACATCAGGCCTGATAAATCTGTGGATACAAGGCACCATAACCATGCAGGGCTCTGGAAAGAAAAAGGGAAGGGCATGTATAGGTGGGATTTGAGGGTAGAAGAATATATTTTCGCTGTAGTAATCTTGCACTTATTTATTTAAGGATATTTTATGCTTATTTATTTCAAACTAGAAAATATTTATTGTTATGAACAAGATTCTGCCAATTTTTTTTGTAGAAGAAGTTACAAAACCTTCAGACCAGAGTTGCTGCGGCAGTGTTACTTGTTATGTTAATTACAAGTCGTTAGAGTTAATAGTTCTGTTTGTATCACTGACGACCCGGGCCAGGGCTGGGCTGATAGCCCTTCTTTGTATTGATAAAACCTGGCCTGAGGCTAAACTGTCTTTCTTCTTACCAGACAGGGAAAACGTGGGGAGGAGGGGGACATTTCAATATACAGATTTGGGGACCAGTGTACTATGGGACGTCAAATATATCATAAAAACCCCAAAAATTATGAGCCAATTGTAAAATTAAGAAATTAGAGTGATTCCTGGACGTGAGGAAGAGAGTGCTGAGCCTGCAGAGACGTTAAGAGACCTTGGTGCCCCTGGCCCTGACTGCACAAATCGTCTGGAACGGTGACCTGGAGCCGGGAAGCAGGGAAAAGGGGGAAATATTGGGGTCCCTGCGGAGACGCTCCCACGAGGATTGGACCCCCAGCTCTGTCCCTAGCGGACAAAGCTGCGCTTCTCCTCCTCCTCTGAGCCACACTGGGAAAGGAGATGGAGACTGCAGACCGTCGGGCTTCCTCATCCTGAGCTGATCACTTTTAATAAAAGCATTAAAAGGAGAAAAATCTCCTGCCTTATTATATTTCATTTATGGAAAGATCAGTATACTTACATCACTACTAGAAAATATGGATAGCTGGAAGATAGAGATATATTTTCTTCCTTTGTTTTCAGAGGGGAAACCAGAATCAGCTTTCTTGAAACACACGATACGTTCTATGTAGAGCAGCTACATGAATATTAGCAGAACTCTCCTCTGAATTTTTCCCTGACAGGGTTATATTAATTAGTTTTTCCAGCTATAGAAAAAACCTCCACACAATAATTTGATGAAACTACTTCAGATTTACACCAAACTGAGAGAAGAGGATAGCCCATTATTAAAAAGGAGAGAGTCCTATTAGGATGTCATTTACTCTTCTTTAGCTGCAAATGAGATCTTCACTTCTGAATGCGAACAAAAGTCAATAATTTACAATATAGCAAGGAATATTGGGAAAAATTCCATCCTTCCTGGTGAGTTCTTAATTATCTGAACATTTTCAGTGCCATTAAACATCTCTTGTGCAGAAAGCAAGATATTTTTTTCCTAAATGGCCTCTAAGAAAACACTTCTGGGACAGCATATTGCATTTAGGACACTCTAAAGCATATTTACTCTGCACAGAGCCTTCCCTTATGTCTGCTGCATCCTTTTTTCACTGTTCTTTCTTAGCACTTTTTACCATCCAATCATAACCAGAGATCAGAGCTTCCCTTATGCCCCATCATTAGGTTTTAGCTTTTCTTCACCTTCTCCAACATTTCACTCTTTGTTATCTCATCACTGAGTCCCAGATTCAGAGCATGGCATGGAAAATTTCATCAGTTTCTTCAGACTTCAACGAAGCTCTGTGGCTTCATATTCTATTGTGTGTACTTTCCCTGCATCTCCACAGCCCTGAGTTTTGTCTTCACTTTGCTCAGAGATCAGAAGGAATGAAAATGCCTTTATCCTTTAAATTGCAATTACAGAATTGTGCAGGGAAAACACAGGGAATCATTTCAAGCTCTTAATGTTTTCTTTGGTATTTCAGAACATCTTATCTGTACTCAAAACCACACCTAAATCTATGTGGAGAAAGAGATCAAGTTTTGTGAAGGTAAAAACGGGACTTTCACAATAGTAGAGCTCTCCAAAACATGGTAGCTCTGGGAACCTAATTTTTTTAGGAACTGCAGGAGATCTCCAGTTTAAATGTATAAATCAGCATTTTGTTATTAGTCCAAGAAGTACAAAAATAAGGAGAGAAAAAAAACAAGATATATTGAACTTGAATCTTAAATATATTCACTAATTATCTCAGCATTTGGACACCATGATTAAATTAGTACTAGCATAGGGGCTGAGGCTGACTAGTTCTCACTTATCACAAGTCATGTTAGAAAATATACTGGTTTATGCCTGGATAGCATTCATTCAGTATTGAAAAACTGCACATGATGCTTTTTTCTGATTCTAAATGCATCTCTTTTGCTAAGTTATAGATGAAGTTCAGAAGACTGAAAATAATTGAGGGTTGGATCCTCCCAAAATTATTTTGGAGAGTTTTCATTTGGCCCATATAGAGAATATAAAACAGTCTTATTATTTGAGTACTTTTTCCAGGGATTAATGAAAAATTTCTTTTTATTAGAAATTTTTGTTTGTTGTAGGCATGTTTTGTTTGTTGTAGGCATGAATATAAGCACAATGCTTTATAGCAGAGACAATAAAATGACAAAACACATGCAGAAACAGAAAAAAAATTAAAGTTTTGTATATAATTCAGTTGCTCATTATATGAACTAAACTGAAGAATGGAACTAAAACACAGTAAGTATAAAGTTTAATGAGCCCTGAGAGGTTACTTCAGCAAGAGAATCAGAAATAGCAAATTAGTAAATCATACAATGATTTGGGTTGCAAGAGACCTTAAAGATCGTGCGTTATCTCTCTAACTAGATCAGGCTGCTCAAAGCCACATCCCACATGACCTTGAACACTTCTGTGGGTGAACCATCTGCTCCTATGGGGTAATTCTTCCTGCATCTCACCACCCCTATGATAAAAACTTCTTCCTTATGCCAAATCTAAGCTATATTCTTTCAATTTAAAACTGTTGTCCTTTGTCCAGTCAATGTAAGGCTGCAATATTATCTCCCTAGGGTCATCTCTTCTCCAAGGGGGAACAACCACAACCCTCTCAGCCTTTCTTCTTGAGAGAGGTGCTACAGCTCTCTGACCATTTTCAGGACCTTCATACAGTCTCACTCCAACAGTTCTTTGTCCTCCCTGTGCTGGGACCCCAGAGCTGGATGCAGGGTTCCAGCTCTGCATCCAGAGCTGAGCAGAGCAGAGCAGACGGACAGAATCCCTTCCCTCCCCTGAGGCCCACGCTGCTTTGGATGTTGCCCAGGACATGTTTGGCTTTCTGGGCTGAGCATATATGGCCAGACCATGTCAAATTTTTACCCACCAGCATGCCCAAGTCTATTTCCACAGGGCTGATTTCAATCCCTTCATTATCTACAATATGTACAATATCTTTTATATTAATGAAAGGTCCTGGTGCGTACTAAAAAGTCCCACTCTTGATGCAATAATTTCAAATAACTTTGAGCGTAAATATAAATGGAATTTATTCAGCATCACAGCATTCAAGATTTATCTGTTTTGGTGCAGTCTGGTGTACAGAGCAGTAAAGTATGTAGCAAATATGTCATCCAATGAGCTTGAAGTCCTTTTTCTTTGGTCCATCTTATAATGAAAGAAAACAAATGAGGCTTTCTCTATACAAAAGAAAACCTTCCAATTTTTACTTTCTGAACTTTATAAACTTTTTGTCTAATCTTTATAAGCATCCATATTCCGCCTGATATTTCATTTCATTGCTGAAAAACCCAGTCAAAATCAAGTGAATATGACTTAGTCTGTCAAGTTATTATGCTAAATTGACCCTTGATACAATTTTCAGTAGGTTCATCTACAAACAACAGTCTGGAAAGTAATGTTTCGATCATTATTTTAAGTTCAGTAGCAGGAAAAGGTATAGAAAGATTAGGTTTCAAGGAAAAGACTGAATTATGTTAAGTTGGCAATACAGGAAAAGCTGCAAAATACTATAAATGTGTCAAAAGCAGAAAAAGCCCAACATAAAGGTGTTTCTGCTTTCTTGTGTTATCCTCAACACAAGAAAGACATGGACATGTCAGAGGAGGTCCAGAAAAGGCCCCATAGAGCTCAGAGTCCAGGAGCAGTTCTGCGAAACAGGCTGAGAGAGCTGGGATTGCTCAGCCTGCAGAAAGCTCCAGGGAGACCTACTGAGGTCTTCCAGTACCTAAAGGAGGTTTGCAAAAAAGAGGGAGAGCAACATTTTATATAGGCAGACAGTGACAGGGCAAGAGACAATGGTTTTAAACTGAAAGTGAGTAGGTTTAGGTTTTTAGAACCTAGGAAAAATTCTTCACTATGAGGATGATGAAGTACTGGAACAGGTTGCCCAGAGAAGCTGCAGATGCCCCATCCCTGGAAGTGTTCAAGGCCATATCATCTGGGAGTGAAAAATGTCTCTGCCCATGGCAGGCAGGCTGAAACTAGATGATTTTTAAAGTCCCTTCTAACACACACCATTCTATAATTCTATGACTCTCTCTTCCTGAGAATGATCAAGATTATACACAAATTTGTAGCTCAACAATTTATCAGATGCAATGATTCATAAAGTTTGATTATTTGCTATCATCTGAAACACGCTTATAACGACATCCTCAGATCGGTGTTCCTGACCTTCATTTAGAAAATTTGTTCTCCTTTCCCTTCCATATAAGGAGTAAAAATATCTCTACTCATTTTTGTATCCTCTTGCAACACTTTTATCTCTAAAGAAATTAACACATAGGCCAAATTTATTGTCAGGAAAATAATAGTCTAATTTGCTCTAAAATATTCATGCATTTAAAGGAAAAAAAAAGAGAGAAATAGGAGATCATATGCTTTCTTGACATAAACCTTTCCAAAGAACAGTAATGGAACTGATATGACTTTTGTTGAGATTAAATATTCATGAAGAAGGTTTTATTGTTTTTAATTAGAAGTGAAGAAATAAATTGTATGGAATAATTTTCCAGGTTAGGTTGGCCTACAGTTTTTTACTGCAGTTATCTCGGAAGATATCAGTAATCCAAAACTATTCACCAAAGAGTTACAATAAAAATTCTATCACACATTTGTGGACTGCTTGATCAGAATATTAAATGGCAACACTTGAATGGTTTTACTGGTCACATGATCTAGCTCCTTTTTTTCACTAGATGTGCTTTAATTAGTAAATTAAGTCAGAATTATTCATTGTGAAATTTCATTGTTTTCCTAATTTGGCTTAGGCTGGGTTTGGTGAGGCAAAAATCTCAAGTAAGTAAATGCAAACATGACATAGATTCACTTAGTTTAATAACTGGACCATTTTCAGAAACTAAAGAGGATATGTATGCATCTGAATCCTATTTTAATTTAATATAAGCACTGGAATAGTAAAAAGATTAAAAGAAACCATGATTGAAAAATATATGTAAATGAAGACAAATTAATCAAGAAAAGTAAAGTAGTCAAGCAGAAAGTAAATATTCTTAATTTCCAATCAGAAAGCAATAGAAAAATCGGATGTGATCAAATTATTTGTTTTACACAGCTCTGAACACTAGTGGCAAATTACATAATGGCAAATAATATGAAACTGGAAGTGAAAGTCATGTCATTATCAATTATTTGAAATCCCAAAGAACTTGAAAGCCATTAGGATAATGAAAAATAACACCATAATTTGATCTTTTAAGCCACCAGCTTGATCACAGCTCTGCAAAAGAGGTCACCATGTTCCACATTTTGATCCTACTAAAAATTCAACAGTGCAGCAGCAGCTCATAAAGGATTTCATGGATAGGCTGGCAGCCCCTTGTGTATTAAAGGAGAAACCAGGAAAATGCATTCATAGCACTCATGTGTCGCAGAGCAGAGATATTCAAATATGCTGTGACAGATACTCTGGAATCAGCAGCAGATATCTGCACCACTGTGGCAGCATGCCTAAGTTTACCTGCCCTCCTGAGGTATTACTGCACACCTCATCCCTCTGCAGAAAACAGCAAGGTGTTGTCAGCATCAAGGCTGACAGGCTGCACTCAGGGCTGAGGCTGAGGGAGGTGGCTGGTGTCCATGCAAGCTTGCTCTCTAGCACCAGAGAAATGTTCTGGTGATCACAGAAAGAACCCAAAATACAAGTATTGTGCCCAGCTTTAAAAGGGCAAGGTCTGAGGAACTACAGACTTGTCGGACAATTTAGTGCTAGGGAAAACAATGGAAGAAATCTTGTTGGAGCACAAACAAGATTTGTCTTGATGGACAAGATAGCCAGCATAGACTGACGATGGGTGAGCCCAATCAGTCCCAGACAATTGCCCGCTGTGATAACATACATGTATTTGTGGCTAAGAGGAAAAGTGTGGATGTCCTTCACCTTGACACTAGCATGGTTTTTGTCACCATCTCCCACAGTATTCTTTTGTGTTGAGTTTTTATGGTGCAACATCAGAAGAATGAGAAAAAGGTTTGGATAATTTTACTCAAAAAGGGGTGATGGATGGATAATTCACTGCTTGTTGACTGGAAACAAGAGAGTTTCCACAGCAGCCTCTTATCAATTACCTGCGTAGGTGACAAGGTGCATGCCTTTCATGTTTACAGGTGATTCCAAACTGCAGGGGACCAGTTGATGCTTGTGACAACAGAGTCACTACTCAGAGGAACTGAGACCATTGTGAGGAGGGGGCTAACAGGGCCTCAATGATATTTAGGCCAGAGTCCTGCAGCTCTGCCTCCAGAAGGCAGACCCCCAGAAGTGATGCCAGCAGGACAAGAAGTAGCTCTGGGGAGAAGGCCCCGATATCCCTATGCATAGAACTTTGAGCAAAGTTGTGTATTGAATTGTAGTTTCTTGCCATGTGAAATTAAATTTTCCTCTGTACCAAGCATCATCAGCAACACGAACCCTGTTCTCAACACAAACCCAGCAGAGTCGGCATCACACCATCCAGCTGCATAATTTCATCTTCTGAATCATGCACTTTTGTGGAAGTCCTTACTGCTTCTCTTGAATAACTCATTTCTCTTTACATCATTTTTGCTTTGACAGCACTGACAGAAGGAGTCAACTTTCAGTTGTCCATGATGCCTCCATGCACTGAAAATTCCTTTGTTGCTTTTGAAGTACCATTCCTATAAATTTCAGCACCATTTAATGTTTTCACACAGAAAGAACAGCCATGTCCTACAGGCTACCATAGCACTTTCTAGCCATTAAAAAACAAAATTTTCATTTTAAGAAGAATATTACTCAGTTCCCTGTTTTTACAATTATTTGGTATGCACATGCATTTTTACATTTTCTTGTCCAGAAACTACCCAGACATCTCACTAACTCTGTTATGAGTTGAAAGCAGCCTCCTTGTTCACTGCTGATGACATCAATTAGCACTTGCAAGAGCTCATGGTTTAGGTGTCATGGCTTCAAGAATTGCAAAATAACTATATATCTTCTGCTCATCATTCACTATTTGTAAGTTTTCTTTGATACATAAAATTCAGAATGTGTAAAGGAAAAAGTGGTCCTTGTAACTTTTGATATACTATCTGCATTTATTTTCCAAGGGACAGGTATTCATCAGTGACCACCACATCCTGTGATTTCTAGACATCTCTCCAAGCACTGCCAATTCCTCCTCTGAGTAGCACTCTCCAAGTCTGATATTCCAAGTACTCCTCACACAAATAGAAGTACAGGATACAATGTACTTTTCCTTTCACACAAGTAGGAGCCCCCATCAACCTCAGTAAATTTTGACATCAATTACTTCTGCCTTTAATGTCTGCATCAAACAGCTGGCAGTACAGAAAGTGAAAAAAAAAAGCAGCAACAGCTTCTTCTTTCTGTTCAGTTTTTGTGACAAAGCAGCTGACTTTTATTGTAGTCATAAACAAACCATGCAACAAAAGCAAAGTTACTGAAATACTGCGGACTTTAATATAGCTTACAAATATACATTTATATATAGCTATACAATATAGCTTACAAATATAAATTTTCCTGAACATGCAGGTGTGGGGGGCCTCGGCTGTCAGTTTCTCCAGGTCTGGATTGAAGGTGCTTGAGATGGCAATTTGTGTTTGTGCAGGATAGATGAAGGCAAGGCAGAATGTAATCCTATCCCCAATGAGTTGCAGCCGGGGCCTATTACTAAAGATTAGGAACACCTAATCTTGTTAACTAGCAAGAGCAACTGGCATAAAAGTGTGAGATTAGCTGAAGGAGTCAGATGGCTGTTGCAAGGACTGAGAGGAGTTAGTGCACAGAGGAGCTGCTCTCAAGGAACATAAAGAAGGTATGAAACTCTGAAGCTATGGGATCCTTGCAGCATAATGATAATAGAACTGTTTGTGGGACTTATAAGACAACATGTTTGGACTCAAGTGTTTGTTATTTCTTATCAGTAAAACAGTCTCACTACTATGAGTTCGGCAGCTTTTCATTAGAAGGCACAGAATGGCTAACCGTCTCTTGTTACAAGGTCTTTTAATACTAAATGATCCAATTAAGAACTGACACCTAGATTATTTTCACTTTTAACCCAATCATGGATCCCACAGAACCCTCAAGGCAGATTTTCTGCCCAATTACAAAATGCCACCTAAACCCAAGAAGAAGAAAGAAGAACCATGAAGAAGAAACCCAGGATGACACCCTGTGCCCTCCATCTTGTTTCCATCCACAGCATACTAAAAATCCCGAAACCTAAATTTCTCACCAAGTGATATACCTACACTACTCTCTAAAATTTCTGTCACACTTTTGTGGATTCTAGTCTATCTTAAAGTCTAGGAAACTTTCTCCATGAATGAGGGTCAGAGTCAGTGCTCCCCTGGGGTTCAGGATACCCCAGAGAAGAGAAATATTCCTGGTGCCCTGGATTCCCACATTCAGGTTTGCAACAACTCCTTTCTCTCAGCATTGCTTCTATGTCTGAGTTTCACCGCTGTTTTGTTGAACTAAATATTTTCCTCTCTTCAAAACAAAAGGAAGTGTATTGTTTCTTCTGAATGACTTACTGTCACTTGCACTGACTAGCATTCCTAATTTTTGTCTAATAAGGCACTTCTGTAGATAGAATTAGGAGTTCAAAATCATGAGAATCTGAGAAAATAAAAATAAAGCAATTTTACAGTTTTCATCAACTCAGACAGTGCGCTGGGAGTGACCTCCCCTCTACTGATTAGCTGTGTATGCCACAGCATCCCAAACATTTTTGCACCATTTTGATACTCATTTTCCCTGATATCCCCTTTCTTATGATAACTTACAATTCAGCCTCCCATTTTTGCAAGGCTTGGATTTTGCTACTTGTACTAGGCAGGAGCTCTCTATCTACAAAACTGGGTTCAGATTGCATCTGAAACAGGGACTTTTTGGCTCACACATTTAAAGTCATATCCTGATTTTTAGGGTCACCTGTACAGGACCTGGCCTTGACTGTATCCTCCAACCGTCTTCCAGCCAAGTTTCTCCCAGATTTTTTTCTCAGATATCAATATTCTTGCTTGTCAAGCTAAACTTACTTCTTCCACCACCCTGCTTCAGCAGGCAACTACTTGGAGATTCAGGCTGTTAACTGTTCCAGAGTGAGAGAGAGAAAGCTTCTCTGGAGGCAGGAGCTCAGCAGAGAACATTGACAGAAGTGCTCTACACAATATACAACAGCCAAGCTCTTTAAGAAGCAGAGGAACTGCTTTAAAATAAAGAATGCATGAGGGAAGAGATGCATGCCAATGCATTTCCATATGAAGGTGTTTGAATTCATCCACAAAACAAAATGCTACAAAATAACTCTCATCAGCTCTGAAACCCATGGTAAGTTTAATTTCTCAGTATTGGATAATTTTCATTACAGAATCTGTCATAATTATATTAGATTTTATGATTAAAAATGCATGTAATATTATTTTGTGTTATATAATATCCTAATAAGTTATGTGTATCATATTATATAAATGTATTGTATTTGTGTATAAAATTTCCATGCAATTAAGAGGAGAAAAAAATCTATTTGGAAGTTTGGAAGTTTAATTTTTTTATCAGCATTTAAAAGCTGTCTATACATATTGGAGTAGTAAAATACGTTAAAAAGTAGAGGACTTACTTGGCTCTAATTAAATAATATTTGAGCAGTATGGTAAATAAAAAAATGGCGTATAGAAATTTTTATCTATAAACTGCTGAAATAGGCATTGACTCCAGCACACTCACATGCACTTACAAAACTCACTTGCATTTGAACATCAAAAAAAGATGACTTCTCAAGGCGCTACCAGGGAAAGATTTCTTCATTTTCTTATCAATTTATTTGAGGACTTCAATCTGCTGCTAATCTGAAATAGTTTTAAATGGAATCAAGAGAAGAAGCAGCAATGTATTCTGCTAGATTAATTTAGACAAAGGCAAAATTTGCTAATCAAAATGTGCCCTGCTTTTCTGTCTGGGGTAGAGAAAATTTTCCTCATAGGGGCTAGTATGGGTCTGTGTTTTAGAACAGGGCTGATACTAGAGGGAAGTTTTTATTACATCTGAGCAGGGCTTCAGCAAAAGGGCTTTTCTGCTTCTCTTCCCCCCAGCAAGGAGAATGGGGGTAGGCACTGGGGGGAAGGAAAGGAGCTGGCACAGGAAATAGTCAGGACAGCTGACTTCAGCTGACCAAAGGAATATCCTAACCATATGGCACCAAGCTCAGCAAAAGAAATGAACAGGAAAATTGAAGGGGTCCTGTGGCTGTGGGCCTGGGCGGAGCATCTGTTGGTTGGTGGTGAGCAACAGTATTCTATTGCATCACTTATCTTTCTTGGGTCTTATTTCTTCTCTGCTAATTTCCTTTTCACTATAATTAATTAACATAATTTTTAATTTATTCTATTTAAATTATTAAACTCTTTTTATCTCAACTTACAAGTTTTCTCACTTTTACTCTACCAATTCTTCCCCCTATGCCACAAGGGGAGAATGAGCAAGTGGCTATGTGAGTCTTAGTTGTCAGCTGAGGTTAAATCATGACAAAACACAGCTGAAATAGTGTTGTGGTTGAGAAACTTCTCTTTTCACTACAAATTCGGATAACTCAAAAGTGACGTTTTCAAAGGCTGTATGAAAACCTGTAGGGATTTTCTGAGTTAAGACAATGGTATCTGAAAGATACTTGCCGTTTCACCTGTATCAGTTCAGAAGGTTTTCAGCAGTGAATTGAAGAAGGAGAAATACCTTCTTGGCACACAACAACCAAGTTGTTGTTTGAAGTTTTCAAGAAGTCATTCATCCCAAAGCATACTAGCTTACCAAACTATGTCTGTAATGGAAGTCTGTACTTCATATGGCTCAAAACTTGGCTTTTAAATTATAACTTTGAAAACACTTCAGCATCAAAATATCTAAACAAGAAAAAAGTGTATAATTTTTTTCATTCCTTATGAATACAGTGATCTCTGAACAGACTATATATACAAGTGCCAACTTTCAGTTTTGGGAAGAAATAGCGCAGCAAAATGTGTTTGCAATAGTACTTGAGGGTGAACTGAATACAACATCATGTAGGTAAGTATTGGAAGAAGAGCTTCATGAGTCCTTCCTTGCTTAGAATATCCTCAGAAACAGAACACAGGCTTTTTTAGCCTGCTGGCTATTTGGTTTGTTTTTCTTTGGTTTAGTATCAGGTGAGGGTTAAAAGACTGGCTTTTCTCAGACATGGAGACTTTGGGTTCAGCCTTTCCTGTAATTTTTCTTTGACTATATAAACTCATAAAATAGTAGAAGAATAGAAGAATCGTTTGAATTGGAAGGGACCTTAAAAATCATCTAGCTCCACCCCCCTGTCATGGCAGGGACACATCCAACAAGAATAAATTGCTCAAAACTTTATCCAACCTGGCCTTGAACTCTTCCAGGAATTGGACATCCATTACTTCTTTGGGTAACCTGTCCCAATGCTTCACCACTCTCACAGTAAACTCTCACTCTCTTCACAACATCTAATATAAAGCAGCCCTATTCCAGTTGAAAGCCACTCTCCCTCGTGCTGTCATTGCGCACCGTTGGAAAAAGTCCCACTTTCCTGTAACCCACCTTTAGGTACAGGAAGGCTGCTATAAGATCTCTCCAGAGCTATCTCTTCTCCAGGCTGAACAAACCCAAGCTGCATCAAATAATCAACATAATTTTGTAGGGATGTGAGAAAAAGAACTTTTTGCACCTGCTGTACATTATTTAAATTTTGACATCTAAAACCGACTAGCAATTCATGCTATAGTCCTGCAACATGATATAAAGGCTCCATTCACACACAACAACCTCAATGCAGAGACCACTGTACTCTAGAGTAGAAATTATTACCTCAAAAATTGGGGTACCTTCTGAATAGGCCTTGTGGCTGTCTCTCTGCAGACAAAATGTACTACTTCATATTTGCACTGTAAAACAACCATTCTTCTGCATGTCTGTACAGGACCAGAATTTAATATTCTGCCTCACTGATGCAACAACCAAGACACAGAAATAAAACTTATCCTTAAAAATTTGTTTTAAAGTGATTATGGAGGGCTTATTTGAAGCAAAGAAATACATTCAATTAATTTAACAGTCTGCTTTTGCATCTGCGATACAACCATAAATTTAATACTGTTTTTACTTCTAATATATGTGTAACAAAAGATTTCTGTGTGGTTTAGAATGGCTTGTCCTCTTTCCTTTGTTCTCCTGATTCTCCATCATTTTCTACTTATAACTTGCTGGCTGTTCCATCATAAAATGGATACAAGACACAAATCACAGTTTGTCTTACTGCTTAAAACTCAAGATTTAACACCTTCCAAAATCATAATTCATAGTGCAATTACCAGTGGAGGTAGTCGTATCTTTGTTTTCATGTCAGTGTTCAAGAACTTTTACTTCAACATTCACAAAAGGCTATGTGAATAATACTAGTCATACCTTTTGCCCAGAGAGATTAATCTGAAATTTGTTATGTTATTCATCACAACTTTTCAGAGTACATCTAGCCCAAAAACAACAGTAATTAATATATTCTGAATCTGAAAATTAGATGTGTGTCTAGGAAACAGAACTTGTAATCACAGCCATATGGTTAAGCGTTATCTAATGAAATTAGTTTAGCTCTGTTGGTTAGAGCATGGTGCTAATAACACCAAGATTGTCAGTTCAAACCCTGTATAGGCCATTCACTTAAGAGTTGGATTTGATTGTCCAATTCAAAATATTCTGTGATCTCTGAACTGCAAAAAAAATTTCTCATGTTATTACATGAATTAAGATTCCATATACATTAAAAGATGACTCACACTAAATAGTTCCACAAACGAGAATTTTTTGTAATAAATCCATAGTCAAACAACATCTTCCAATCTGCCCTTGGATTCCTATCATTGTCATGTCATGTAAAAGCAGAAATCAAAATAGAACATAAATCCACTGTTATATGGGAAAAATAAAAGAAGCTGGTCTTTACTTGTTCAGACTTCAATATCAGTTCAGAGGCCCACGGCAGTTCTACATGTTTGCCAACAGAGTCTAGTGCAGCTCAAGCATTATGCTAGCAATATGGATTTGTTTAAGAAAAATATTCCTCCAAAGCCTTACTCTGTAGTAAAACGTATACCTCCTCAATTTTCAGTAGCCTCACACAAATTAGCAGCATGTTGATTTTGTTCCATTTCCCACCCTGTTTATGTTTTCCATGCAACACCTTTCTACATAACAATTTGTTAATAAGCTATTTGGCATCATGCTTAGACAGAGAGATTACATCATTGGATTATATAGAGGAATTAATTTCCTTGAGCTGTACCATTTTTTTTTCTGTTAGGACAATGAAAAGCTGACAGTACACTCTCTGATACTACTATGCTCATCTCCAGAATCCTTATCAGGAGTAAGAATACACCCTGTCTTTTATTAACTTTAATTTTTAAAAATTCTGATTTTGTTGCACTTTCTATAAGGTTAAATGGGTATATTATTTGTGCTTTTCAAGTGCTGAAGAAATTACCAGGTATCATTAATAGTGTCTGTATTCAACCACTAATGACTGCAGAGATGCTTATTCAAGCAAGGAACATTTACATGCAGACTGCAGGAACTAAGCAAGATTTTGTTATGTCTCTGATAAAAGGAATTCATTTGACTGAAGGGAGAGTGACTTTAATTAGCTGTGCAAATGCCATTAATTCCAATTAATCTTCTCACAGTGTCAAAACCAGAATCCAGGGAGAAAATAAATTGCAATAAATCAATATAACTCTTGTTTCTACCAGGAACAGGTGCTTACAGAAAGAGGCATATCTTTTATAGTTGTCTGCATCAAGAAGTATTTCAACAAGACAGTAATTCAATATGCCAACCCTCTCAATGATTTTATAGACTATTTATATATCTCCTGAATTGTTTTTCTTTTAATGGAAAGTAGTTAACTTAGTATTTCTGAGCAATATTCCAGTAAGAAATTTGCTCAGAATATTCACAAGTGCAACCAAGTTTTATTTTGCAGGGAAAAATGAGGTGTGGATTTACAAGATAGCTGGTTCTATTCATAAGGCTTAGATAAGCGCTAAGTTGCACTTACTTTTCATAGGACAAATTAAAAAAACCAACCAGTCAACTGATTCTCCAATGTATCTTGAAAAGCTGTCTCTACAAGAAAACTCCTGGGTTTCTTTTAGACAGAACTTTGAAAATCATGACCATGAAATTTTAACCCTTGAGGATTTTCATGCTTCTAGTCACAGTGTCTAGTGACAGATCTAGTAGATATGTCATGGCCTCTCAGATTTCAAGAGCACTGTCTCAAAACCAGCACCAACTTATATCTAAAAGAAGCACAAAAAACCCAAATCAATAACCTCAGAGATGTGCCACTGAAATTAAATTAAAAGAGTGCTCTTTGTGGCAGGTAAGCAGGGAACATCTTCCATGTTTGTGAACTTTTACAGTCATTATTTTGCAATGGTTTGCCTACAAGAATTTTTTCATACCACACTGCACAAGTGCGTGATGAAATGGATAGAGGAAGATACCACTATGTTTGCATCTCAGGAACAAGGAAGAAAATAGAGAAATCAAGTAAACAAAAAAAACCCTTTCCTAGAAAAGAGCCAAAGGACTTTTTTATTGCCCCTAGAAGATGAAGATGAAGAACCAACCTCCAAAATTTCAAATTGAACTACAAAGCAGAGTTTCACAATACACAATAATGAACACAACAAAAAAATAGAGTTTGACCTTGGCTTTCTGGTGTGTTTACACAAAACTTTACCACTCACAGGACCCAGACAGGTATCTGCATTAGAATCTGCAAGCACACATCACTCAGTAACAGAATACCTCAGGTCTCTGACATCTTCAAGTGTGCTTCCTCCTATTAATGCTGATTTATCTACTCACTGAACAGGGTGCATTTGAAAAGACCAAAATCAGGTACAAGTGGCAAATCTCAGAGCAGTAAGCAGTAATAGGCTTTACTGACCCCATCCCCCAAGAGGTGCCTGATGCTCTAGGTGGCAGCATGTCAGTCAATACAATACACAATACAATACACAGTAAAATATACAAAGGCTGCCCTCAGTAGAATATACTTCAGGATCTGGGAAGAATAGACAACATGTTATTAAAAGCTTTGGTGGGAATAAGATAGTAATTTTCCCATCCTTTTATTTTGCATGATGATATTAAAGTATTATAGAATTATGAATCCTGAGCTGGAAGATACCTAAAAGGATCATTACAGTCCAACTCTGATCTCTGCATAGAATCACCTCAAGGATCACATGATGTGCCTGAAAATGTTGTCTGAATTCTTCCCAAACTCTGCCGTGCTTCAATTTGTGACCATATCCCTGAGGAACCTGTTGTGGTACCTCATCAATCGCTAGGTGAAGAATCTTTTTCCTATTATCCAATTTGATCTTCCACTGACACAATTTCTGACCATTTTCTCATGTCCTGTCACTGGGCATCACAGAGATACTTGAGCATATGAGAGAGCTTTGTAAATGTGGGTATAGAGGTCCTAACCATATAAATCTTATGAGCACTGATGACTGACTAAAAAGCCTCGGTCCTTCTTGATATGTGCACCAAAACAGAATTAAAGTCCTCTAAAATTCTACTCTACACCAAATAATTTTAGTAAAAATATATTTCATATACTTAATAAATATTATACTGGTGTTTCCAAAGTGTTTTCTTTTTTCAGGAGAAAATAAACTGCCTTCTTTAGATCAGTATCCAACTAATATCTTACAATCAAGATGAATGTTCCTGTCTGAGAAGGATGAAGCAAGAACCTTTTTTCTTTACAGTACCTTCTTAGTGTGATTATGTATAATGCTTGTTTTCCCCTAATAAAAACTGTCCTCAACTCAAGACAGCTTTTTGGTATTCAGTATTGTTCCATCTTGACCTCTCCCCTTTTTAATATATGATTTAGTATTATATTCTGTTGCTTTTAGTATTGAGCAATAATAGCAAAGCTCAGTCTTATTCTAAGGGTTTATGATGACATCAATCACCACAGATTCTGTTTACTAGGCTAAGAAAAAAGAAAAAATGAGAACAGAAAAAAGAGAGAGAATCAGAGAATCAGACAGCAACTAGCATTTCACTTCAGAAAAAAAATGTTTCCCTGATTTCAGCATGACTCCTAAAAATGAGCAAAAGTGATTGTGGTTTCACTAGGAGAATATGACAAGCAACTAAATGTCTACAAGTAGCCAGACTAGTGAATTAGTGTCTGAAATAGAATTTAGCCATGATGATATCCAAGTCATCTGTCTAATTTTTAATCCCTGACTGGGTAAGAATTTCTATTCCCTAATTATGTTATTGAGAGTCGCCACTGTAAGTCTGTAAGGAACCTGGAAGGTGAGAAACTTTTTAGTCACATGTGAAGGAAGATACACATGTTGAGAAATGTGAGATCCACAAAGTGTTGGACAGAAAAAGAACATTAGAATTATTTTCATCAGAAAGGGAGCAGAGAATTCATCATGAAAGAAAATTTTGGGGTTTTAAGCTACTTCAGAAATACTTTATTTCTTAAACAGCTCTTCTGCACACAAAATAAATTCTGCAGTATTCCAAGGCAGCATCCAAAAAAAGTAATTCAGACTGTGCACAGGTGACTTTCAGTGTAGTGTCTGGAATTTCTAATACACTTTGTTAGAAAAATTAGAATTTCTTTTCCTGTTCCATCCTTGGCTTAAATACCTAATTTAATTGAATAATTTAAAAAAATTAAAATAAATAAAGAGTTTGCCAGTTTGAATACATTAATAATGTTCACAACTACAAGATATCTGAGAATGACAAAAATGTCCAAATTTACTGGTATATGAGATCAGCAATTCTTTCCAAGTTTATAGAATGAGATGAAAACTTTAGCAAAAATTCACACTTGTTACTTATCACAGCAAAATTATTTATATAACAGGACTGAAAATCTTCCATATAGATGGTTACATTCTGATGTTATAAACTTTATGGAATGACAGACCTGAACTTAGTAATATTTGCAGCGCAACGGTTCATGTCCCTGAATGAGTTACTGCTTTTAACTTTTGCCTAATAATACACAGTGGTTTAAAGTCTTCTCAGTTTGATTTTTATTTCCTCCTTCACTTTTCCCAGGCTGCATTACGTCTGTGTTTCTCTATAGGAGACTAAAAGATAGAGATGTGTTGAGCAAATATGTAATAGGGGACTCCAACAGCATTCATCCTTAGGTTCTGGAACTGTTGCAGTCCATGGACCTTATATCCCTTATCCACCTTCCTTCCTTCCTGCAACAGCACACAAATCTAAATTATGTTAGTTAGGAAAAAAAGGAGCAAAAAAATTAAAACTATACACAGTCTAAGGAGCCTCATTTCTATCTAAAATCTGGAGTTATCCCCCAATTTGTGACATCAGCTTAATCTTGAACTGGTTTAGAAATAAAAAATCTATGATTGGACATTGTAATGTAATGAAGGACATTGATCTATGTCCTTCATTACATTAAATTACGAATTAGAATTTTATCTACAGTTCTTCTTACATAAAATTACCTCTAAAATCACATGTTGTACCAGGCTACACAGATGACTTTGTGCATGTAAATATGCATATAAACTTTTTCCTCACAGATCAAATAAAAACTGTGCGCTGTTTGTTCATCGTGGAAATCTGCCCAAGGTTAGGAGAGCTCAGAAAAACCAAAATCTGCATCCATAAATTATTATAATAATATAAATGTGATGGATTTGGAGTTAACATTTCACAAACTAGATTTCAGTAGTTTTGAAGAACTTTAGTTCTTACCTTCAAAAACCTATCTGTGTTCATTACTTCCATAAAGAATTCAGCTTAGATCTCAGCAGTATTCCTCTCCCTCGAAACTATTTCTTCCAGCTGAATATATGTACCTGATTTATTTTCATGTGTGTCATCTGCTCTGAAGAAATGCCAGCAGTCTCCAGAGTGACAAAAAGGGTTTTGTTTAATGAAGGTTCAGTTTTTGGCTTTACGCAGGAAAACTCTTCTACTTTCAATGCAGCAAAACCTATATGTTTTGGAAATTGTGATGACAATTATAGGAAACGTATAGCTGTTCAGTGAGAGAGTAACTTTTTTTTTTCCTCTTTTTAATTATCCAATAATAACATGATCTTACATGTAGAAAAGTTACAGAAGACTTTTAAAAGTAGTAAGTTATATTCACCTCTCTACCTATAGTAGTGCAATTGATGTTGTCATAGTAAAATGTTGTTTCTGTATAACTAAAATAAAAGACAAAATAAGCCCCAAGATTCTTATTTCAGATATTATTGAGTATTTACTATGGTTAAAAAAATTCTCAAGACTCTTCCCAAAATAACCTTCATATTTCATTAGAGGTTGTTTTAATCCCTTGAGATCTTTATCTTTTCCTTCATAAATTGGGGCATTACCTTTGGCAATACTTTGTTACTAAGCATCTTCATGCAATACAGATGTTCTAGTGCTGTCATTTATCTAATCCTTATTCCTCTCCACTTCTTGTCTGGGGTTCATAATACAAAATTTCTTTTCTCCTCTCATTCTCTGACTGTACATCATTTAAGATATCATTTGAGCAAAACCCCTTCTAAAATGTAGGGCTGAGCACCAGACTTCTCCAGAGTCTCATGGTTTATTTTGGCACTATTAGTAAATGCATCTCAAATTTAAATTGGCTGTATGTCAATATGTTAGGTATTTTTCAAGTCATATTTAAGAACACCTAATTCTTTGGTGCAGAGAACCATTTTGTTTTGTTTTCCCAGCATTCAAAAGGCAAACATATCTGAATAAACATTTTTGAAATTACATTGTTAAATCTGGGCATACAGTGGAAATTCCCTGACTTCCTAGAAAAATTATAGGATTTTAAACAAAGAGCATATTTTAGAAAGGTTCTTCAAGACTACTGCTATGATAACAAATTTCGTGCAAGAAACATATTGCTATCTGTTTCTTTTCAGACTTTAACAATGTTAGGTAGTTTATATGTCTTCCAGAGAAGACTACAAATCACTCTGAGTCTAAATTCCAGTTAAATTGAATTCCCCCTAAGCTTTAAAAGAGAATCACAGGACAAATGACACAGAGAAAGAAACAGATTAACATTCCCCATACATATATTATACAACTTACACTGACACAGAAAACAGTACTTCCAGATCAGTACAGATACCATACCATAAAGATACCACATTTAGTCATGATTAGCCAAAGTATGCTGTAAGTCTGAGTTGCCCACGTCCCTCAAAGAAAACTTAAATTAATTTCATGATCAAACCATTAAAAAAGTGGAGGACAAGGTATTTTTTTTTTCTCTGTGTTTGGGTGATGGTTAGTGAGGCATAATATACAGATATTGAAACCTTAGTACCATTTATCAGCAGCATCTAGGCTGAGATTTCTTCACTAATATCAAACACTACAGAGAGCATGAACAGAATTAGTATGCTATTCCTGCCTGAATAGCTTGCTGCTCTCCCTTTTTCTCTCAGCATTTGCCTTACATGCCATAGCATGAGCATTTTGTGCAATAGTCCTGGTAAAATCTAAGTTGAAGAGCTTAGAAGCTAAGTGCCAACGGAGTGTACAACACGGTAATTCGTCCTCTGTGCTCCATGTCATAGAAGGAATACATGGCAAGTGGTCTACACAGAAGACTATGAACAGATTATGTAAGGCAAAAGTTAGTGCTTTCCCTTACATTTGTAGCTTCTTAAAATAGTATAGCTGCAGAATGATTGGTGGCCAGCAACACTAAAAGTTAGAGGACTGTAAAACCACAATAATGGGGAGAAAAAAAAAAAGCCCACCAAAAGTTAATTAAAAGCACTTGAAAAAATCAACTTGTTAATCAGATGGGACTAATGATGCTCATGCTGGGAGAGGAAGGAAAATAAGTTAAATAAGCCAGAAAGCTATAGGTCAGGCTGCTTCTATTTGATTGCTAGAAAGTCCAGAAATGTTAATCAAGCAAATCATTCATACTCACCTCTCACCTGAAAGGCCATGAGGTAGAAGGAATTATTGCTAGAGTCTGGTAAAAACTAAGTGTTTAACTTCTTCATGCAGGAGAACATAGCTGTCTCACTCCCCACAGGACTGACTTGTTGCCTTGCCCCCAATCTCTGCTGGCATATTTGGAGGAAAAAACAAGAAAAAAAATGGTTCTTCAGACACATATAGATTAAGCCAGAATTTGGTTGTTTTAAATTTAGAACAAAAGGTGTAGATATGTTAGAGAAAAAATGTATCAATGCCTTCATGTCAAAGAAATGGAATACCGAATTTATTAGGAATTTTCTGGAGCTCTGTCAGAAATAATACAAACAGAAATTATTTTGATTTTGGTACAGGCTGCCTTCTAAAATTCTTTCAGCTATGTTTTTTTATTTCATAATTATTAATGTTCTTATCTACATGAATGCCCATGCATTTTGAAATAAATCCTTTCAAGGAATAATTTTCAGAGATATCTTGTGGCATTTTCCTTCTAAATTTTAAAAGTGAAGACTTCCTTTAATTGACGTTAATTTTTTTTTTTTTTAATAAAAGCAAATAATGAAAAGTGGTAAACTTATTTGCTTGCTTTCCTGACTATTCATTATCCAACATGATTTTAAAACAGTATGAGAAAGAAGTGTCTGTTATGCCAGGGGGTTTTGTTATCTTAATGGTGTCTTTTTGCATTCTGATTGCTGCTGCATCAGTTTAGCAATAGGAAATTCAATTATTCATTCAAATAACAAAATAGAATATATATAAACTCTATACAGAATATCACATATATTCTACAAATATATACCAGTCTTAGTGCATTTTAAGAATTGACTGACATATCTTTGACCAGACATTTTCATATTTTTCTTACTCCTTACAGAAAAAAATTATACATTCTTTCTGAGTATTATTTGGTTTAGTTTGAAAATTTGGTGCTATTTTTTTTTCACTTCTTTGAAAAATATTTTCACATGACCTTCCTACCATTATCACAATCTTGGGGAATGAGAAAAAAAATTCTTACAGAAAACCCTGGCAGACAGCTGACTTGAGTTTGTTTCTGTTCTGAGAGTGACGCCAGTCAAGCAAGTGAAGACTGTGCACGGTATGTAACGATGCATTTCAGACGCAGTTAGCTCTGCAGTATGCATCTGAATGCACGCTGCATGTATACCACATCCTCTGTGTGACTGCACAGAACTTAATGACAGCATATGGAGACACATAATTTTCAACAGGACAAAGAATAAGTCAGTATTGTTTTTCCATTTGTGCACCCGTATGAATGCATAACATCTATACGGGAGCTCTGATGCCATGGCTTTGGGTGGTTTTTATCTTGCAACATCCAATAGCAAAATATAGTCCAGAAAATAAAGCCTTTAGTGTAGTATTAGCTAGACAGAAAGAAAAATCAATAAAGAAAAACACTTTGAACTTCAGTTATAGCTGTATGTGACCTTGAGTGATCTATGAAATAATGGCATCAGCAGTCAAAGCTACACTATAACAATCTAAATGTTTTAGTTGGTCTTTTTGCCATGTTTTAGAGGACGTTCCTTTAAAGACCACCACCTAAAAAAAATAATAGCCAAACTAGGAATAAAAATGTTGGTTTCAGTCATGTTGTTTTTAACAGTTGAGAAATATAAGGAGAGATATTAAGAAGGTGGAAAGGTACAAAAGGAAACCATGTCAGTGATGTCTGTACCTAAGCAGTCAAAGGTTAAGATTAAGTCTTGATAGGTATTCAAATATGAAGACTTGAGTGAGGATAGTAAAAAATGAGATAAAAAAATAACTAAACCATACCTGACATAACAGGGCAGAAAAATATCAGGTATTAAAACAAAAATTGGAGGATATTCATATCTGCATGATAAAGAAGCTCGCTGCTGTATTCTAACATTTTTGAAAATTTGCTTTATGTAAAGGACTATCACAAGAAGGGGTAGGGGAAGGGGAAGGGGAAGGGGNGAGGATAAAATCTGTGTATAAATATGACTCCTTATGTTAGCTAAAGTAGAAAGTTTGCATGTTCAAAGTAGAGAGGGAAGTGAACTGACAATTGAGGAAAAAGGCATTTAGTGGGCACTTCTACAAAGGGCTATATTACAGCATGAGGAACAAAGATGGCAATTAATAAAAAACATCAGGTAATCTTGTCTTCTACAGGGAACACAGGAAATTGTTTCCTATTGCAGCCCTGCAAACACTGATCTCTGTACTTTAAGAATGTGCATGTACATATGTATTTGTGATTATCACTTCATATATTTACAAAGAATGTAGCATGATGCTGGTAGACATTTCCTAGCCAGTTTGCAGAAGCCTACCTGTGAGATCAGGGGTTAATAAGTTTTCCATCTGTCCATTGCCCTCCATACCATGTCACCAGTATATTTAAGAAAGGATTTATTACAAGAGTTAACAAAGGAGTGAGTGCAGAACCCATCACATAAGTATTGCCAGTAACCAAAGATAGGAACAGTCAAATTTTGTCCAGTCATGAACCCATAGTATATCTGGAAAAGTGTTTTCTTGGTTTGGTTCCCTCAAGGCTACAAGGACCACTATCTATGAAAATAGATCCAGCAGTGATGTGTTTCATGCTATGTGGATTTCTATATGGTTACTTGTGGTGAATGGCACGGTCTCATCGAGTTGTTGTCAAGGAGTTTGGAGACTGCAATTCTGCAGGACCAACTGCTGCACTCACTTGAGGTTTCTGTGTTCCTGGACTAACAATAATATTAACTTCACTGACCCTATTATATATATATCTCAGGTCACAAAATACAGGGGGTGGAAAATGAGACTGAAATTCAATCAAACACACCACACAGATGAAAATGCTGCAACTGTTGATCTCATGAGGTACAACCTTTCAAATAGACATGAAGTACAATGTATTTACTTATAGTAAATAATTAAAAAGTAATAATTAGACTATAAGGTTCATATGTCAAGTGTTACTCCATAAAATAGATACCAAAATAACTCTTTATTCCATTGGAAACAGAATTACTAATTCAATCTTAATATAGTATGTTCATGTCTGAGTGACACTGGTGGCTTGTTAAGTGATTGTGACATTAGCAAAGGCCTTATTAAACCATCCAAATTAAAATGAAAGGAGTATTATATCAGTCATGGAAAAGAAACAGTTTAAGCATGAATAGACAGTGGGTAAATGGAAGAAGGTAGAGGATTGTCGGGTCCTGGAACAGATTTCCTTAGCAAGATTCTGTCTCTTGGTAGCTTCATCCAGAACAGGTGAATTTTACATTTTAAAACCTGGATGAAAAAGAAGTGGCAAAAGCTGGACACTCCAGTTAATAAAAGAGACAGAATATGTATTCAGCCATTAAGAGCCTGATCATGCACTGTGGTTCTCCATGATGAGTATGTAAATTGCAAAAATGATCTCTTGGGTTTCTGGACCAAATATAGAAATGTAGACCAGAGCGAGGGGTTCCCAAAACACTTTTCACAACACTAATAACTGAAAAGTATCTACCATTGTCAACATCATTCTTTTCTTACTGCAAACATGCAATTTCTGGTGAATGAAAATCCCTCCTCAAAGCTGAGGATGACAAAAAAATTTCCATACTTGATTTTAGGCTCAGAAATACATAACTTTTAAAATATTTTTAGACACTCCACAGACATACAGATACCTATAAATTTTATGTTTCTGAAAAAATTAATTAATACCAAAAAAATAATCTCATTATGGATTTTTCAAGCTCTGGGAAATGCACATTGAAATGTGCTACCTCGGGCAATGTTTCCTATTCTTGGGCTGTACAGACATTCTTCAAAACATGTGTACTAGAAGGACTCACACAGAAAAGTAATATATTCATTCTGCATTGATGGAGTCTGACATAAAATTGCATCAAGATGAAAAAGTTCCAAACCTGCAAATTTTTATGCCTGTTTACAAAGTAAAGCAAAGTTAAAAAAAAAAAATGTTGAAAAATGTCTACTTCCTAATTTTCTTTTTAAAAAAATCTTACCATCTTTTACTTTTAGATTTTCATAACAACTTTCAAAGTATGCATATTTATTTTTCAACCATTTTGGTCAGAACAAAGTACGGACACATGGACATAGGATAGGAATTAAATTTTATTTCATGTTTCCATGAAATAAAAATTCCAAATTTTTATATGACGTTACCCATGAAAGAAAAGACACCAAAATAAACCTTCTCTTCTAACAACTGTGTAAAGTTCCAACTCTCATTTTTGGACTCTGCATCTTTCTGGGAAAAAAAAATAAGAGAAAATTGCTTACTATTTTAGATTTCCCTGGTAATAGTCATAATCCTCACAGTTTTCCAAGGCAAAATCCACAGCAGAATCCTCAGCAGTTTTGATTTAACTTTTTTCTCATGAGTATTACTGAAATATAATAAAATTTTAAATTCCAGCAGGACATAGGAAAAATGTATTTTAAAAGAGAAAAAAGAGAAAATCATACCCTAGAAAAAATATACTTTGATATATGTTAAAATGACCACGAGATAGGAGAACACAAGAATATAGTTAAGGTGAAAAAAACCAACTTTAGTAAATTATATAAGTAAACAGTACTGCATTTAGAAATAGAGCTCTTGATTCGGGAATGGTATCCGTCTGTTATCAATGCTGAAAAAACACCAGCGTCTAAGTATCAAACTGTGAGGCCCAAATCCTGCTTCTCTCATTTCAGGTTGGAAGATAGCTTGTGGGGCTGTTCTGAAGGCATGCTTGCAGCTGTGAGCGTGGTCAGGTTCAAAGTTCTGACAGGCAGAAAATTTCTGTTTTCTCTAAAAATATCAGCATATTTCTTCTTAAAAGATTAGAGATAAATCTCAGAGTGCTGAAAAATCTTGTTTATGTCAAACAAAGTCCTTCCTACATAACAAATTAAAGGCTAAAGGGTATAAGTGAAGCTTCAAAGTGATATGTATCTGAAAGGTCACTTCTTGGCAGACCTCCTATTTTTTAAATTGCTTGGCCACTGTGGCCTCCTAGCATCATAAATACATAAGACACAAATATTATTGAGAGATTGTGAAAATCACACAAATCAGTGTAAGAGGTCTTTACTTCAGTAAAGACCTGTGTAGACATTTGCCCTGTAAAAATGTCATAAATTGACCTCCTAGTTTAAGCCTTCTCCACTTGTCCTTCCAACTTGCATTTCTGTTTCCTTGCTTTGTCTTTCTGGAATGAAAAAAAAAAAACCTTTGGAATGAAAGTGGGCTATGAATAGTAGTTATATAGTATGAGACTTATTTAATTACTTTTATCTGAATAGGGAAAAAGAAGAAACTGGCGTATGAGAGGGCGAACAAGGAAGAGCCATTCGTCTTCTCCTTCCACATTTTATGTAAATCTAGAAACACATTTGGACACGAGAAGACATTTTAATTTTCACCAGAAGATATCTTTGCAAATAAGAATATGTAAAATTATAAATTGTTGGGGCTTGTCTCTTCATTCAACAATTTTACCCTAAGATAATTACATCAAGGAAAAAAACAATCATGGACTAGATAATTTCTTTGAGCAAAAGATTTTATAACAGAAGAATCATAAGCTTTTATTAATTCCATTAATAAAATAGAAGAGAAGCTCACATGCCTGAAAAATATTTAGGTCATTTTAGCAGGACTTCAAGTTAAAGGAAGGGTACTTTAAAAGAAACTTTGGGGGAACTCATATAATACCTGACACATCTTGAAGGATTTTTTAAATCTGTTTTTTTCAATCTGATTCATTTATGCCCACTTACTTTCAATGTCCTAATACTGTTTATTTACATGTAAATGAATTTATCTTGTACAATGCAAAAATAGCCAATGCAAACATAAGGAGGCACCTGAATGCTTACACCTCTCTCACCCTTCAGAATCCTCTACTGTCCTGATTTATCAAGCCAATTCCTGATGACTTATTATAATAGACGACTAGGGTTTCCACAGTATAAATTGTTATAATGCTCCAATTTTACAGTTCCCTAAAAATAAAAAAATCCGCATCTAATATTGAGATCAAGCTGCAGACATCCTCATCCTCAGCAGTTGGCTGCTGTAATCAGTCAGAGTCCCAGCAAGATACAAAAGGCTGTCTCATGTTTTGGTGATGTCATAACTAGCTTTTATGAAAACAGATTCAAATAATGAGGTTATGGAGGTAACCAAAGTAACTATGAACAAGCTTAACCATTTTCTCTGAAAAAGTGTAAATTTCAGACTACAAATCAGTTACAGTTGTATAGTGGCACTTCAGCAGAAGTCTAGCTTGTTATTGTGGTTCTACATTTCAAATACTGAAGGAAGACAGCCTTTCTTATGGGCACACAAAAAAATGGAAAATCCGTATTTCGAAAAACTCTCAGGTTGAATGCAGTGGCGTAAACCAATCTATTTTTCCTTACAGGTTAACTGGTGTGTTAAAGAAACAGAATGGAAAGGTTGGTTCCATGCAAAGGTTTTCACAGAGGGGCATTAGAGTTCTTCCCAAGAAACCAGAGAGTGGAAAACTTCCATGAAAGGGGATTCCTACTGGAAAACAGGGAAGCCAGAGTTTTTTTGTTGGGGAAAAAAAAATTAAAGCAAACAATCTTTCAATGAGTGAGAACAGTAGATGCAGAAATATCTTTGGGGCTATGGAGGTCATAGGTGCTTTTTCTCTCCAGAGTGTGCACATAATCTCATATGCCAATGGTCACTCATTCGCTGATTTTTTGTGTCAAATCTCAGTAAAATATCTTGGTTAAACAATACTTTATGGAAGAGAATTATTCCCAAGAACATTAGCAGAATAGTGTGTTCCCTTTATTCATGGTGGGATATGGAGATTTTCCAAGAAGCCAGAGGAGGAAAGAGATTTAATTGAATTGTCATTCATTTCAGCTTGGAAGAAATTGAAAAAAGTTGAAAAGCAAAAATGTAAATATTCCGTTAGAAACTCTAAAAGCAAGACATTTACGAGCATGAAAATTGTCTGCTCATGACAAACATGGCCATTTATGTACAGGAAATTTAACTTCTTTGACAAAATGATGTGATAAACAGAAGACATGTAATAGTAATACATGTTTAGCAAATTTCCAAATTTTTTTCACTGTACTTTTATACAGAATGCTGGTCACTTCAGTATTACTTCTCTACTTTTATCACCACACCTTGTAATGCAAATCACTGTGCTACAAAACAATGTAAGTTTAACACAGAAAATCTAATCACTGCCATGGTAAGGGGGAATATCTCAGAATTTAGGAATGATGTTCAGATATATAAAGCATTTTTCACTCTCTTTATTGCCTCTCATGCTTTTATAAACATGAAAATGAACCTGTAACTTAAAAGCTCTCACACATATTTTTTTTCTGCTGCTTTTCATATATTTTGTATGTTTGAAGAATAAGGAGTCATTAAGTTGGAATATGTTATTTAGACACCACTATGTGGAAGTAATCAAAGTTTTCTAAAATAACAGCTACTTCTGAAGAGATTTTAATCAATTCGTATCATTTCTTAGATTGCTGTTAGAGAAAGAAATGATGAATCAATTAAAATGTATCATGTTAACAGCACAAAGAACAGTTTTTCAGGACGCCACCCACCTATCACTCTCGAGCACAATGAGAATGTCAGTCATGTTGAAGTTTTGTCATAATAGCCTACTGAAATAACCCTCCATGTTAAATTCTTAATGTAAGTCATAATCACCTGCTTCTTCTCTGAAACTAAACATCAAACAGTCTTGCAAAGATATCGTTTTACCATGCACCCTGGCAAACAAAACCAAGAGCAAACAAAGGCAGGTTTCTGAATGTTTAGCCTGTGATTTCCCTGCCTGATCCTGAGTTTTATCCCTCAAACAACAGTTGGACAAAATATTTCTGAGGCCATCTGTAGAAAACTTAGGGAGAACACACCTGTCAAATAGCAACAAATTTTGAACTATTATTTTGTGCTTCAGTAGCTCTCCCCTCTCATTAACTTAAAAGTACAGCCAAATTCAAGTGTTGCATTCTCTCCATCTAATCTTCCAACCTTTTCTTCTCTGTCTTCATTGTTACTCTAGCAATGCTCACACATTTAAAATGACTGTTAGGGTTTTAGACCAATTTGTTGAGTTTTCAAGAAGGATGTTGAATGGTGAAAGTAGTTGGCAAACTACTTCAAACTGAGTAAAACAGTATTCTTCAAAAAGATGATAAATAATTTTAGGTCATACAACTATACTTAAATTGGTTATAGATGAGACATGGTGATAGCAATATATTTCAATGCACTCATGAGAATAAAAGAACTCCAATACCACCTAGTGTTAGCTAGGTACACTGTCCTTCACTGAGAAAAATGGTGGAAAAAAAGGCTACCACAATGTGGAGTCCTAAAGAGACATCCTGGGGCTGAAAGAGAGGCTTATGCAAAAAGGAGTTCCATACAAGAAATTAGTCAAAAATAGCTTCCTAGACTGAAGCTGGTTAAGAGAAATGGCTACTGTGAAATGCAGCCTACAGAGGTAGCTTTTGGGGACCTTGCTAAGAAAATGAAACATTTTCTAACCTTTCAATAGTGAGATAATGCTGAAGGACAAAATCTTATTGAAGACTAAAACTGACATAAAATTAACTCACTGTTTTGGGATCCAAAATCCCTAGGCTAAATTTTTCAGCTCCAGAAAAGCCTAGCTGTGCAACTGAACAAATGAATTCTTCTCATGCATCAATCCAGTTCATGCTAATCAAATGGAAATATCTTAAAAATAAACTGCTTAAATTTTTTAATTTTTTCTTCCTTCTTTTCTGCTTTGAAACTGAAGTCTTGGTGGGAAAATGGATTTTTCCATATTCTTTGAGATTACATAATATACTATAATGGCAATCAGGGGTTTAGGATCTCCTGGAGTAAAACAAAAATACCTAGTTCTTTCCAAATACATTCTTCTGATATCAGTTATAATAATTTACCATTTTATGAAGAGGTATGTGCAGTTCTTGCTAATCAAAAATTTCATATCCAGATGCATTTTCTAATTCTATATCTTCTATTATTCTCTACTTACTGTTCCTTCTTGTAAACAAATACATTGCTCGTTTTGCTACTGCATACCTAATTTAATATTTTAAACATTCCAGTCCTGCAGAAAGAAACACATCCAGGAACAGAAGATGTCACAAAACTTTCCTCACAGGATGACAGGTCTCCAGCACAAGATAATCTGTGATGATTCGTGATGTTATGTTGGTCAGACCTCCTGTTGTCAGTGTTTCTCTCCTGGCTTCTTCCACCTTTCTCTCGGTTTATTCTAATTCAGGACATTTCCTTTAAACTGGAATCATGTCCTTGTAAGAATATCCCTAACTCAACCCATGTTTAAAACTTCCTTAATTGAATTTTCCATGTTCTCTTTATTATAAAATGACAGTTGATAGATTTTTTTTAAACAGACATTTTCCTACCATAAAAATAACAAATAACATGAAAATCAAACAAACAGCATAACATGAATATCTAGGAGTTTTCTGTACAGGACTGCAAGTGTCACATCCAACATATTCTCCTTTCCCCTGGTGTTTGCTTAGGCTAATGCCTCCATCCTACACTAATCCCAAAACATAAATGAGCACCTTGTAGGATGGGCTTGGATTCTAGATTCCATGAGAAAGGCTGTCCTGGGAGAGAAACAATTTCAACATAGAGAACAGAAGACAGACAGGAAAGCAAATCCAAATTAACTATAGTATTAAAAAGCACATAAGTCTGTATAAAAACAAAACCAAAAACAAACAAACAACCAAACAAAAAAACTAAGAAAGGACTGGAACAGTATGTTTTCCATATAGATTTTGAACAATATAAGAAGAAAACAATTCAATGTCACAGCTGAAATTTTAGAAATTTGGAAAACTTTAGTGCTCTCAGGTTTAGGCAAGCTCCAAGGTTGATTGCCTGGGGGCCTGGGAACATCATAGACTTGCCTGTCCTTGATATTTTTAAAAGCATTACTAAGAAAGAATCCTAGGCATAAATGTGGTATGACCACAATTATTCTTTCCTTTGAGCATGTCTCAAGTTTATAAGAGTGATGAAAGAATAATTATCTGTCACAGACATCTTTTGTGAAAAATCCCTTTCTTTAGGATTTTTCCTGTTGAAGCTGGGAAGTTTCAGCAGCAAGATGTAAAAAATGGTTATCTGCTGCTGTGGAATGCCACAGGTCTGTCTGTGATTGGCCCATCTTTGATGTTTATAATTAATGGCCAATCAAGGACCGAGCTATCTCGGACAGAGTCCAAGAGAGCTGCTTTTGTTATCATTCTTTTCTATTCTATTCTTAGCTTAGCTAGCTTCTGAGGAAACCTTTCTCTCTATTTCTTTTTAGTATAGTTATAATGTAATATATATATATATCATAAAATAATAAATCAATCTTTCTGAACATGGAGTCAATGTTCTCGTCTCTTCCCTCATGCAAGAACCCTTGTGACCACTGTCACAGTTACCAATCTGATAATACCTCAACAACCTGGCAGTCATACAGGGAAGATTAACATCTTGATGATTCAAGCTCCATTAGAAACTAATCAAAATCAAGCCAGTTCAAAGTTATTTTAATGTAAATTATCAAGGTTAATGACCTGCATAAAATATTCATATTTTAATGTATTAACAGTTCTTTGGATGATTTTGAGCAATCCATTGTGGCTCTTATTTTATTCCGGACCAATAAATTTGAAACAGTAATAGCCATTACTGTAACAGAGTAACATTCATTTTCTCTTCTTGTATTACTGGATCCTTTTAAGTCAACAATTTTATTTAAACAGCTAATTTAAGGTAATAAAAAATATTACAGACAACACAGTCTTCTCCTTAAATCAACAAATGAAATCTCTTATTGACAGTAAGGGGCCTTTGTATTATTTGTACTAAGGAAAAAACAAAATTAAGATAACAAAAAGCCTACTTAACAGTCACCCACAGCAAACATGAAATTAAATCTGCCAGAGCACTTTCTTTCTAGTGAGTGGGAAACTGGATAAGATTTTAAAATCATATTTTCAGGGCAAATAGAAAAGGAAATTCAGGTTGAGGAACTGACAGACCTCTAAATCCAATGTCCTTTTGTCACAACCTTTTGGTCTTCATCCCTAGTGTCTCCAGCTGCAGCAGAATCCATGGGCAGGCAGGTCTTTTTGGGGCTCTGCCTTTTACCTTCTGAGCTTACCCCTCCACCACTGTGTTAATTCAGACCAAACTCATCAGCAGAACAGTCTAACAGCTGCCTGTGGCTATTGATGTCTAGAGATGAAGATGGAGCAGGCATTCATTTCTGCCACACGACCAAGGGGCTGATGGGGGTCACCATGTGTTCAAATGCTACTGTGAAAACTGACATTACCCTTCTGCCAGAGGCCTGACATTATGTCACTTCAAACTCTTCCAAGATCAAAATGAAAAATATAACTCAGTGTATCTTGTATACAGCTGTTTTGCACACCTCTTTCTCAGATGTGTACCTGTCCAAAACGGCTTGTGTGTATAGCGCATTTTAGTTGTTAATCTTCTTTGCCAGCTGAAGAAAACCAATTATTTGCAATAACTTCAAACTCAAAAATTGCAGAGAAGGATTTTCTAGTTTGAAGGATTATTTAATCTGAAGCTTGTCTGCAGAGATTATGAGCCTTGAAGAGACTCCTAAGAGTCAACATTAGCAAAACATAATTTTAATGATTTTCCAAGTAGAAAACATTAGAAGGTCCTTTTTCTGTAATTTGATATGATGACTCTGTAAGAGCAACAAACAGGGAAGGGAAGGGAAGGGAAGGGAAGGGAAGGGAAGGGAAGGGATAAGTAATGTCTTAGCAAATGCAAGGATATCCTCTGTCTTGGGAAGATCTTAAGTGAAAACTTATGGAAACCAGAAGAAAATCTACTACATGCTGGTCCTGCTACTATTGTGTTACAGACAGCACCTGCTACTGATGACTAACAAAGTCAGAATTTAGGCTGACATCTTTATATTCTTACTCAGTATGTGGTTCTGTGAATCATAAATAATATTCTGGCTTTTCCCAGTAAACACAGCCCTGCAGTGGTCTGACTTCTGCAGAAACATGTCACTAGGTGGTATTTAAGTATTAGATAATATTTACTAGAAACTGACATGATCCATTTCCTACCGACTCGAAAATATTAGAATATTTTCTAATATTCACTTATAGACTAAAAACTACAAGGAAACAGATAAAGGAAATTTAGTGTACAATTATCAATTAAAACCTTGAAAGAAAATAGATAAAAATGCAGGAGAGTCAGGAAGGTTCAGAGGAGCAATGCCCAGGGAAGAGAGCAGCTGAGCAACAGGGTGAGGGCACTGCCAGGACTCCTGTGTGTGGGTGGCTGGATTAAAGACTGCAAAGTAAAAGGATGTGCTCTGGAGGGAGCAAAGGGAGGTCTCATAGGGTCACAAATGCTAAGGCACCTAAAGTACTGTGAAGCAGCACAACAGCAAAATATACGCTTTTGCCACTAAGAAAAAAAAAAGCAAAAACAAATTCTTCAGAAAGATCACAAGGCCACTTTTTTATGCTTCTGTAAGAAATTAGACAGAAACCACTTGAGATCACTGCTAGAAAAGCCAAAGGAAAAGGTGAAAATAAAGTGATATTAATTTTACAGGATATTTGCTCAAAGTCAGCACACCATGAGAATATCTGTGATGTGCTCAGACACTCAAGGACATTAGTCCTTATCCCAGGTGCCACCATCCCAGTGTACCACCCAGCAGCAAAGACAGAAGGCCAGACAAGAAAGTTCATTCAGATCAAGGCTGTCTATCATTGACAGATAGAAATTTAACTGCTGCTTTTGGCCTGATCCATATCACTCTGAATGTCCTCCTTCTACCTGACAGAAGCTTGCTCTTCAACTTCATTGCTGTCAAATGGGATGACATTTAAATTTGACATTTCTTGATCTAAGAGAAAAGGAAAGTACTTGAAGCAAGCTTTTCCAGGAAAATCTTTTACTTTGAATGTCTCTCATTACCAAGGAGAGATAAAAAGGGGTATCTTTGTGGCAGCTTAATCTATGCATGTCACAGCAGAGGGAGGGCTTTCTTAGAGATGACACTGGAGTCAGTTCATTTTTCCTGTTACCACAGTCTCTTCCCTTCCCCTTCCCTTCCTTTCCCATTTCCTTCCCTTCCACTTCCTATCTATACAAGACTGGTCATGGTTCATTCACTGCTTTATTCTGGTATGAGCAATTAAAGAAAGTTTATACATAAATCTCAAAATAATGTAGACCTCTCTGTGTTAAATGTTAAATAGTGTACAATAAGTACACTAAGAACCTGTTTTCTGTTGTTTTTGCTGTTTCTTGGCTTTACATTTTGTTTGGATATTACCTGCAGAAAAGCAAGAGAAGTATCAGATAACCAGGAATAACCCCAACCTCTCACACACACAAAAAACCCAAAAAAGACCAAAACCAAAATCCGTGCTGACTATCACTGGCTTACTACTTTTCTTTGTTAAAGTTGGTCTTCATTTTAAAGAGAAGATTAAGGAATTAAAACTGTTTGGGGCTGATCTATTGCCAGGTTATCTCAAAATGAAACAGGATGCTCCCTTGGCCCCCCTAAAGCCATCGACCTCATATCTAGTTCAGGGACCCAGCAGTGACCACTTATATGTGTTGAAGATCCTCATGTTCAATGTTTGTTGCTAGACTAGGGAAATAACAGATGAACTATAAACAGATGAACTTTCTATGCTTTCAGTTTGCATTAAGATACATATTTTTCTTCAATAACACAGATGTAAAAATCACAGTTAATATGTTGCATTTAAAATTACAGAAATTTGTGCAATTCCCAACAATTATAAATCAGTGGTGCTATAACTATTTGAGTCTACACTCACAGCAGCTATTTTTTCAATAAATTTGGTTGATTTTTCTTCTAATAGTTCTGATATTATGACCATTAACAGTCTCTTTGCCGAGGAATAAACTTGGATTCTGTTTCATCTTTACACCAGAGTTATGTAAATTCCGACAATGAAACATTACACAGTGATACTAGAAAATACCTAATGCAACCATCATCAGAGCTGTTACTGATGATTTAATCACATTCTATACAAAGTAGGAATATCAAAAAACCCAGAGTCTGATTCTGCTACTTGTGGCCATAGTTATTCTTATACCAAAAGATCATGAAATATTAAGGAAATATTCACAAAATCTGAGTGACCATAAGATGCAGAGGTGCTCTCCTAATGATTAAACTGCTTAGGAGACTGGCAGAGCTAAGCTGGCATAATCAGACATTGATAAACTCAGTCCAGCAGAACGTACTGTTGGCTTTGCACAAGTACTAGACATGAAATTTCCTGAGAATTAAATATGTCTTCTTTTGGATCTGGAAATGCATCAAGCCATTCAGCATTCATGTTTTAAATTGTGAATAACGACATGATAGAGAAGAAGAACCAAACATCAGCAAATAAATTATCAAACCATGCAATGGAGCTCTATTAAAACTGAGCTGGAAGTCCAAGGAAGAAAAGTATCACAAAAACCCTATAAAAATGTTAAATGTGTATTGCTTCAACAGATATAATTCTCTCACACCAATTCAATCAACAAATTTCAGAAATATCAAATTTGTGTGGAGACAATTTATCCCACCTTTACATTCTTGTGTCTGCCTCCATTGGAGCCAGAATTGTAGAGGAAAAATTGAGTAACGACTGCTGGGCCCTAATCCAGGATTATATTTCCTTTCCATCTGCGTAATTAGCATCCCCAATATACTCAGCAAAACCAGAAAGGCATCAAAAACAGATTATAAACAGTCCTGAAACCTCCCTGGCCCAAAAGTGAGTTTATATGACTGTACCTCAGCCAAAGCTGATTCTTGTTGTATGATCAGTCAACGTTGTATGTACAGTTGGATTTCCTGATCTTACAGGTATTTTCCAATCTAAGCAATTCTATGTTTCTGTGATCACTGATTTATACCTAGGACTGATGCAGGTCCATTGTGGTGATTTATGTACTTTTCTCTTTGCACACGGGCAAGTGCAACAGCACGGACACCTACACAGACAGAAGATGAAGGAGGCTGCTTACAGACTTTGGTTAGGCTTCTTGGCTGTGAAAATTTAGTTGAAAGGTCCAATACTTTTCCTCTTTGTGTGGGTCCAGTGATAGGACCAGGCATGCCTGGGGAGGTAGAGAGCATTACTCTCAATTCCCAGCCGGTCTCTTCAGGTCTGCACAACTGAGCAAGTATTTAGAGTTTGCTCTGTGCAACACAATCCACCATAAATATGGAATCCAGTAAAGACAAGGAAAGAATACTACTGCATATTACAAATACTACTTATTTATTTGTATAGATAGATGTTGGCAAGGGACTGCCTGCTCTTTCAATATGCGTAATCCATAAAATTAAATGGAAAATATTCTCCAGAATTTTTCTACACAGATTCTCCAGAATAGAATTAATTTACCAAAGCTTGAAGAGCTATGGATTATTTTTTTCTTTTTCCATGATAAAATTTCCAAATATAATGGGGTGCTCAGGTTTTATGATAAAGCACTGATTACAGAAGAGTGGGTAATAGATGTCATTTGTCATACAGGTGCTGTTATAAACTTAGCAGGCAACAGAATTTTTAAATTAAGTCTGTCTTGTTGATTCAGAATCCCATTTAATCACTCATGGTTTGTTTCTGGAGTCCTTGCTCTAGCTGTAAAGCAATGTATAGAGCTGTTGTCTCCCAGTCCTATCCTGAATGTTATCCTCTTGTATTTTAACACACAGCTATACATGAATCTTCCACCTTAAACTAATAAAGTGACCTAAATTAGTGAAATCAAATATTTCCTGTTCTCTGATAAATGTAACAGCAGTTTGTGATGTACAGGCTCAAATACAGATTATATCTCCTTTGCCAAATTCACCTGTATGTCTCAGCAAGTCAGATGGATCATTTTAATCATTCACACTTTAACTCCATCTTGCATCCAGGTCAGTCAGATACGAGCGGTGACAATGAGCTCACCTTTGCAGCACATGAGCTACTCACTAATAAATCAATACCCACACATTGCCAGAAGGGATGTGTAGGAAGAGCACCAACTGACTTGTTCAACATTTTTTACTTTCTCCTTTGTAAGATATACAGGAATCAGCTTTGTCCTGCACTGAAAATGTCAAAGTCATGTGTTTGAATGACCACTGAAAATGCAGTTTTGTATTCAGAGAGTCAATAACTGGGAATAAGTTGATCCAGAGTGAAATCTTGCTGTTGAATCAAGTAACCATCTTTCAAAAAAACACATTTATTTTGTTCTCTGGCAAAGAATTGAGTAGTCTTTACAACAACTTTTGAGACCAGATTGACTTATATAGGAGTGGGGACAAGAAACATAAATGCTGCTTACCCGCAGGTCAAATCTGTACATTTGTCTCTTTGAATGAAGTCCTGGTCCCACTTTTGGTAACAATGTTGAAATTGTCAGGAACTTTATCCATTTTTCTTTGCATGAACAATACATCTGACATCTGGAGCAATCCATTTTGTAATCTCAGAATCATTCACTTCCATGTGGTGGTTCTGGGCTAATTTTTGGTCTGCTCATCCTAGAGGTCTCTTCCAACATTAATGGCTCCACGACTCTGCAGAAGGAATTTTTTCCTGGCAACAAGTATGAGTGGAAGAAAGGTAAAACAACAGTGAAAGATACTGGAATAAAAGGGATCTGATCAACTTCAGTATTTCCAAAGTATCTAAGGTAACAGCCTGTACCATCCACTGGTGCACAGGAAGTTCATAGCAATTGTTTTATATGCATAAAATTATGATCTCTGAAACCACCTTCTCACTCACTGTGTTTAACCCCACTGAAATAAACTGGATTTTGCACATAATGATTTGTGGAAAGAGGAAAAACCAAGGACCCTGTGAAGCTCAACTGAACTCTTTTAGGTCCAAATTAAAAAAACAATGAAATATTCCTTTAAACGACATGAATGTCCTTGATGTGTCACTTGACATGCCTATATTACAGAATCAGAAACTTATCCTGTCAATTTATGGCACACCTTTAGGAAAAAGTAGTTCAGAGAATATTCTGAGTAGCTTGTCTAGATTCCTGCATACAAAGCTGAGTGAGACATTATACACAAAAAGCAGAAATAAAGTGTAAATAATACATGTTTTTTGAACAGTGAAAAACTGAAGAGATTTAGATTGGTAAAGAAATAGTACATCCATTGTTCTTGTGTGGATACAGAAAATGTACTATGATTTTCCAAAGAACCAAAAGTAAGGGAGAAGACGTTTTTGATGAAAATACCTGCAGGTACATAGAAGATATTTATAAACTTTTGTTTAATTTTAAACAGTTTTGTCATATGACATTTCTTTTTTTCTTCCATTTTTGTTTTTAACATTTATTAACTTCATTGTTTGTTTTGTTGGCCTATGCATTATTTTAGAAAGAGAATGAGATATTCTGATGGTGATACTTGGAATTTTGCTTCATGAAAAAGGTCAGCTCCAAGATGCTCATTTGTTACAGGAACCAAAATGCCAGTGATAAAATTTTGCAAGATGTGATGTATTTATGTACCAAAGGTCATCCCTCCAGAGAGTACAAATTGGTCCAGTGCTACTGAAATAGATAAATTTATATCAATGTTTATCATTTGTCTTATAGGAACTTAGTTTTCATGTCAAGTGGTAGAAAATGAAATGGAAAGACAGTAGCTTTACTAATAACAGAATACTAGAAGGGACTTAAATGCAAGAGAACATCATAACCTTACCACAGCCCATAGACATTTGCCCTTGACTCCAGCAAGGAGCAATAGATCCCCCCACAGCCTGAGTTCTTACAGTACTTCTCTCACATTTTATAAAAACCATTTTTTTCCTCACATACATCACCTACCTTTCAGATTTGGATTCAATAGCAGAAAAAAAGTCATTGCTCCTACCAGAAGGTTGCATTGTTTAAGTTTTTTCCTTTTATTACACTGCAATAAACTAGTTGATTAAACTTTTGTGGTTCAAAGGAAAAAGTGAAAATTCACTGTTAACATCTGGAAATAAAATGTGATGTGGACCAACACCCATATTCCATTTGCATGACAAGATGTTCCTCCACGTGGCTCAGAATGAAGAAGGTTAAGTCCCTGATCTTCAAGGAGAAGCTTCACCAGCCTGCTCCAAACCCTTCAGGTGATCATCTACCAGCTGTGACTATCCAAGGACAGATAAAAAAGATTTCCTGCAGTACACCAGAAGAAGTGGACAAACTAGGCAGCCTTCTGGAATACTGTGAAATGAATGCTGGGGAAAAATAAATCTGTACTTGTTTATTTCCAATGGATCTAACTCAGCTGGACATATATGAATACAGTTAATGATTTCTTACATGAGAGAACAGAGTCAGATCAAGAAAACAGACAGTATTTCAAGGAAGAAACAGTGGTTCCAGACAGAAACTGCAAGCAGTCAAGCTGAGAAATTGTATCAGATGCCTTGTAAGATAAGAAATTTCTTCTTAACTCTGCAGAATTGTACTGAATCAATGAGTCTTACACTGTCAGGAAGCCTAATCTTCAAGCATCTTCTTCATTGAGCAATCTTCCTCAAGAGCTGCTCTAAGATTCTTAGGATTTTTCTAAAAACAGATCTTCAAGACAGTTGCTTCTCTGGGACATATTCTCTACTCTTGCAAATGATCAGAACCCTTCTCATGAATGGCTTTTGTCTGTGAGAAGAAAAAAAAATAAAAATAAAGAAAGAACCATTTTCTCATCATTCTCAGTTGTTCTCATCAGTCTCATCAGTTGTTCTCCAGAAAGCTGAGAATTCCAGTCCCATACTCTTGAAAAGTTCTATTCATGAGTAATAAAATCAAGTTTAAAAAGTGTAGAACACCTAGGAAACTCCTTTAAATATTTACATAAATCATTTATCACTGTATTCATTAAACATAGACAGTAAAATCAGACCAATTAGTTAAACAATGTTCTGCAACCATTACTATTTAAATAGGAACTAAACCAAATCAGGTGAACAGAAATGCAGCGCAGTTGAACAGAAATTATCTTTAAAAAGAGAGAAACAGGTCTCCCCTCTTCTAATTAACCTCAAAGCATGATGTGCGAAGTATAAACCCATCACATTCTGTATTTTTCCAAGGCCATGTGTTGGATTAACCCTTTTCTGCATTCATTGTAGTTGGAATATTTAACAAAGTCTCAGCAGACAAGCAGGTGGAATTCTATATAACTCTAGAATTATTCTTATGTTTCTTCCCACATCTGCTGCCTAAAATCATCACATTCAGCTATGGATTGCCACTAATATGGAACAATTTTTGTGTTAAACCCTTTTTTACAGAAGGTAGATGCCTTTCTACCTCTGGAAAGCATGAAACTCCAGTGTCTGCCCTTTCATCATTTTTTAGTCAGTAACAGCTTCACTGTCTTCAGCAGTATTTCACCCTTTCAAAATGGACTGAAGGCAGAGTGATGTTTATAGAATACTAAATGGATAGTTTTAAATTCATTTCCTGNTTACTTTTCTTCCTCATTAGACATATCATGTATTCAAATTATGTAAACGTATCCCTTTCCTCCAATGTAGGTGTCTGTGAGGAAAAAAAATGTTGAAAAAGCATGCAGCAGCATTGTCTGTTTAGGAAATGAGCAGTGGTTTACTAAGAAAGACCTGCAGCCAGCCTGCTCTGCTGGCTGGGATGGTTTGCCAGGATGAGCTGTGACTTGGGCCAGTCTATCTTGTATGGCAGAAAAAGGCATGCAGTATTCCAAAGTTGTGCTCCTGTGGAGCACTGGAACACTGTGCTGTTGGAAATAGTGGTCCAGCTCCTCTGAAGTACAATGCAGTGTCAGATCAGGGCTGTACTTTATCTTCCAAGCCCTGCCTTTCTGAAAGGTAAATTAGCTCCATAAGTAGTGCTTTTTACTTTTGAGCTGACTGCAGGTACATCTATGCTCTGTACACTTGTATGTCATGAAGACACTCTGGCAGTTCCAAGTACAGTCTCTCACATGATGGGAAGATTAAGTATAAACTCTGGAACAGGGTGAATTGCCCTAGGAATCATGGAAACTAATACAAACGATCAGGAAGTTCATTAAAAGTTGTAAAGGCTCAACTTTTTAGCTTGGTGTTTGCTGCAAACCTTCTTTCCACTCCCTCCACCTTCAGCACTTACTCGGCAATTTGACAAATATGCATTTATACATCATCCATAATGCACCCTGAGCTAAAATTTGTCAAGCACACCCAGAAGAGCAGACTGGTGTGGTGAGGGCAATGCATTAAAGATTTTAGAGCAGAACCGTTATATTACACATTTGTAACAGCTTGCTGGTAATGCTTATTCTGTTCTCTACGCACACCACATGCATCGTTATCTTGACATACAATCACTAGCAGGCAAGAAGAAAGGACACTGCCAGTTGCCACATGCTATTTTTTGCTGGGACTGAATTGTTGCAGAAATAAAGTTTTATTATACACCAGAATATGATCCAGACACAGCCTTAAACAATCCAGTGAAATGTACACTTCTTCAGGATTTACCTTTGCGTATTGGACCCCAACACCACGGTTAAGGGTTAAAAGTTTGGGGCAATTAATCTATTCACCAGCTCTAATACCATTTGAGAGAAATCCATTGCTTCTATTGTTGCAAGGCTGGACAGGCTTGTTAGGCAAATCACAGAAGAGCTAGGCTACCCTGGAGCCAGGACAGAAAGCAGCCAAAACAAATATTGCAAAATTGCTGTAAGTAATTGTTGTAGCTGGATTTTCATCAAAAAAGTGTTTGTTTCTTCTGTGGTCCTCAGAGAACTGTGGAGATATTTAGCACCTCAGGGCGGGGCTGAGATATGATTGTGGGTGTAATCACAATAGAAAAATATTATAAGAAAATTAAAAGATTCAAGACACCACCAGTTTCCTATGCAGAGAAAGTCAGTGTGGAGTTTGACACTGGTAGTTTATGCCATCTATCTTATGCCATCATCCTTGTCCTTGCAATAGGGTACTCTGTCAGATTCTGATATCAGCTCTGTAACTCAAGAAAACAAATTTCTTTAACAATGTCTCTTTTTTTAGAGAATTGAGACTATTTTTCAACTTAGGAAGATTTCCTCAAATTCTTAAGAAAAAGTCATGTGAATATACTGCTGTACACAGCATCTTAAGCAAAATAAAAACAGTATTTATCCAGTTTTTTTAACCAACACCTATGAATTTGTCTGATATTATTTTCATCCTAGTTCATGGTTTTACTTCATCCTGAAAACTTGAAGAACTGCATAGCTATAAGAAATATTGCAATTATCGTATATAACACCTGATAAAATTGAAAATATTTTTACATTTGGTACCAAATTTCAAAGTTACTTTTGCAGAGTTGGAAAAGAGCAGCTTCTTCAGAAAAATGCTCTGAAAAGCACATGAATGTTAGGAAACTCCCCAGAAGTGTCACTATTTACCTTCTAAGTGTACCTGAACATGATTTGTCTGTCATTGGAAACCAAATGTTAATACTCAAGTTGCCAATATTAATTACTGCCAGTATAGGCCTGCCATCAAAGGATTGTCAAAGACTGTTAATGAGATCCACTGACTCAAATTATTTGATTCACTGGTCACTAGATACAACTGAAAGCATTAGAATGAAAGACGGCATTATTACAGAAACCCTCATGGACTCTTGCCCAAATCCTTACCTTATTAAGTTTTGCACACAGGCAGGTAATTTACTTTATTGCATTTTTTACTGCTTTTGCTGAATTGCAGAATTTGGGATGAAACAGATGCTTTTCTGAAACACGCTTTTCTGAAACATAGAACATTTCTTTGAATACTATTTCCCAGGGTGGGAAAAAAACCCACAAACACAAAAAGTGGAAGAGGGGAAGAGTAAACAATTAAAAACAAACATAAATATTTCAATTGTTTCTGTATGAATCATAAGTTTTTCTGCCGCCAAGGTGAAATATTTTCTTGGGAAAAAAAAAGGCAAAATCTGCTGAAATAGTACTGAAGATACTCATTTGTTCATTTGTTGAGACAAAGATTTTAGCACATGATCTACAGCAAAGATTGAGAGATCCCTGAACTCTAGTCCAGCAGAAAATGCGCAGTTCGAGCTAAACTATTTGAATGCACAATGTGATTTCCAGTGGAAGATGGAATGAAAACACATGCATTCCAATCATCACTAATTTGTTCCCATGACGTGTGTTACATCTTCAAGCTGCTTAAACAAAACCTGTCTTCACTTCAGATAAGAGAAACAGGTTAAAGTTATAAAACCCCTTACCATTTCTAATGAATTACTGAACATTTTACTTAGTATTCTTTGATGTGGTAAAATCTATGAGATTAAAAATATGTGAATGGCAATATAAAACAAAATATGAAACAAAACATGAAACATAATATTGAGCATTCACGTAAAACCACCAAACTTTCACTTAACAAATTCAATTCTAAATTATGTGTGGTTATAATTATTTGTAACTTGATTAGGTGCACAACAAAATAACAATTGTTAAGTAAAAAAAAAAAAAGTCACACTTATTTTGAGGAAAAACCTTCTAGGCATAAAAAGAGTAGAGATTTTCTCATTATCTCTTACAAGGGCTGCTGCACAGACTCTATTTCTCACTGCAGTTAGAGACTGATAAGATTCTTGTGAGTCTGAAAGGAAATCTAAGACTGCATAATTTTTTCATGGAGGAATACATTTTGTTGCTTTGATTGGCAGACTTTAACATAGAGATTTCAGGTCTGGGTTTTGTCTTCTGTAGTTTCATACCACCAATCTTTGAATTGAGTTTTGTATTGAATGAAAGAGCTATAAAGTTTTTAAAGGAATTCCACAGATGTGGAAATATTCCACATATTAAATAAATAAAATTAATATTTGAATTCTATTATGTATATTTTATGTCAACCTCATGTCAACAACTATAAACATGTAAACTATAAACTCAGATCACCAGAGTTAAATAAAATTTCACACTGATGACTTTCTTTAAAGGAAGTAATACCCAAATGATACTAAAGTTAAGAATCATAAAAACATGCATGAAGTAACATATAGAGTCATTTTATGAAGCTAGAATAAGCTACAATATTTTTATTTGGAAGAAAATGTCAGCAAAGTTTAGACTCCAGTCAGCAACTCAGATAAATGTTAATGACTTTGATTTAGGCGGGATCAAAAGAACTCCAACAGAAAAAACAGGTTCATAAACTAATATGGAGTACAGCTATATGACATACAGCACAATCTATGGATCAATATTTTTTTCACATTTTACATTAAAGATTTGCAACTTTCTTCCCATAAGCTTTGTTTTCACAGCCACCATATTGATTGTAACCGACTGCACCTATCCTCAAAAAGTTTGGAATATCTTGTTCAAATATTTTAAGAAAATCTGATAGATGCTGAAGTCTGAAAGGTATGAAATTTCTATAAATTCATACACTAAGAAGGCCCTAATTTATACCCTGAAGCAGAAAAGGGTATGATTTTAATACCAGTACACTCTGTTTTACATGTCCGTTGGCTAATCAATTTGGTTACCTCAGGCCATTCATACCCTTTCTTAGTCAGCCACCAACAAAGAGGGAAGAAGAAATTTAAGGGATTATAAGAGATGGTTTAGAGCCACCTGTACAAAAAAAGGAGTGTTATTTTGGCATCAGAGAGGAAGAAAAGGAGTACTTCCGTGCTGAAAGCAGGAAGAAGGGAACTGGGATCAATAAAGAATTGAGATCAGTAAGGGATCAGTCTTCATTAGGTACAGGTGGAACAATTTATTCTTATTTTTAATCATAAGTAGGAAGTGGCAATATTATCCTTACATGAATATCAGTTTGCTTCCTTTTCAACAATACTTACTTGCTGTTTGTTGAGGAAGAAATACATTTTGCAGCCTTCCCAAGGATATGTATCAGAAGATACTTATAAATATTTTTAAAATTGTATATTCATAACTATAAGTACACATTTTATTAATAGGTCAATAGTAAACACATTTATTTATGCAAGATTCATTGGTGCACTTGCAAATTTTTTATCCAGGCTATTTGAATGATGGATCATTTTACCTCATATACACTGTAAAGATGGAAACACCTTTTTTGTGTATTATGCAGAAACCTATTTTATCATCTGAAATTATACAGTAAAATTTCTCATAATAGACATTATTACTATAAAACTATTTTGCATCAGGCATAAGTTGTTTTATGTGGTTTTTTGTTTGGTTGGTCCTTGGAGGTGGAGGGGTAGGGTGGGAATTGTTTGTTGCTTCTTTTTGTCAAGATCTTTTGAAGAAATGGGCATAAAGCAGCATAAAGAGTTTCTGTGTGTCATTTGGTGTCATATTTTTTTGAAGCCATTTACGGTATGTCTTTGAGCTTCATCCCCAAGACAAACCATTTCTGAAAGTCTACAAGAGAAAGATATTGATGTCAGAATCAGTTGTGCTTGATGCATTCTGAATAAGAACAGGTTTGTGCTTAATTCTCCTGTTTCTTACTTGCACCTCTTAAATGAGTGTTCTGTCTCAGGAAATCAATATGTTATACAGTTTGTTGTGCATCAGTTATGATGTGCTTTAATCACCCTTATGCATCTAGCACTTGCTACCACAGTCTGCTGGGTAGTTTGTCTCTCATCCTCTGGGCACAAGAAATTTTGTTAAATTAGCTCCAGTAGAAAGTGCTAGAAATACACTGCAGAGTTTCCAAAAGCAGTAAGATAGACAACTTACACTTGGTGTTACTACAGAAATGCATCCAAGAAAGGGGAAAATGTTTTGCTCTGTGTAGTGTGTTGTGGTATATAAAAGGTTAATTCAGTGAACTGCAGAAACAGTCTGATTTTTCAACCTCTGATGAAACAAAAAAATTATGAGAAAAGCACATGGTAATTTATGCATCATGTGGCACAATTCTTGATTCAGCTTAAAGCTGAAAACACTGATGAAATATACCATTACAATCACAATGAAGCCCTTACAGCATTTTATAGGAATTAAAAATTAAGATTTATCCCTGAAAGAGGGAATAGAACAAAACGAGTTTGTTTGCTAGATAAATACTCTAACAAGTTAGGCAACAAACAGAAAGAACTGAAATTCCAGTGTATACATTGTATACAACAAATTGGACATGCTTCCTCCATCCTGAGGGTTTCCAGATGACTGTGTCCAATCCTGTGCTCCAGTTAGGATCATGATCCTACAGGGTCCAGCTGTGCGCATTGTATTGGCTGGTGCTTGCCTGATTCTGGCTCCAGAGCTTATGTTGGCAGAATGATAGAGCATATCCACCACTGACTGGATTCAGTATTCAATTTCTGGACTTTGGTATTTGCACAGATACATGTTAGAAGCACAGTGTTTAGTTCTGGGCCTCCTCAACATTTTTTAACTTTGCTTCTTTCAGGAGACGCTTAGCAAGTATCCACAGGTAAGCATGATGTTAAACAACATGTATTATCCTCAAATCTCACTGTCCTTTAGTGAAAATATTTCTACCACACCCCATCACTACTCCAGAAAAAAAAAAAATTAAACCTTTATTCTGAAACTTTTGCTAGCCTCCCCAGCTTCACTGAACAGATGGAAACACTTATAAACAAATTGTGTTTCCTAGTTCAGCAGCATTTTGGGGATGGAAGCTCTTTCACTGCTGTCTCCATGCAGCACTCAGTCTAATTAAGTCCCAGTAATTCAGTTTCCTCAGTGTAATAGAGGCAAGAGAGGAGAAAAGAAAGAGGTGGAGGAAGGGGAGGAGAGGGAAGGCAAAATAAGGCAAGGCAAGGGAGTAGGATGTTATCAATATGAATTAATGATTTTTTCATTTTCTTCTTACTCCATCCAGTTACTATTTTGGGGATTTAATGGAAATGTCACATTGCTCTTGAACTTCTTCTGTAAGCTTGAGACACAATTATTTTTGCACTCTTACAACATGTTTTTTCCCCCAACTGGACAGGACTTGCCCACAAAAAGGTAGAAGAAAGGAAGGTGTAAGGATGTTAGGCAGTGGGCGCTAAGCAGGATAACATCCTACACCACTATGACTGAAGAATCAGCACAAAACAAGAGGAGGAAAATAGTTTCACATGCTCAATGCTGGTGTCATCCTTCACCCCCAAAATCAGAAGTACCTCCCACCACTGAAACCACAGAGGGAATCTAGGTGCCAGGTCTCATTTTCCAAAAAAATGGTGCCACTCTTTCTGGACCCTTCTAAAATTTACAGGCACATAGATCATGACAAAATCCAGGAATCTCAAACATGGGCACACTGAGCTGTGTAGGAGATATATCCTGAGCAAAAACCTCAAAAAAAGTCATGTCCAGTTTTGTTTGTTTTGTCTGGGATTTTAATGAGAGTACTTCTGTCTCTTTATTGCTTTTTTTTTTCTCCTCTCAGAAAATCTGTCTCATTTTCCCATCCTGTGACAGATGATAGCTACCTGATACCAAAAAGCTGCAACCTGCATATCTATATGCTCATAACTGATTCATTTCATTAACATCAGTTTCACATAGTTTTGCAATACATATCCCCTTTATTGAAAGCACTGTTGTATTCTAGAAAATCAGCAGAAAATCTCAGAAAAATTAACAACAAGAAGATGTGTTTAAAAGAGATCACTTTGGAAAAATGCCATACATTGAAAATGTATTTCTTTTAATTATCCTCTTTGAGTTGTCAAACACTTCTGATTTTCCATGATCCTGAGAACTGACAAAATGGATGAATGTTTCAAATATGGAGGGTACAAAGCAAGATCTGGTAATGCAGCAGAAATAGTCACAGAAACAGAAAAAGCTGCTTTGAAAAAGGGTCAAATTTGAAGAATGTTCTGCTGTCTAATATTCTGCAGGATTAAGGAGAATTTGAGTCTTCACAGAAACCAGTCAAAAGATTGCTGTCACATCCTGAAATGGAAGCAATCATTCATTCATGAATTTTCCTTCTAGACCACCTCTCAATGAAATTCAGATAATTATTTCCCTGGAGCAATGCTGAGCTGCCGCCTAGAGATGTCTCCTCCAAAAGCAGAGTTAAACCCTATTAGATTAGGTTTTCTTTTTTATTTATTTATTTTATTTTCTCTTGCTCCTGCTACTGTTGACCTCACACGCTTACAGCTAGGCGACAGGCATAAAGTACAGAGGTTTTTACTTCCCTGCAGAAAGGGAAAATTTGATGCTGCTTCCACATGGGCTTATTCAAGCAAACCCTGATTTCCTAGAGGGCAGAGGGGTGCAGCAAGGAGTAAGAGATGAGAGGTGATCAATCACTGCTGCAATTTCTCCATATGAAAAGAGCCAAAAAGCAGCCTTTCCTAGACATTGGATCCTACTAGTGTTCCAGTAACCTAAAGTCAAACAAACTCAAAGGGTCAAGGGCCAAGAAAGCTCACTCTTCATACATCTTGGGATTCTGCATCTTCTAGACATCACTGGTTCAAAAGATAGCAGGGATGGCTCTGGGCTAGCCAGAGCGGGTGTTGTGGGTCCCACAACACTCCTTGAAGAGTTAGAGCAAGTACCATACGTAAACTGCTCCAGCTACATCTCTAAGAGAGCCCAGAGGTGGATATTTATGTACTTATTAAAGGCCAGAAATGGTGTCTTGGAAAGACCAGTAAAGGCAGAGAAAAAAATTATTTTATTTTCAGCAGCTAATATATAGGTCACATTAGAGATGACAACAATCTTAATGGCTGTGATGAAAACAAATAAATATTTCAGCTATATCAGGTTTCCAGGAAAAAAAAAAAATCATTGTTTCATTTATGAAATTACTAGGAATCAGGCAGACATTAAGCCATTGCAATCTTTGACAGTTTTCTTCCCCCTATTCATTTTTTTAAATTAAATTATGATTTGGATCAGAAAAATTGTTTTCCCTCATCTATGATGTGTGGAAAGATGTGGCGTGTTGACCCTGCATAGGTGTTAAGTCCCCACCAAACTTGCTTTACCACCCTCTCCTCCTCAACTGCAAAGGGGAAAAAAAAGAGAAGGAGAGGAGGTAAAGATAAGGACAGGGAGAGATCCCTTGCCAATTACTCTTACGCTCACAGTCATATGCAAAACAGACTTAACTCAGAGAAAAAAAATCAGGGTGGAATAGCAGGAAATAAACCCAGATCTTAAAACATCCTCTCCCCATCTCCTCCCTTCTTTCTGAACTAAACTTCACCGTCAGATTCTCTCTCTCCTCTCTTCAGAGTTGTGCAGGGATATGGGGAATGGTGACTGTAGTCAGTTCATCACATATTGTCTCTGATGGTCCTTTGTCCTCAGAGGTGGGTCCCCTCACATTCTCTTCCTGCTGNTTTTCCCATGTTGGTCCTTACCAGGGGGGTGAAGCTCTTCACGGTCTGATTCAGCAGGGTTCATCCCTCAGGAACAGCCTGCTCCATCGTGGGTCCCCCACGGGGTCACAAATTCTGCCAGTAAAACTGCCCCAGCATGGGCTCATCTCTCCACAGGGCCGCAGGTTCTGCCAGGAGCCCGCTCCAGTGTGGGGTCTCCACACAGTCACAGCCTCCTTCATGCAATCTCTTACTCCAGAGGGGGGTCCTCCATGGGCTGTTGGTAGTTATCTGCTCCACCTTGGACCTTCATGGGTTAAGGGGAAACATCCTGCCTCACCTTAGTCTTCTCCAGGGCTGCAGGGGAACATCTGGTCCAGTGCCTGGAGCACCTCCTCTCTCTCCTGCTTGACTGGTCTTGGTGTCTATGGGTCTGTTTTTCTCACGTTCTCACTTCTCTTCTGGCTATTTTCCACAGCATTTTTTCCCCTTCTTCAATAGGTTATCCCTGAAGATGCTAGTGCTCTCAGAGATGTCTCTCTCGCAGATGGGCTCTACCTTGGCAAGTGACATATCTGTCTTAGAACCATCTGCCACTGGGTCCATCTGATAAGAGTGCAGTTTCTAGAAGCTTGGCACTGAAGCCACCCTGGTAGCCCCCCACCTCATAAATAAAATCTTGCCATGAAAACCCACTGGGTAGTTCCCAAATAGGACTATCCTCCTTGTTAACAGGCTTTGATTCTGAACTGCTCCTCCCAACTTGAACAGCCTTGCCCTTCTGCACGGCTCTGCTCTTGAAGGGACAAAAGTTCCTTCAAGCATTTTTAACAAGCATTTTTCTCCCTGCCACTTTTTTGGGCCTTCAATATAACCTAATCTGAAGAATCCTTACATGTAGAACCACATCTTCACAATCACAAAGCATCTCATGTGGGCTATTCCATACAACATAACAGAACAAAATACTCCTTTTTGCAAAAAAGGACAAGGAGATTGACCTTTGTCAGCATTGCACTTAGAGCTGGGAAATAGAAAAAGCAGGTAGCAGGGGACAGTGGAAACACAAATGTGCACCGAGGATGTTTTCTTTAGGTTACTCAAAATTTTTCTATAGCAGAAAACCAAAATATTTCTTTTTACTGTACTCCAGCCAATATGAAACTGAAAAATATTGAGGTATTCAATTCAGATAAATCAATCTAAACTCACCAAACAAACTGCATCCCACCAAGGCATGAGTTATGCTCTCCTATTTCCTCCTCCTTCTTTTCTATTTGGCTAACTGAGAAATCAATTTCAACCACAAAGACTTAACCTCCTGGCAAAGGTCTACACAAGACTTATTAAGACAAAGGACATGTGAGGATATTTCTCTATGAGATAACATATCGCAATCAGGCAATATAATTGTGATACACACAAGTCTTCAGTCCTTGTTACTGAAAGATGTCTAGAAGTATTTCATCTCTTCATATGTATTCTTCATCTAAATAATGCACTGACAAGAACATATTGTCATGGAGAGGAACCTGCTGTCACCACTGCTTGTCACTTCATCTCCTCTTCTACATTTTAATGAGCAACCTTGGCTAAGTCTGCACAATACTTTGCAACAGCAAACCTAAATAAAGAATGAACAAACACGCCCAGGAGAGCTGCACAGAGGGAAAAAGAACAGAACGGGTAGGTATCCAAGTAGGTATTTCTAGTTATCTGGATTATTCTTATCCACATCTTTGGAGATTAACATTGTCTGGGGTTTTTTGGCTTCCAGCCAACCTAAGCTGTCTCCAAAATTCCCAGTCAAAAGTATTTTGGTCAGGTTTGTCAAGGGTACCACAAAAGCCAGTGAGCTGTTAACTGGTGATACACTGGAAGCAATTACTCAAAATTTAATGACTAATAGACCTGAATATGAAAAAAATCAATCAGACTCTAGAGGCAGAATGAATGATAACAAGAAACAACTTTATTGTCCAGGAATAAAATGAAACAAAACCACCTTAATATTTAGCTCTTGAAAACCACAGCCATAAAGGTGCACTCTTTTTCTAGCTTTAACGCTAAACATTGTTTCACTTTTGCAGACTATAATGTTTGTCATAAAGAAAAAAATCCATAATATGCTGAATTTTTCATAGGCCACAGACATTTAGAAGTGTTCAATCCAAAAATGTTAAACCATACAGAAATGCTGTCCCAGGAACAGCAGAACCCAACTGCTTTGGTGAAATCAAAACTGTCCACAGCTTGTTAACGACCATATTAACTGTCTGAGAAAAAAAAATGGTATGTTCATTGCCACTAGCTCTGTGTGGAATGGCAAAAATGGTAGATTTATTCTTGACTTACAGAAAAGCTGTCAAACCTCAGTCCATGCTCAGAGACAACAGCAAGGATCTAACACTAAAATATGCTTTTGATTTGTTTATTATCCTTCCTAATGCCGATGGACCTCCCTTCCCATCTATATTTGGACTGCAATATTGCAGTGAAGAATGTAATTGTGTGATGATGGACTGCATATCTAATTGAATGATCAAGGTTCTTTGGTTTAATTATTATTCTTGAAGTAAGTAAAATAGTCAAACACCTATGGCTAACTTTAGCTTAGCACACCAGGTAGAATGAAACAAAATGGCTATGCATTATTTGACTACTACTTTCCTTCGCAGAAATGAAGAAGAGCTGAAGTTGCAGTCTAGGTTCCCCACAAAAAAAAACGCAACAGTGAAGGAATTCAAAGTATCACATAACACAACATGAGGCTGCAAGGCTACTATCCTTAAAGATATGAGTAATTTGGAACTTTGAGAAATCATAAGAAAAAAAATTGCAGAAAGGCTATTTAAGTTTAAATCACTACCTAAGTTCTCAAGAGTCAACAAATCAGGATTATTTCCCTA
>VZSU01000219.1:1555544-1593082 GCA_013398715.1 Nesospiza acunhae
ATGCAATTAACTATGATAAAATATTTCTCCTGACATTCTCAGCTGTAAATTAAACACTAGTTAGTTTCCTACATGCAAATAAACTATGTTTTCTTCTATCCCTCTCTACAGGATTAATTATAAACTTTTACAAAAGAATCTTATCCTCCACACTTAACATGTCTGACAGTCCTTCCAAAGTTAGACAGTATTTAAAATGGCCTTCAAACAGCAAACACAAAATTTGAGGTGAATGGCTGGGGAAATGAGCAGGCAGGAGCAGCAGACTGACAGTGGCAGAGAGGAAGAAGGAAGGATTTGAAAGGAAATGTGGAAAACATTCTCTCATAGTGCCCAGATAGGAGATGAAAAAAACCACAGCTAGTGAATCAGTTGTTCAAAACACAAACATACCAAGTGTCATATACCTGTCTAAATAAGGGAGTTAAAAGGGAAGGTCCTATTCTGCAGAATGCAGAGAAAAATTAAATTGAGGCTAAGAAGAAAACTCGCTCATCATTTACTAATGATTAGTCTTCATCTTGCTGAGCCAAAGGCTTCACAGAGTTTCTAAGGACTAGGATGTGTGTATAGAAGCAGGATTTAGACATTTTAGAGTTGATGTAAAAGCATTTATTTGGGTTCTCAAGGCAATTTAACATGGCAGTTTGGATCAGCACATAGTAAAAATCCCTTACAGTGATAACTTTTGTAAATCTGTAAATCTAAACAAAGTATTCTACTTTCTATTTATAAGCTGAAAGGAAAAATGTGCCTGGCACTCTTCTAAAAAAAAAAAAAAAAAAAAAACCATAAAATCTTATATTAATTTTTTATGTGTTTGCAACAAGGAAGTTTGTTCAAAGCCCGTTTGGGAATCTCCCCACTTCTTTGCAGTATAGATACACTGCTGGAACATCGCTCATTTTTAATGAGCTCGTTGGCTTTGAAGCAATCTTCTCTGCTGCTGGAATTTCATTTATAACAAAGAACTCATCTGATAGAAGAAATATTTAACTGAAGCCAGATAGCACAGTGAGTCTACCTACAGGCAATGAAAAATGCAGACACTCACAAACACACACAAGCCAACACACCCATGTCAGTGTAGACATCATAGATTCCAGTCTTGATATACATACCATGAGCAGGTTTATGCTTGGTTAAAATTTGCAGTCTAGTGCCTAGAGTATAGTGATCTAAAATCTAAAGGGGGCTAGAATAATGCAGGCATCACTTGCTTTTTTTGGTGGTTTGTTTTCCTAAAAAAAAAACAGTGAAAACCAAATCACCAACCAATGTTTCAGTGTAGGAAAAACATTAGGACGTTTGAAATAACATTGAGGAAGCCATTCACAATGAGCCTGAGAGAAACAAACCAATACCTTTGGAAGTTCTGCAGTAGGTACTTCGAGACCAAATGCTCTACAGATTCAGAGCTCTGAGGCAGGATGTATGTACATACAGAAAAGGCAACAATTTGCCAGAAGGAGATAATAGATGGACAACATAGTCTAGGACAAGGAAGGATTAAATAAAAAAGCTTATATGGGATTTTAAAGCTATGTATTTTAGGACCATCTTTACAGCACTATTTAAAACTACTGTCTTAGAAGAGGAAAAGAAACAACATAGAGGAGCATCTGCAATATTACATATCTTTAACTCCAGTTAGTGAACTTTAATAATAATTTATCGCATTTATTTCCCTCTCAGTATTCCTCTGTCTCAATTGCTGCACTGGAAATCTACTATTTTTTTCAGTTTCATAGGACTCAGGTCACAAAGGAAGAGGAGAAAGGATGTACCAAGGATCTGGAAAACTATTTCTGGACAAAACAATGTGAAAGCTGGGGGCCTAGCACTTATTAGTATTTTGGAATAAGGCTGATGCAACTAAGAAGATGAATCTGGGGGGGAAAAGGAACATAATTGCTGGTACCATCCTGTGACTGTTTTATATCCTGACGAAAGGCAAGGACTGGCTCATAAAAAAAGTGATTGCAAATTAAGTGCCTTTGCAGAAAGGACTGGTGATATGGGCACTGGAGGATTCATCACAAGGAAGGGCTGTTAGATTTTGCAGGTCTTCTTAGAGGTAGGGAAGAATATTTATACTCAGACATGTTCACTGAAAGAAGAGTCCTTAGCTTACATTTGTCAGCTCCATGCAACATTCTTCAGAGAGAGATTAAAGTCTGCTGACTTGAGCACCATGAATGATTACTCAGTTCCAAAACACATGAATGCAGACATCCAAACAGAATCATCAGGAGAAGACGCTGTACCACCATCTGCAGGGAAATCTGAAAGGCAATCAGAACGACATAACTAAAAAGAGATAAAGTTGGATTGGGAATAGCCATATACTGAGAAGTTAAAAAAAAGAAGCAGAGTGATACAAAATAGAATGATATAAAATAGAAGCTCAATATGGTGCTTCAACATTAAAGGATAATTTATTTTTGCTACAGGACAATATGAAATTTCTAGATTATTTATTTTATACGTGGACATAAAGCTGGAGCTGTCCCTTTTTTCCTTTTTTCCTTTGTTCCCCAGTTTGAATCACAGAACCAGAGATTAATTTGTGTGGAATGGGACCTCTGGGGTTCTAGTCTGACCCACTGCTGTGGTACATACAGTCTGATCAGATGTTTCAGGGCCTTGCTGAGTTGATTTTTTTTTTTTAATCAGTTTGGCCAGTTTCACACCGAAAAAAGGTTTTTTCCATATATATTACTGGAAATTCCCATATCATGACTTGAGTGCCTTGGTTTTTGCCGTGTCACTATGTTTCTCATTCAAGTGAAATGACCATGTGCCTCTTTAGGAAAGGAGATATCAGAACTGAGTCTCTGCAGGGGTCAGAGGATGCTGATCCCGTTTTACTGCAGAAAGTAAAAGCTCAGTTGTTTTTTCTTAATCCCAATCACGAGAAATTAAATGGAGGGCATGTAATTTCTAGAATAGATGTATTTTTTCTTCTTTGAGTCCTATGTGACCTCCTGAGGATATCTTCAGAAGTTGTCTCTACTTCTATACATCTATGAACTGCTTTGTAAGTAAAGCTGCTTATTATTAATCTTGATAATGCCACTGCAAGGATTTCACTAAGACTGTGGAGCTTTTGATTGAACAAAGATAACAGTTTAAAAATCCTGATTTTATTAAAATACAGGAAAATGCCATATTAAAGGGTGTGGGTACCTTTTTTTCCTAACAGTTCTTTACAGCAGACATGCTGACTGGCAATTTAATCCTGATAAATATGTTTACAGAGCAAACCACTACAGCTTAAATAGCTCCTTTTACAGACTGTGTTTGGAATCATGTAGGATGCATATAAGTGGTTTTAATAAAATTACAAAACCACAAAATAAGCTGTCAACACAAATGCAATTTCAGAGGAGCAGTTTATCTTCTGGATTTGTGTTTTTCCACATGCAAAGCAAAGGAGATAAAGCTTGCTGATATTGATCTCAAGGCCTCATCATAAAAAATTAAAAGTAATCTGTCAGAAAAGAAAAAAAGAATGTTTTCCATTTTGCTTAGAGAGCTCTTGAGTGCTTGTGTGAATGCAATTTACAGCATTAATAAAATCCTCTTGCAAATATTATTTTATTTTTATTGTTTCTTTTTATTCTCTGATTAAATAAAGTACTCTGTAGTGCATGGTTGACTTTTCTGCCCTTAGTTGTGCTGGAATATTTAACTTCAAGTTTGCATATGTGCGTCACCAAGTGTAGGACACCAGTACCCCAACTGGTTTGGGTCTATAGGAAAGTGGACTCCATGGAAGCGTCTCCTTTTCTTCATTGTCTTTTGAAACAGGAGGAAGGAGAAATAACTCTCCATTAAGTATGGTGACTGGGACTTGGGCAGGTCTCTGAGGTAACAGGGTTTATTTATCTGGGTCTTTTTTTTAACATCTCATTTTGAGAAATGTCCATGTCTAAGAATCCTTTGCATATGGTGATAAAACAGCTATCCAGAAGGTCCAGAAGGTGATTTTTTTTTTCCCAAGGAAAACAGGCAGATATGCCTTGATCTTCAGGAGGTTAATCCCTGTACTTTATGTCATATGATCCACAATAATCAACTCAGAAACCACTGACAATGAAGTTGGAAAAAATTGCTACATATTACTGATTGTAAAATAGTCTTTTTCAGGACTGCAGATGGGTTTCAAATACCTTCAGGGAAGGTTCACAAGAAGCCCTCACAGTATGGATAAACACATCACTTACACAATACATACAAAGACACCAAGAAGGGACACACCCCCTTCACACACCCTTGTGAAAGAAAGTATTCTGATACTGCATTGACAGATATGTAAGCACTGTTTTCATGGGGTGGTAGAAACAAAATAGGAGCTCCTTGGGAAATTCTCATCCCTTAAAAGCCTACTCTGACCTCAAATACCTTCCTTTTTGGCGCCACTCAAAGGTGGTACAGTCTATATCCTCTTCGAGGTTAATTTGAAATGCAGAGCTTTTAAATTTGCTCCACTTCTTCTTTGCTTCCCATTCTGGAAGCATGATGACAGCTTTTTCTCTCCCGTGAATTTTGTTATTTCCTCCCTCTGCCGTAAAATATTTCCAAGGCAGCCTAAGAAGTCAGTGTTCTGTCAGATGTCACATATACTCAATAAGGATCAGTTGTCTCCCTGCTACAATAGTGTTGCCTCCAGAAATTTGACTGTAATGGCAATACTACCCACCACCTCTCTGATCTAGAAACTGTTGTTAACCCTTGTTGGTGATCTTTTATTTCAGAAAGATTATTTAAAATTTTATTTATTCACCAGAGCACTGCAATTTATTGCTAATCCCTAGAAAAGCTGCGTAACTGTAGAGGTTTACATTGATGAAGGCGTGATGGGCAGACCATGGAAAAGTAAGTCACATCTACAGTTGTAGCTGGAAGTTGAAAATTGGTTAATTTGATACAGGTAGAGATTGGAAGCCTTTGAGAGAAATAGAAAAGTGTCTGCAGTAAAGAACCGATGGCTTGATGAGAATCTATATCAGATATTGGTGTAAATGCATTTCTACTCCTGTCACATCACAAAACCAGCCGATAAAAATGCAGCACAGAGCTGTGCAAAGCACAGGTAGTTTGCTTTAATGAACATTAAAAACTGCCTGAGATTCTCTACCCTGACTCAGGGAGTGTTCATCCCACCATTAGCATTAACAAATCATGTTGGCTGTTCTGAGTTGTTCAGATCAGTGTATTTTTTGAGCCTGTTGCAGATGCAAAGCAACCTTACTGCTATGCTCATGTAGACCTTGTGTCTCAGTGATCATGTTCTAATTCCTCCAGGCAGGATAATTTGTTCCTGCTAGCTTTGCCTTTCTAGATTTTCAAAATTATCTTATTTTTTTAAATTCAATTAAGTATAACTTTGCTAAGAATGATGAATTTGCCAAATACTTCCTTTGGCTGACAGTATGTAGCAGACATGGTGTAGAAATCCAGCTGATTGAAGCTTTTTGGGGAGACAGCTTATTAAAAGTAGGTTACAATGCCGTTCTGATCTCCAGCACTAATTAAAATTGGTATGATAAATATGGTGTGATAGGGTCAAATAATCAGCTGATTTAAAACCTCTTGGGGAGTTCTTGATGTGCAATCTGATGAATGACAGGGGAATATTATAAAGTAAATAAGCAAACATGATGGCATAGCCTGGATATTATTTCATTGCATTTAAGGCAAGGCCATCTAGGCCTAAGAAACTTTTACTTTGTATGTATGTAATCACTGAAATTATGATTTTTGCTGTCTTTTCAATGGTTCGCCATTATGGTTCACCTGCTTGGTTTTTTTTATTAAACAACTTATTAAAGCAAAAAGCATAGCATATAAAATATTAGATATGTATTACTGCTTTAAAAATTTATCACCAAAGTCTTATTACAGAGTACACATATAAAGCACCACACAGTTCAAGATGAACTTCCAAAAACCCACAAATTGGCATCTCAGTTGGTTGGCAATTCCCGCTAACCTGATCTGCTTCTGACTGTTTGTGACAGCATCATCCATATTATCCAGCATGGTTATTTGAACAAGATCTAGTCTAATTTGTCACACAATCACAACTATTTCGCAAAGTCAAGAAAAGCTGTAAAAAGTGCTCTAAGTCAGCATTCAGATTCACTGACTATGGGCACAAAGAATTGCAATTGCAGAAGGTGTCAGGTCATTGTTGGAATTTTGTTTTTTTTGCAAAGGACCAAATATTGCATGGTGGCCACTATTTAGGATCAGTATTGATGATCCATGTTTGTATTTTATGCGTACCTGTATTATACAGACATAGAGTTTTATTGTTATGGTAAAATACTTTAATACATTCATCACCACAAAAACTTGAAAGAAAACATACACAATATAGTTAAAATCTGGTAGAACACCAACTTTCTATTGTCTTTAAAGTCATTACCCCGGACATCTGTATGATGTACATGAACATTGAGACAGCTTACTTTGGGGGAGGAAGGGCTATTCAATCTTTCCTTGGAAATTAAATGTAGCTCGAAGATTTCCTTTGAATGGAGGAGCTTTGGCGGCTGTTTATGACACCCTTATGAAACTTTCAGTGGCAGTCGGTGGGAGACATGTGCTAGCCTGGAAACAACTAGAGGCCCATAGAGTTTGTGACATATCCCAAGAACAGCTGTGCTTAACCAGCTGAAAACCACCACCATGAATTCCCTATGTCTTTACTACCATAACTTCCTGCAGTAACTTCCAGAATACTGGCAAACCTTTAACACTGGGGATCAGCCACAACACGTCCCACTAACAAAATAAAATTTGTGTTACTAACTTCTGCTTCCATGCTAGCACTGTAGTTAACCAGCTTCCCTTGAAATTGTGCCAAGCTAGTGTCTTCAAAATGCTATAAAGATAGACCTCTAATATCCAGCAGGCACCGAGCCAGACTAATTTGTATTTCAGACGCATTATTTCCTGAGAGCCACAGTAAATCAATGCTTATTTTTCTTTCACAGTACACTTGTTCTGAGTCCATATGACCATGTCTGGGTTTCCTGTGTTTTCCCTTGTACCCCATTGCTACCTGGCAAGGGCTGTCAGCTTGGACCAGTCTTAACAGGATTTTGGTGGTAATTGTGGACAAATAAGAAAGCCTTTCAGTAACAAAGTAATTCATGCTTTTCCTTGCTCCTTCTTACAAAATTTAAGTGCTCAAGGTCACCCTTAGGCTATCTGTCTACTGGGGCTTGCTTAAGGACTAACAAGTTCAGAGTTTTTTCCCTGATTGCTCAGCTCACACTCTCACTCAATCTCTGCCTCAGATACACAAATACACACAAAAATTTGCTTTCAGCCAGCATTCACTACTTAACATTTTTATTTGTTGTAGTTGCTTTGCCTAGCATGGTTGGTATTGCTTGCACCATGCAGTAAACTCTAGAAATTCAGAGTTGGTAGGACAGCTCTTAATGGTGTCTTGTTCTTTCCCCTCAAGAAGTTGGGATGTAAATAGACATATTGGAGGGCTGGGAGAAAGGAGCTGAGGCAGAGATTTAACTGAACTCATATACAAAGTGTGTGTTTAACAGGAAATCAAAACCATTTCCCATTTCAACAACTAATTTACCTACAAGCAGCTAATCTGCTGTCTTTCTGCATGCCAGTGAAGCTCACATTATATGTGAATGCATTTTTAATTGTCATCTAAATTCCTGGGGGATTTAGGATGATACAAATAGGATGATACACATAAAAATCACTATCATGACAGACATGCAGACATTTGCCTTTTAAATTTTTTCTGCTATGTTTCCTATTGTCAGGTGAAGAAGCATCATAATCTAAACCATAGTTACAGTCAAAATTCACCACTTCAGCACATTATATTAGCCTCTCAGAAAAATAATGTGGGTTGAACAAGTTAGGATGTTCCCCAAATTTAGCTATTCTCCTTCATCAGCAATAGTCATTCCTGAAAGGTAGTAGTTTGGAAAAGGCTTAGCAGAATGTGACTGTTTGAAGCATACACGGACGTAGCATAGTTTTACAGTTAAAATTAATACAAAGAATTGTTCTTCCCTATATTGCAAGTTTTCTGAGTAATCTCAAGCAAGTTAAACATCGTTTTGACATTTGACAAGATAGTCCTTGACTTTTCAGTATATTCAACTGGGAAAAATACCAATATATGCATACAAACTTCTTCTCTAAAAACATCAACATACATACAAAATAATCATCCACAAATTTACTCAGTAATATGACTCTCTGGTCTGGAAAAAACTGGTCATAGTTTTTGGTCTAGTGAGTCCCAAGGCCACTATATTTGAATTGAAGTCTTCCTGTTGAGGAAAGCCCACAGCATCTAAACAACATTTGTAAGTCTTTCCTCATCTCTTAAACTCACTGGTAGATCACAGTTCCCTTCTTCTCACATAGCTGAGTAGGACCCAATGTCCCCAAATCAGTGTTGGACCCACAATGTGTCTTTTAGCATATGAAAAGCACTAATTTTCAGAACCTCTTTTGAGGCGTTCATTTTCTGACAATTGACAGCAAAGTCAAGTAACAGAGACCGTGTAAAAATAATCTCTCAAATGGCATGCTCACCCTTTACTACGAAGTAAAAATGAGTGTAAACATGCAAAATGGGGGGGGTTTTCTTCTGCATAATGCATTTTTTTCTGCCTTAAGAAGTCTCCTTGTAAGTGACAGATTACCTATACAAAACAAACTGATTGCTTGAGTCCCAGAGACCTTCTGCCTTGACCTGAGAGATATTTGGAGAAAGCAAGCCGATTATACTGGAGTGACAAGATTATTTCTCATCTGTCAGACCCCAGGGTGTGGAGAAAAATTACATCAGTGCCTTGTACACGATTAATGTGTTTCCCCACAGATTCAAGGTTACAATAGTTTGGCCAAAGCCTGTCTGCTTACTTATGTCTACCAATTATCTTAATCTCTTAATCTTAATCTCTATTTTTCTTACTTATCTCATCTAATTATTACATTTGGGGTGCATCCCAGTATCCAAAATATCCCAACATTTTATAAAATTTAATGTAATTATTTCAGAATTGCATTAATGTGGAGAATTAGAATATTGAATGGAGAGGGTAAATTCAGTCTGAGGAGAAGGTTTGAATATCAGGTTCCCAGTAAGTGTCCAGCACAGCAGCTGCTCTTTGCAAAAAGAGCTGCATTTTCCAATCTTCTTTCACAGATCATCATAACCATTTTACAGACTAGACAGACGAGGAAAAAAGACCTTCCTTCAGAGAGGTCTTACCAGTTCAGGTCTCTCTCTTTCTAACTTCTTTCACAAAGGTATATATTGACATTTTTTTTCACCCATTTCATCATGGGTTGGAAATATGTCATTCTATTACATTTACAAAATCTTGCTCTCTATTTCTGTGTCAATTTTTTTTAGGATACAATAGCAATAAAGAATAATTAGGTTTTTAAAAATGCTCACATTTTCCATTGGATTGTAAATACCAATTACCCTTAGGACCAAATTTTGCTTCTGCATTCCTGTAACATTTGGGTGAGAATCTGAATTTCCAAACCTATTCATCTGAAACTGTCATGGTCAGTGCTCACGTATGAACTGTAGACATTTCACATGTGAACTGTTTACATTTCAAGTCTTTCCTGTTTTCTGGACCTAAATAAAATTCTTTTTTTCTACACAGCAATCCCTGAATAAGAAGCTACCAATTAATAACCTTTGTAGAGTTACAAGATATAAATTAAAAATGAGATTATGAACATTTTTGTTGTAGCATATCTCTCCAGTTCTAGAGAAAATTATAGTTATGGGAGTGCACAGGGAATATTTTTCATGTTTTAACTTCTATTCTCCAGAATGTAATGGATTTATCCATCCTTTAGAATAGTTTTCTTCTTATATTTATAAATTATTTAACTTATAGGGGTTATAAGCTATAAATAAGCTTAAGGGGTTTCTCCCTCTGCTCCAGGTTACATATTGGTACTCATTCAAATTTCATAAAGAGCGATTTTCCCCCATAAACCTCTACTAAATGACTCATGCAGAAATCAACATGTAACTCCTATCCTGTAGACCTTAACTAGAGAAGGAATCACTGAGCATCACTACTACATCATGGAGAGCTCAAAATTTGCCTACAGCTTCTCCCAGTAGGAGAAAACAGTACTAAGATCTACAACTTGTCTAAATAGTAACAAGAAAAAAAGGACATCAACATAAAACCAAACCAAGATATAAGCCGAAACAAAATAGAAAAAAAAAGAACTAAAATGTTTTCTAATTTTACATTATGTTCTATTGTATTAGATGAAATTATCTTTCAGTATAGTGTGAAAATAAAAGCTTGCATGTATATTTTGTCCAGATTTTGAAAGGATTCGAAGTAGAAACAGCATGTTTACGTTGAGTCTTAAACCAGCCAGTTAAACACCTAAAACTAGACTTACAAAAAATGTGTAAATTCTTACTTACATAAGAGAACACAAAATCTAGCTTCCTTGTGATGAACTATAAAATACATTTTTTCGTCTGGACTCAGATGCTTTTATGCTGTCAATATGATTTGAATGACAATAAGTGCAACACCTGAGGCTTCTATTATGCAACATCACTTTAGCACAGAAGCAAAATTAATATGGGTTTGAAGAAATTACAGTTCTTCTTAACGTAACATGATACATCAAAACCAAGCAAGGAATGGTGGAGGAGCTGAGGATGATAATAAATGCTTGAAATCTGTGACGCTTCATTGATCAAGGAGTTTCTCCATGCATTTGAAAGAGCTCGACAGTAGTCTGGGCTTTCATATGTGTAGATACACAGTGTCTGTTGTGTGATGGTGCTCTTAATCACTACAGAATTGCTCTAGTAAGACTGTGAGTCTTTGTAATAGAAGAGAAAAAAAAAAAAGAGAAATGCCTTCTTATTGTTCCTAGAATAGCATAATTTGACTATAAATAGTAATTTAGACTAGTACAGCTTAGTGATAAATGGAAAAAGGAAAACATAAGCACAAAGTGAAAAAGTGCCCAAGAAATCCCAGTGTTAAGGACGTGAAAGAACAGACTTGAATGGAGAGTATTTTGGTGCAGTGGAAGAAACAAAGGGAAAAAATGGGAAAAATGCCATGGGCAGGCCTGAAGCACAGTTTTGCATGAATTACATCTGAAAAGCATTTATTTGAGACTTTTAAAGTGTGAGGTCCAAGTTTTCAGTTATAGTAATGTCTGTCTAGGCCATTTCACTCTGTTTTGAATATGCTTGAGGTCAGAGATTGGGCTAGTACAAGATAAAATGTGCCCTTTAGGACCCGGGGAGAAAAGGTCAGAACCTAGGAAAGCAAAAGTCAGCCAAAGGATCATTGTAACCTCAAAGTGCTGTTCTTCACCTCATCACCCCACCAGAACATCAGCATAGTATCCTCTCAGCAGTTCGGTGTAGAATTTGGACCAGGCTTCAGTGAACAGTCAATTCTTCTTCAAAACTCTCCTTGGGAAAGCTAATTTGCAAGGAATAAAAAGAAGGCAAAAAAAGTTTCAGGAACTCTATGCTATATGAATCTTCTTAAAATGGCAAGAAATTTAATTTGGAAATTGTCCTGGGATAGCATAGGAAAATTCATAGAGTCATATAATGGTTTGATTTGGAAGGGACCATAAATATAGAATTATAGAATCATAGAAAATTAAGGTTTGGAAGGGCTCTTATAGATCATCCTACTCCAACCTTCCTGCCAAGGGCAGAGACACTTTCTACTACACTGGGTTCCTCAGAGCTCTATGCAACCTGGCCTTGAACACCTCCAGGGATGGTGGCATCCACAAGTCCTCCTGGCACTCTGTGCCAGGGCCTTAGCACCCTCAGAGTAAAGAAATTCTTCATAATATCTAACCTAAACCTACTCTCCTTCAGTTTGAAGTCATTCTTGCTTCTCCAGTCACTACCTGCCCTTTTAAAAAAAGGGGAGAAATTTAAAAATTTCTCTCCATCTTTCTTGTAGGCTCCCTTCAAGTACTGGAAGGCCTCAAAACAGATCTCCTTCAAGCCTTCTTTAAGGCTTCCTAAGCATGAGTGAATGCACCCAGGAGCTGGACTGAGATATTGCGTCTACTCTGTAGGTACCCCTGATCTCCGTCTTGATAGGCCTTAGGCCTGAATGATGAGGCTGAAACTGGTTGAGGCCCAGAAAATCTTCTCTTTCCTCTTGGTCCATATTTTGGGTTACTGGTAACTGTTATGCTCCACAGTAAGTGCGCAAAGAGCTTTTATCACAGAACCTAACAGGTGTGCCATATTCAAAATAATACATCATTCACATCTAAAATAAGCAGCAATTGGGTTTGGGTTTGTTTCTTTTGTCTCCCCAATAAGAAGCACAGGCAGCAGTTTCAGAGTGGAGCCAAAGAAATTGCAGAGTTTATTTTCTGTTGTTACTTAATTGCTTCGTTTTGATTAAACCTTTGGGTTTGCTCACAAAATTAGCCATGTCCTGTCTAGTGATTTGGAATGCATTTTTAAAGTGAATAAGGTGGTATGGATTGCAAAAGCTTAGTTGTCCAGAGAATGATTATAATCTTTTGTGCATTGAAGGCTGCTCCAAAGCTATTCCAGAATGATAACTGCTGATAGCAAGTCAATCAAGCTCTCTGTGACAAAAAATGGAATTCTCACTCTGTTTCTTGGCAGAAATCTACCTCAGCATTAGCAGAGCTTGCTGGCACCTGTGTGGTTCACAGATGTGTGATCAGCCTCTTGTTTCTGCAGACGGAGGAGTCTCTGTGGGTGTTCACAAAAGAAGCAGCCTTGCAGTAAATGACTGGAGCTCTCCAGGCTGACATTAATGCACCCAGCACATTCACAGTCGTAAAAACTGAAAATGCAGCAGAGTAAAAGCAGCAGTACAAGTATACTATTTGCTAAGCTCTGAAAGCATACTTACAGCTTGGTAGAGGAAACAGCAAAAGGACCTGAGTGTTCATATGTTTGTGGAAAAAAGCAAGGATGAAATTCTATGAAAATTAATAACTGGGAATGAAAGAGGAGTAATATCGCTGTACTGAGGGACTGAATAATGGAAATAATGAATTATTTGATTGTTCAAATATCTGAATTGTCAGAAAATATTTCCTGAATTACAAGATTAGACTGCAAAAGCCACCTTTCATCATGGCACAACATGGATAGGGGTTGCTGCGCTTTTTCAGGCTGATATTCCCTAACTCACAATAAAATGTGGTAGTTTTGAACATTCAAACTTTTGCATATGTCTCTTAATAAATAGTTCTGTAATTGTACTCAGTTACCAAAGCAGCTAAGAAAAACCTGCCCTGTGCATAATTAATTGCATGAAAGATCATTTTGGCAAATCTTTTCAGTTTGTCATTTTTTAGAGTAATTGTAAAACAGATGTCATTTAGCAGTAACTAATTCAAATAGCTGGTAGCTGCTGGGGGAATCATTCTTCAAATTAGCCACTATAATGGATTCAGTGCAAAGAAAGATAAATTGGAATTTTCTTCATCAGCCACTTGTCCAGGTGAGTTTTCAGAAAAAATATTTGTATTGTCATTTTTCTACCGTGGGCTGCAGTACCGTTAATTTCTCCTATAGTAGCTTATATAGAGCCATGTTTGCATTTGCACTGAGAAAGGTATTGATTATAGAGAGACGTTTATATTACTGCTGAGCCTTACATACTCAGCATCAAGGCCTTTGCTGCTTGTTGTTCTGCCCTGCCAATGGTTCGGCTGGAGCTACACCAGGAGCCAAGAAGCGACCAAGATGGAACAGACTCAAGGGCTATCCCACACTGCTGAGCATCAAGCTCAGCCCATAAAGCATGGGAGGATAAGAAGGAATGCTGGACCTTTGGAGTGATGACTTTTATCTGCCCAAGTCTCCATTAGGTGTGATGGATCCCTGCTCTTCTGGGGATGGTTCAACACCTACCTGCCCAGTGGCAGCAGTGAATGAATTCTTTGTTTTGCTTTGCTTGTGTGTGAGGTGTTTACCTATTAAACTCTCTTTATCTCAGCCCATGAGATTTTTCACTCTTACTTTTCAAGTCTACCCCTAGTCCTGCTGGTGGGAGCACGAGCAAGAGACTGTGTGGTGCTTCATTGCCAGCTGAGATTAAACCACATCATAGATAACAGCAGCTTTCAACTGCTTACCACAGCTCCTTGGGCAGCTAAAGCTACATTGATAAAAATATTTTGTTCCAAATAAGCAAGGGAATGACAAACAATTTCTGTGTAGTTATGCAATTTCAAAAGAGGGAGAAATTATCATAATACTTCTTTGGGGTGTTAGGAGCTTGACCACCTGCTCCAGCTGCTTCAGCTTCTCCAACCTTGGGGTTCCCCTGACCAGATGTTGGAGTCCAGCCCAGTGCCCCAGGGACAAGGGCTGCTACTTTCCTGGTTGTAGGCTGAAATCGTAGCAAAGATGCATAGCAAATTGCCAGGTTGCTTTACTAGCAAGCATGTGTTCCCTGTCTGTGTCTCTATGTGTTTTGCCTCCATCTTCCTCTGTCTTATTATCCCTTGTTGCATTTAAAGGGGCTTGACCAGATAACCTTTAAGGAGCAGAAATTCTCCTTGCAGGTATACCTCCAGCTTCCTCCTAAAAGAGGAAAAAGTACTGATGTACTCTATTCTTTTAAGAATTTGTTTCACTATGTGAAGAATTAATTTATTTTGCTTCTGTAGTTCTTCAAAGTATATCCTTAGCGCTGATAGTCCCCCTTTTCTCTGTCAGCTCTAGCCTTTACCTATAAAAAACCCAAACCCATGTGATAGAACTTCTGTTAAGCTAAAAAACTATGAAAGATATCAGTTACTACAGCCTGCAATGTGAATGCAGAATAGACATAAAAAGTCTACCTTTTGTTTGGAGACTGGGGATAAGGGGCAGTCTTCCAATACAGCCTTTGCAATTATACAAATGACCACTTTGCAAGTTGTAAGTGCAGATTGGTATTTGGTTTTAACTATTTTTTTTTCTCAAGTAAAGCACACATCCTTTCTTTCTGATTTTTTTTTTCTTATTAGCATAGAGTATTGTTTTGGTTTGTTTCCCTCAGTTGAAGGTATGATGGCAAATAAAGTAAAACCAATAAAGAAAAAGGAGGACCTTTATATCAATGAAGTCGGATGCTGTTTTTTGGATGAAGTTGTCATCATGCTGCCACCCAAGTATTATTTTCTCCCTGACCCTGTGATCTAACACCAGGTGAAGTTCTGTCTTCTCCCTTACATTACCCAAAAACCATGCATCTGCAGAACTATACATAAAACTTCACACATGGAGTCAAAAAATCTTATAAAGTTGTAAAAATAAGGAAAATAAGGGTTCTCCCTGTCACGCAGAGTAAATATTTTTATTATGAAGCAAGTTCAGTATTTCATATGTTTTGCAAGCCTACCCACTGAATCAGGAGAGAAATATTGAGGTAGGTTGCTTATTTCTAGATTAAAGAGATGAGGAGAATAACAAAAACAAATAGATAACATACTGATGTAATTTCCATAAATTACCTACTACACCTTCATCTCCCCAGTTAGCAAACTGAGAGTGAAAATACAGGAAGCTGACATCTGCTTTCATATTAAAAAAAAAATAAAAAAAAAAAGACTGTGTTTCAGCTAAAGCAGCATGGAAGTTTTTTAATAATTGTAAAGGTCACAATTCTCATGGAATTGGAAATATATAATCAGTGTGCTCTGTGATACTTTCTTTAATTCAGAGGTACTTTCTACTACAAAGCAAGTAGATATATTTGAAAAATCAAATTTAAAAGAGTTTCAGACTCAAGTTAGAAAATTCTTTATCACATCTGGCAAAAATAAGTCCTAAATCTTCATTTTTTAATCAAAATACATAAAAAGAAGTGCAAAGCTGCCTCAAAAGTCAAAACCAACTTGGTATAATTCTGACATAGCATGGTAGCTGCACCTGAAATATTCTAGGCAATAATGAAATAAAGTTTGTCAGGGAATATAACACACCAATTTCAATAGCTGAGGAATTAATTCATTAATTAGTAACTTCTAAGAATAGGAACTTTTGAGGAGTAATTGACTGTATAGCTGCACAAAGCAGAGAGAAACAGTTCTGCTGGTAGATGAACCTTAACTACAGCAAGGCACGTACATCCCAAAGTATCCCCTCTATGGGAACCAGCTGTGATACTTAAAAATTCATATCCTAGCTTATGTCTCACAAACATACCCATGTAGACAAGCCCTGAGGTTACTTTAACAAAGCCAGAGTAAATTCTCTGTTTAGAAAAGGCCTAAAGCCTACAAATGAAAGACCAGATTTTCAAGCATCCAGCTGCTCCTGTTGTAAAAATAAAGGCTGTTTATTTCCAAATCCAGTCAATGAGAATTTCAAAGACTTACAATAATTTTGTGTTCTCTAAGCAGCATCTGGTCTCATGTGATCTACATTAATCTTAACAAATACGTCGTTTTCACTTGCCTATGCAGCATGAAGTTATGACAATTTTTGTAAAAAGTCCATAGGCCACATGTGCGTGAAAAAAACTGAACAGTAATAATCATATTAAGGAAAAATAACTTTCTTTTTTTTCTTTTTGTTGAAATAAAAATGTAGGAAATACAAATAGTCTTGAACATTAAACAGCAAATACTTAAATTTTAGTGTACTGTATTTACCCTAGCAGATTACAACTATGATTGTTATATTTGACATTAGAAGACAACTGCTTAGAGCAGATAGACATGCTGGGAATGAAAATGGGAGATAAGAAAAACATCCTGTGGTGGTTTTTTTCCAAAGTTTGTTCACATTTTTGCTATCAACAGAACTAAAGAAGAAATTATCAGAAGCCTTATAGAAAAGTTATTACAACTATTTCTGCTCCAACAGTAAATAGAAACGCAGTACAAAAAGTTTAATAGAGAAAGCTGGGTGGAAAACTTTTAAGAAAAATCTCACTTATGAAATGAGTAAATGCTTAGTTTCAAAAAATAAAGAGCAACCTTACAAAGTGAAAAATGGCTCCGATTTTCTCTAGAAAGGAGACTGACAAATTCAGAGCAGATGTCATCAGCCTTTGCTGTTTGAAACTGTCTAGCAAGTGCCTTATGACAGCAAATGCTTTATTGCTTTCAATGAAATTTTGATATAACCTTTTTGCTTCAGATATCAAGTTGCAGCCCATGTATCAAGTAGAACATTTGTTCAAGGCAATGTGCATGTGCCAGAGCTCACTATGCAGCCCTTAGGTACTGCGGCCCTGTAGGTCACTGTGGCCCTGCGTAGTCACATTTTTACCTATTCATAAGCACTTCTCTCAGTCACATCATCTCTGGCCTTTGAATGATAAAATGATTTCTGTCTCCCACTGCTTCTTTAGTACTATTCTTACTGCTTTGTTAGAAGTGAACCCACAGATCTTGCTTTACCCTTCAGAACCATTAACCTTATTTTATAACTTGACTCATGATTCAATCCCATTCTACTTGACATTTTTTCTATATATATGATTGGACATTAATTATAACAATCTAACCTCTTGAGTCTAAAAAAGTCAAATTCCTAGAGAAAATTAAAGTCTAATAGTAGGGTTACCACGCAAATAAAAAGCAAGTACAGCACATAAATTAGAGGAGTTATTTGAATTGTGGTCTGGGTGTCTGATTATCCACAGTGAAACTGAAGTGCAGGACAAGAGAATTCACCTATATCATAGCAAATGTAGTTTCTAGTCCAACACTAATGTCACCCCAAGACACCATTGCTTCTTGAGCATTTTCTGACAGCATTATATAGTCGCCACTTTGTGCTGATGAATCAGTGTTTATAGACAATGCCCTATGGAAGCATTCTTTTTAAGTGATATGCCTAATATAAAATTAGGTTTTCTGAATAGAAGATAATTTAACAAGAGCTGTTTGTCCTGAAGTATGCACCAGAGCAAGCTATTCTAATCTAATCTATTTTATTCTGGTCTAGGGTAAATTATAAACTATTGATATTCTAAATACTGTGGAGATTCTAACTTCTCTTTTTCTTTTTTTTTTTTTTTTTTTTTTTTTTTGAGGTTTTTGGAGGTTTTTTAAGAAATTAAGGAGTCTACAATTTCTGCTAACAGTGTGCTCTTCAGTACTTTACTTCTAAAATACAAACTAGTGAGCATTGATGGGAGAGTTCCATAAGAATTTTCTTTTTTCATAGTAAATGTCAGAAAAGGAATCCCAGAAGAAAGAATTTCAGAGCATCATATCACCAGTTCTTCAAATCTTTCTAGTGTTTGTAGCTGGTAACACTGCAATATATTAAGACTGTTTGTATAAGTGTAAACAATAACATATTTTAGATGGTTTTATCATTTTCTGGTTTATGACTACAAATTACCACCATATAGATCAAAAAGCAGGCCTTAAACTTTAATCTCTAACCAAATAACCCTGTGTTTCTAAATTGCAGCACTCCACCCTACACCACTCTTTACAAAAATGAATTAATTGTGTTGGGGAAATCGATTTTTCTCCATAATCACATAAACAGCCGCTGCACAGGGAATATACTTTTCCCTATTAAAAACATGATTCTCCTTTATGATATTTAATGCTGCAGAATGACAAGATTGAAGGCATAATTTAAAGATAATCTAGCCTATCTCTTTGCATAAAGCAAATTCAGCAATATTGATTTGTTTCCTTACTGATGTTTGTCCAAGTTACAGTCATAGAAACTCCACATCATTCTCAGACAGTGTTCTTTGTTATCAGCCACTCAGAAAGTTGTCCTAATGCATAATTTAAAGCTGTCTCTTTTTTTCTATGGCTGATAAATTTTACTTTGTCCCCAATGTGTATAGAAGACAGACCATTTTTTTCTACTTGTAGTGATTTTTCTGTCAGTCAAATATCTGTGTTTCCTCAGTTCTTTAGATGCAAAGCAAAATGTTCAGATTCTCCTTCTACGTCACTTCCATTTACTGTACTTCTGAAAATTATGTCTCTCATTCGGTTTTTTACTTTCTTGGAAAGCAATACCTAAAACTGAGTGCTTTTTATCATATAGCAGTTTACTAAATCAGCTGCTTCTGGAGTATTTGACTCTAAAGAATGAGGACTCCAGAGAAGGAAAAATTTAGTGGCAGTCAAAAAATCTCACTGTGAATGAAAGCAATTTTATTCATAAGAATGATGTTACACAACAATACTGCACACTAGTTTAATGAAAAAATAGAGAAAATTTCCCATTATTTCAATGCCTTATAGCTTTCTGCCTGCAGTATTGCTTAGAGTATCTGTGGCTGGGGTGGAAGGAGTGGGAATATGTAGAGGATTCCATTATTACACTGAAAATAACAATTCCAGTGAAAATGCCAAATATTTCCAATAATCTGGTAACATTCTCAACATCAAGCAGTAACTAATATGAATATAATTTCTTTCATTATCTTTGTCTACAGGAAAAATGTTCATTTTTAATATGTGTATTGCAATCAGGACTATATTATCTTGACATCTAAAATGCATTATCCTAAAATATGTTTTAGATAATTCAGGCTATGGAATAGGTATTCATTGACATTTTACCTTGTTCTTTAACTGTTTAAAGGAAAATTAGAAAATGGTAAAATAAAACAAGACAAACAAGATAAAATTAAAATTTCTACTCAAACCCCCCAGTATCAGGAAGCTTAACTGAAATTTGAATAAAAAGAAAATAATTCAGTGAGAGATCCTAGATATTGTTTTCTTGTCATTAATAGAGAGTTCAGGTGAAATATACTGACTTTGTTAGCTGTTTAAAAAGCTGGGAGGCTCACCTATAGAAATCAAGAGTGAAGGCTAAATGAAAAAAAAGTATTCATTTAAATTCTTTCAGTGTTGCAAGGTTCATACAGAAGTGATTGGACTGGAAGATTCTCAGAGCTGGCATTAATAGAGACCATGCTCAACAGGTTTTTTGGGGATTTTTTACTTCAATCTGAATTGGGAATAAATTAGAAAATTATGAATCCTGGCAGAAAGTAGCTTCTATACTTACCTATTTATTTTGTATTAATTCTTAGATCATGAAGACATTCAAGATCTTACTTCAGAGATTTCTCAGTATTTATTTTGTGCAACATTAGCATACAGAGCAACTGATATCAGAATTAAGAATGCTTCAGAAACTCAGTTCTGCACTTCATCTGACAAGAAACATCAATTGATTATTTTTTCACTTGTCTGAATAAAAAAACACACACAAACACATATTTCAATAAAACATAGTAATACTTCACATAGAGATTTTTGAGTCAGCTGTCTTGTAGCGGGTGATTTTGATGTAGAGAGGTCTGTGGTGGATGCCTTCCTAGTAGCAGAAACATATAGGGATGAGTGGACAGTACAATTCTGTTTTGTCACTATTAAAAGAACATCCTCAAAATAGTCTCTAATCCTCATCATCGCTCAATAACTTCACCCTTAAGACTGCCTAATAGTTGTTCACAGCATGTTTAGTATCTGCTAACACTGTATTTGTGCTTCTGCAGTGGGATTTGTAAGGCTTGGGGGAAGAAACAAAACCATTTCAGCAGCAGTCAGGAAGTGATCATCATCTGCTGTCCGCTGTGAACAGCAGAATGCATTCTTGCATGTGATGGTAGGAAAATGCCCATCAAGGAGATAATTTGTCACAGATACACATTATCTAATGCAAGCATGTATAATTCATGCGCATGAATCAGATGCTTTTTGAAATTTAGATGTGAAAACCAACCCAAAAATGTATAAGTTTCTCTCACTTTGGTAGGATTTGTAACAGTTAAGCTCCCTATGCCATTTTAAGCGCATGCCTGTACAGGACGTCAATAATGTATTTAAGATTGTTTAGCTTTTGCAGCCATCAGTTGCACATCCAGACACAAAAATGGGGATAGCTTTATGCTTTCAGAATGGAAAGCACCATATATGTTAACTTAATTAAATTTACTCTCTGATCTGTTTGCAAGAGAGAGAAAGACAAAAATAACACTTGCTGATGGCTACATTTAGCCATCCAAGTAGAAAAGGACGGAGACATTGAATTTATTTATGTTTAAGTTCACTTGTGCAGTGCTCAATTAATTTGCCTAAGCAAAAGAAAGAAGTGACAGTCCTTGGCATGATTGCAAAGGATTTCCAGTGCACAATTGTTCTGAAATCTTCTCCATCATTAGTTCCAGGCATTTAGTTTAAAAAAAAAAAAAAAAAAATGCAATGTCTCAGACAAAATTCAGAGGAATAATTTCATTGCCAGGCATAATAATTTTGGTCAATATGACCTTCGAAAGTTTAAATATTCAGCATGTTTGGGACATGAACACAGACTAACTTTATATAACTTATGGTTTTCTCTTCTCCGCTCCCACTCTTTTCTGCTAATCACAGGAGCTGCTCTGCTAGGCAACAGTACAGAAAGGCATTACCTTTAGATGTCAAATGCATCTCTGAGAAATTATTCAACCCCAATGTTCAGGTATTCTTCAGGAAATAGTTCAGTGAAAGTTCAGCAAAACAGTGAATTCATTAAACAAATTGCTACTGTGACGTGGTGTAAATTAGTTTGTTCAAATTCTGCCATGCTCTCTCCCTGTTCTAAAACAGCTTCTAAGCTTTATTAGTAAAAGCAAATGTATTTTAAAATCATGGTAATAATTTTATTAATTTTGGACTGAATATTATTTAAATAATATTTTTCCTCTAATTTAAAATTTTAAAAAATCTGAAGTATAAATGTCACAAAACTAAGCTGACTTTCTTATCAGCTATAATCCCACCAATGTCACTAAAACCTCAATAACATCAAGACACTTTTACATTTCATCAGAATACCAGAATTAGAATGCATTAGGCATCTGAATTAGAGGGAAAAATGACAAAAGTTAGCAAAAGAGCAAAACAATAACAGGATAATAAACTGAAAGAAAGAACTTAGGTACAGAAGCCTTACAGCACAATTGCTTTTTTAAGAGAGAGTTGAGCTTTTGCAAGCTGGTATTCTTCTGACAGCCAGCCTAGAATATGCCTGCAGAGGTAGTCTACAAGGTAAATGGAATTATAGCTAAGATCTCAAAAGCTTACTGTTTTGTGCTTTACATGGGTATTTCTTAATGGAATACAGCCAATTAAACTTTATTGTCTCATAAACCTCCAAGCCTATCTCCTTTTTATGAGTTCCTTATACTGCTTTCACTGCTATTGCAAGTAATTTATAGTGATCCATGACAAGGAAATTCAAATGTGTATTGCCTTATGTAACTAAGCAATTACTCAATTATTGATTAATCAGCTAATTATACTATGAAAATTCCTTTTTTGTTTATAAGAGATTTAGCCCAATAGTGTCTGGATTCACTGCTCTGAGAAAATATGCAGGTTATATCTACATGTTTTAATTATTTCCTTCAAATCCTGATGACACCTGAAAATAAATATCTAATTCCAGGAACATTTACCTGTATAAAACTGTCTTTATTTCCATTAGATTTTAAGAAAAACAGTTCTTGTTTATTTACATTCTTCTAGATTATTTTTGCATTTCAGTTTTCAGTGGAGCTTTATCTTGAAAAGCCCACTTAACTGATCTCTATTCAGTACTGATCTTCTTTCAATTTTACACTACAACTTAGTGCCAAATTGAGCAGTGTTATCTAAAAAGCAAAATCTGGCCCATCATTATTTATTTCCTGAGATTTTCAAAAAGTTTATTTTATGTAGCTATTTTGGGTCATCAGCCTTTTTAAGTACTTTTCCAAGAAAGGCTCTCAGGGAGTCCTACTCTAGAGTTAGTGTAGTTAGTCACATTTAGTGCAATTATCTGGTCTCCCCATGGGCAGGGGAGCCACTGCTGTCCTTCCCGCATGATCTCACCACCACACGCCCATATTTCCACAACCTAGCTATGGTTTCAGTTAGTTATTCCAGCCAACACAAATCTCAGTTGAAGATAGGATGTTTCACCTGATCTGTACACAGCTCTCAATGCCATCCAAAGCCTGTGACTGTCAGACACTTGGCTGCAAGGCTAAGGCAATTAACCATCTAAATAGATGGACGTGTAGCAAACCTTTTAATGAGCCTGAAATAAAGGTCAATTTGCAGCATGCTTGAGCTAATGTTTTCATTTTATTTCAGAAAAATAACTTAGGAGATGTAATTTCATCTCTTCAAAAATCTCATTTTATATTACATAAAATGTTGGGGGTTGAAATTTGTTTACTTTCTAGAGATTAGCAGAAGCATAATTTTCACGAGATTAACTATCAAACAGCTATGTGAAGAAAGCACTATGCAGTGCTTATAATTCTGAGAAAGTAACCACTGCAAGTCACAATTGCTAGACACTACCACTGTTTTTTATGAGTGAGATAATCCAGATTCAGACTCAGCACAAAATATTCCTAACTCCTACTGTTATTGAGAAACCAGTGAACTCAAAGGACTCAATTGCTACAAAATTCTGGAGTTTTGTGTACTGCACAGTGCTTTTGTCCTTCAAAAGTAACAAAATTCCAAATGCTACCTATAGAGAAAGAGCTATTACAACTAGAAAGCTTTGGAAAATCTCCTTAATATACATTAGTGAGACTATTTCCTCTTAAGGATACGGAAAGATTTATAAAGCAAAGCCCAGATACATGGCACATATGGATTTTACAAGACAGTCCTGAAAGTTCATTGTTTTGATAACAAACAATATGAAGTATGCAAATATGGATTGATCTCAGAACTCAGAAAAATTCCAATGATTGAAATATATTTTAAGAAATTATATATGTCTTTGTTAACATGCCACTGTTAAAACATACTGTTCTGAAACTGCCAATAGCATTTATATCCTGCCTTTCCATACTGCTTCAAAAGGGATGTGCTATATTATTATTATATTATCTAAAGCATTTCGTCATTTTTACATAAATATGCAAAAGGAGTGGTCTGTCAAAGCACATTGCATCTGAAGTACCCCAGCAGAATACTTAGATGAAACAAGACAAATTGTCCCAAAGCTGGGTCGAATCTAATGATATGAGGTTGAACAAAACCAAGCGCCAGGGCCTGCGCTTTGACCACAACAACCCCCTGCAGCAGTACAGGCTGGGGCAGAGTGGCTGGAGAGTGCCCAGGCAGAAAGAGACCTCAGGCTACTCATTGATGGCAGCTAAACATGAGCCAGCAGTGTGGTCATGGGGCCAAGAAGGCCAGTGCCATCCTGGCCTGTATCAGGAATGTAACCAGGACCAGGGAGGTGTCTTCTTCTGCTTGTATTTTGCACTGGTGAGGCCGCAATTTGTCTAGTTCTGCGGCCCCCAGTACAGGAAGGACGCTAAGATGCTCAAATGTGTCCAGAGGAGGGCAACAAGGCTGGTGAATGGCCTGGGACATAGGTTCTATGATGAGCAGATGAGGGCGCTGGGGTTGTTTAGCCTGGAGAAGATTCAGGGGTGACCTTATCAACTTCTGTAATTCCATAAAAGGAGGGTACAGCCACGTGGGGGTCGGTCTTTTCTCCCAGGCAACCAGCAAAAGAAGAGGACAAACTCTTAAACTGCACCAGGGGACGTTGAGGCCAGACATTAGGAAAAATTCTTCACAGAAAGGGTGATTTTGGGCATGGGAATGGGCTTCCCAGGGAGGAGATGGTGTCACTGTCCCTGGAAGTGAATGAGGAAAGACTGGACATGTCTCTTTGTGCTGTGGTTTGGTTGACAAGGCAGTGTTTGGTCACACATTGGACTCAATGATCTCAAAGGTATTTTCCAACCTAGTTGATTCTGTGATTCTGTGTAACTTCTTTTGTTGTCTCGTGATTTATAGCCTGTTTTGTAGGTTAAAAAGTGAATTGCACACATCTCATCAAAGTATGACTTGGCAAAAATTAGAACTCATGTCCATATTTTAAGAATAAGTGTAGGTTTTGCCTTAGTCCCACAGGTGACCAAAATAAAGACTATAAGTACTTACACATAGGGAGAAATTTCAGATCATATCAAGACAACATTTCAGTGCTGTTTCGGTCTCAGGACAAGAAACTACATTAATTTCAGTTAAAATACAGAAACAATAAGAAATTATTTCAAAACAATATTATTAGAATAGCAAATTTACAGTCACAGCAAGCTACCAAGGCCAAAGAAAAATCACAAAAATGGAATGCTTTCCTACAGATATCACTTTCAAGCTCAGGTTATATTCAACAAAGCAATTCCAAAGGCATTGATGCCATTGAATTTCCAGTTCAAATTCTCACTGGTTGGATTCACTATAACATCCTGTTTTCTGCTGCTGTATTTATGACCAAGGTCCCAACCTATGTTTTTCTCAAAAGACGCTCTTTTTCCAGTAGCATGAGGGCTAGCTACAGTTATAGAGTAGCTAATCTCTTGCTTTTTGGCCCTCTCTTCACAGGACCAAATTTGTTTCATTACATTTGATGGAAGAAAATACATTTCCCAGCACTAGAAATTACATAGAAAAAAAGCTTTTTTTTTCCCCAAATCTCTCTCTTTTGTGAACAACCTGTTTATAACCATTGCCCGCAAAGTCTCACTGCTGATCAAGCTGCCTTGAATTCAGGTTTTATGTGAAGTTTAGGTGCAGATCACTTTGGTTGTGTGTTATTAGGACTGATCTGTAACCTTCTAAGTCTACTGCACATTTTCAGTAAGTTTGGTAGGCAAGCCAGACTGTTTTCATTTGACAAGTTGACAGATATGAAAACTTCTGCTATTTGTCAGCTCATATATAAATTGTCTCAATTATCTCAAAAGATATGGCTTTATCCGAGTTTGCATTTTGGTTTTCTTAGGTTCCTATAAGAAAAGACTGATGCAACAAGGAACAGAAATCCAACAGTCCCAGGGTCTGTACAAACAAACACATTTAGATCAAACAAGCAGTACAGTCCTGCCATCTGTATCAACACAGTGTTTGTCAATTGCCAAAGGGTAAAACAGATTATGAAGACACTTATTCATGCTGATGTAGTAGACATAAAGTGTTCACAGTGCATTACAAATTCACATAATGTTGCTCTTTCATTTTTACTTCTGATTGATCTGAGAGGTATGAAAAGTCCATCCACATTTAACCAAAGATATCCTGAGCAAATACAGAGCTGCTGATGCTGAAGAACACTAATTATTCCAGCTGAGACTGACATTAAGCTATATTCAATCATTTACTCCTCATCACCCCTTTTACTGATGGAAAAATATGCCAGATCTTTGTATATTTATTAGATTACTTATGTCAGGTCTGAAAGCAGCTAAGAATCCTTGATTCTTCTCTTATAATTCTTTCCTACAAAACCAGAAACTTGGACCAAATATAGATGAGTGGAGGGGGATCTAGGCATTAGCTTCAATCATCTATGAATCACACAAAATAGATTCTCTGAACATCAGGATAGAATAGAAACAAAGATCAAAATTACCAGAAATAATTTTAAAAAGCAAAAAAACCCAAAAAATAATTTATAATAAATTAAAAAAAAAAAATAAACTATGTATGCACATATAATCTATAGCAAGTGAAAGACCTGAGCTACTGTTCTATTTTAATTAGAATTTTTTTAAGAATCAAAGGGATCTACTTTGGGCTTTTATTTCTTTTTACAGTGCTGACTTAAAATTAGGACATTACCTGTCCACAGACATTTGATAACCTATTTCTGCATGGCTACTCTTAGAGTTTTGAGATAGGTGTTAGTCTTTCTGACCAAAATCAATGGTGATTTTAACATAAATGATGCTTAAGCTATGCAGTGTGTTGTAAGACAAATCAATCATCTATTAAAATATCTCTTTCATCTTCAGCGTCTTACATGGCAATGTAGTGATCATTGATCTTACCATCCTCTTTAGGAACTGCAGCTCTAGGTTTTAATAATTTGAGCTTCTTGACACCTTTATTTTTATTCAAGTAATCAGAGAAATATGCCTTTCTGTGAATGCCCTGACCAGCTTCTACTGAGGCAATCTGGAATCTGTTCAGTGAATTTGTTTAGATTAGAAGCACATCCCGAGAATTTTTTAAAACTTTTCACAAGACCTCTAAGTTAGCGTATAATGAGCACAGCAGTTGTATTTCTCTGTAGAGTTAGCCAAGTTTATAAAAAAAGAAAAAAATTAAATTATTCTTCAATACAGCTCTGATGATTCTCCAGCCACGTATCCCTATTAAAATTGACAAGGAAACGAGCAAGCATGCATGTGGTAGAACTCACTTTAAAGATAATATATGATCTGCCTGTTTGTGTGCAGATTATTTTTTCTATGTTAATTTCACTGAAAAGCAAGATAAATAAGCATGTGGCCTCCAGAGTATTATGAAAACAATTGAAATCATTAAGAACTGGCTTTGTATTTAAACATAAACCAGAATCTGACACCAAGTAAGTTACGGCTAAGTAAAAGAAATGCCTCAAAAATATCCACATGCTTGCTACACATGTTGCTAACACTAACCCATAGCACTGATAAGGCAAGTTGAGGACAGTCCATGAGCAACAATAGGACTTCCATGCTAAGAAAAGAGGCCAAGAGACTCCTATAGGAGACTTAGATACATGGTTGCCTGCTAAACCAGATATCTGTCACAATTAGAAGCCAAAGATCCCACGAGGTCTGCTTCTGCATCAACCATGCCTCCTTATGCTTTGGGAGTAATCTTAAAAAAATTATTTTAGAAATTAAGACCATTGCTTTTTTTTTTTTTTCATTTGGCCTAAATAGAGACTTTTCATTTTGCTTAGCAAACTTGAATATATTACTGAAAAATCTCATTTATTCTTTCACACCCACTATGGCTTTTGTTAAGAAAGTTACAGGAATCCTGCAGTTGTTTATGAATAAGAAAAATGTTTGAATAATTGTTCAGAAGTTCTGGAAATTATGTCTTATTTCTATTGTCTCAGGAACATCCCTGTGGTGAAAAGGACTCTCCATGCCAAAAAAGTTAACATTTACTGGTATGAAAGGTAGATTCCACAAGTCAAGAAGAAAAATCCAAGAGTTTTTTCACAGAAAAAGAAAAACAAACCAAACCCAACAACAAAGATTTTAAGCAGAAGAAATGCAAATACTTCACAAATTCTAATGCCACATTTTGGGAGAGATGGCAAATTAGCAGATGAACTTCTATTCAAGGATTCATTTTCACTTGCCAGAGCTGGAAGTGTGAAAACACACTCTGAAACAGACTCAGCCTATCAAAAATTTTTCAAGGTGTTCATTTTTATGTACTTCTAGTAAAATTGAAGGAGAAGAATAGTTTGATTCACTTCTCACAGAGAAGCTACAGTAGTTTTTGAAAGGAATATTTATTGAAACCTGAACACAGGTGGGTGCTGGTAGGCACTCACCTCTCAGAAAGTTTTCTGGATATGAAGTTATCATGATATTCAGCACAAAGCAAGAGAACATTGAAACGAGAGATGAGAGGTGTGAAGGTCTGAATGTAGAGAACACAACTTTTAGGGTGTGCAACCAGGAGGTGAGGAGATGTCTGTGGGCTCCAGGGATCTCAGACTGATAAAATGAAACTGCTTCTTTCTTGTCCTTGGGGAATACTGACAACTTCCATGATTCATTTTTACAACCTTAAAAATAAGAACATGCTGATTATATTTTTGTTATTTCCAAGATAGTTAGTAATTTTTCTTTTTTTAGCCAAATATATTCAGATTTGCAAATCTCTTCAGATGCTTTACAGCTGTTGATTCTTTTGATAAATAGAAAATAATTTCATAGGAACGGGAGGAGTTAGATAAGACAAATTCTTGTGTATTGTCTTAGAGCTGTTGCCTAGAAATGTTCGAGCACATATTTAATGTGTCTAATTCTGTTTATATTGAGAGAATTATATGCCATAGAAAGGTTGAGCACCAAGTGAGTAAATAAATATGGGACTAAACATAAAAATGGCCAGAGAAACTATTCTTTTGCAGTGGGAAACTTGGACCGCCTTCTATAAAGCAGGAGGGAGCAAGAAAGCAAAGAGAATTCAATTCATTTCTTAATGTTTGAAAATTTACTCTTTTTAGAGGATTTTCCTCAAAAGTGTTCCTACTCACTGCAGGGACACATCTGCATTAAAAACTTTCAAACATTTTGAGGGAATGGATGAAGAAATTTGTGGGTGGCATTTCTCCTTAAAAGCTAAATCCACACAGGCACCTAACCAGCTTATTTGCCTCATGACTGTATAAATTTTGAATTAATTGTGAATGCCAAAGTTCCTCTAGCTGCAGGAGATGTATTAATTTAGCATATAACTATAACTGAATTACATGCATGCTGGTTACACAGATACCTTCAACAGCTTCCATTTTCTTCCTCTACCCCTAGAAATACGTGGTACATTAGAAGGGTGTGTCCTGATGTCTGCATATCAGAAAACAGCATTCTGTCCTGTAGAAAGACAGAAAATAAAGTATCTAAAAACAACAATGATCTCATTTCAAGTCAACTCATACCAGATATGGACGTGACTAGATTACTCATTACATCTAGGGGTATTGAGGTAGCAGACACAAATATATGGTTTTCTGGATGTACACAACTAGGATCATGAACAGATTTCATGAAATTGAAGAAAACTGCTGCAACAAAGAGATAAAGACCATTTTAATCTGATATTACCTACCCGCGCTCCACAGTGTGGCAAAGTTTTATGAGACTTTTGAAAACAAGCAGTCATCAGCAATGGCTTCATATCTATGCTGATACCTCAAGAGAGACCCTTGCCAGATCAAGCTTATAAGGAGAAGGACAGGTCTTGTTTTTTGTTGAAACACTGTGCAGATAAGCAGATTTAAAACAGAAGCATAATTGGCAAAATATATGTGAGGTAGTTGAAATACGGCTCTGCACTGACACGGGGACTGAAGAATTCCTGTTTACTCTCTCACATCAGTCTGCACTAATCTTCTCCATTGTAAGTCAAAAAATCACTCAAATGCCCAGAGCTTCGTGATATCTGATATTTTGCCATTTCCAATAAATGACAGTTGCTCTACTCAAACAAAAAGCGAAGGATATCCTCCAGATTATTGAAGGGGAAAAAGTACCTGGATTGCAGCGTAAACACTATCTGTGCTTCTATAACTCCAAATATTGCCAGAAATTTTAACAAGGAGCAATAGTAACATTGAATGAACAGTAGTTGAATTCATTTATTTAAGACAGCTTTTACAGTCTAGACAAGGCAAACAGCATACAGAGGCAGAACATTATTGACAACATAATATAAAGACTCAGTTTATGGGGTTTGGCTTTACTGTTCCTGCAGCAAAGTCATTTAATCTAAAGAAAAAATATCTTCACACTCCCCCAAGTACATCCCAATGCACCCCCCAGCATTACACTCCATATATTCTAAGTTTGATTTTGTACAGGATTTGAATACTGGGCTTTTTAAACATTGTTTAAAATGCATGGCAGTATGTGAGGAAGTATATTATAAAAGTTTTTCCTCTTAAACTCCATCCTTCAGAGGTAGTTATATAAAAACTTTTTATTAAGAGAGTCTGTCATGAACTGAAGACTGAAGCAAAACTTCAATGCAAGGTCCGGGAAAGAGAAAATTGCTTGGAAAAACACCGATTTGTCTGTAAAGTGTTAATAATTTCAGGTTGTACCTGAATGTTAAACCTCTGGGGATGGCGTCAAAATCAGTGCAAATTCATGTTGCCTCATATCCTCTCACAGCTGTTACACAACGGACAATAATGACTGCTGAGATTATTGTCCTCCTTATTCTGATTTTTCCATTAATTTTCAAATACCTAGCCAGGTCTAACCTGGGATAACACCAAAGCTCTGGGCTTTGTCACGTCAGCTCTGATTCAACAAGTGGGTCCAGTCCAAACCCAAGAATTTTCCAGGTAAGAGCTGAGCAATGAAGAAGCTGAATGACATTTCTGCCAAGAAAAATGTGAACTAAGGTATGAATCAAGATTTCTTGGTATTCAGATGAAGTCTGTCGAGGTTCTGAACAGCTGAGAGGTGAAATACTCTGCACTTTTCTGTGAAAGCATATTCACTTTAGGGGAAAATAATACAAATAAGGAGCCCTATGACAACTTTGTTTTCTGTGTCTTTTTAAGCCATTTTTGCTGCTGGCTGCATAGCAAGACTCACAGCTCCATGACAACCTGCAGCATTCCACAATGGAATCATACTCCCACTCCTCCCATGTATTTCTGGATGCTTGGGGCAATATACAGGGTTCATTATTCTAAGAGGTCATGTCCAACATCACATAAGAACCTTTCATCTTGCAGCTTGACCTGACTCATCTTCAAGGTAAGCTCTTTTCTTTGCTGATCTTTCATCCTACTTCGCAGCTAGTGAAACAAACTTCAGAAGTTGGCACCTGAACAAAGAACAAACCTGCACCTGCTTTCCTAAATTACTTTATGTGACCTCAGCATATGCAAAGTCAGAAAAGCAAATCATTCAATTCCACTTTGTCTAAAATCTGACCTCTCCTATACTCAGCAGCCAGGGTCCTGAAAGCTCCTCCTGTAGATTTCCACCATGTGTTTGTTACAGAGAAGAGTGAAGGATATGGAGTTTCTGACTGTGAACTTGGTGTTGGTTAGGTAGCACAGAAAAATAGCAAGGTCCCCACAAAGGATGAAACATTTCTGTCTAACTTGACTGAGGTAGGCAAGTCCTTGACTTCCAGTCAGCTTATTCACACTGAGAGCCTAAGCACTTACAAGGAAAACCACTTCACTTTACCTCTATCCATAGATTTATTACCACTGAAAGTCAGCCAATCACTGATTTTGACTAGTGGCCAGTTACAGTTTATGAAACATTGGAAACATTGCTTTGCTCCCCTTCTCACTGCTGAAGAACTGATCTAGTGTTGAAGGGTCTCTCTCAACAAGTTATGTATACCAGCTTCACTGAGGAGGAGCTAAAAATTGCTATCTGGTGGAAAATGGAGTAAATTACTCAGGGCAAACATTTGCAAGCTATTTGCAGAACATTGGGCAGTTATAACCATAAAAGGCAGGCATATGAACAGAGACAGATGGCACCGAGGGTGGCTTGGAGGGGAGGCAGTTAGAGTTTAGGTGTAAGAAATTAGGAAGCCATTGATAGAAAAGTTTAAAAGTGGGTGAGGGATTCATGGTTGCTTTTATAAGCCACGTAAGGAAATCTTGAATAGCAGCATGCAGAAACTAACATGAGAAATACATGTATATGAAAAAAGTCAGAAAAGGAAAAATATTAGTGAATAAAAAGCCTTCTCCTAGCATTATAGAAAAATGGTCTGCATTATACAGAAAAAAAATATGTGTTAATATCACAGCAAGCTACAGAGAACCCCTGTTTTATCCCCCTCCATGCATTTCTTATTCTCTATACTCTTCACAGGTGATGGGTTTCTGTAATAAAATAGTTTCATGGGTAGCTTGTTTTGAAATAACTAAAATAAGTATTTGAATGTGACAGTAAATTCTAAAAATTGAGAGGGGGAAGATATTCATCATTTGGTATGTAATATCATCTTTACTTTAGAGATGAAAACACAAAGGCATAGAGAAATAAAAATTACTATCTGCAGTCCCATATTGAGTCCATGGTATACTAGAAAAAATACTATGCCTTAAATTTTTGAAGGCACTTGGGCTGGCTGAATAAGATGACTACCAGAAGCAGATATTTTTTCAGATTTACTATTGCTTAAGACATACAGTGTTAAATAGTTTCTCCATTAATTCATTTTCACATCCATTTGGAGTCACTTTCTGGAAAAAAAGGAACCTTAGCAACCAGAAATGTCTCTCTGCTATGTAAAAGCCTTTTTCAATTTAAGAAACTAAGGCTTTGCGTCTGGGTACTTACTTTAAAAGCTGACATTGAAAAGATAATGTAAGCCTGCCCAGTCCTCCCCTTTACAAAGTCCTATTATTTGACATACATCTAGTAGCATGTACATTTGAGGTTACAATGTCCTTAACCATGGCTTCCTGCAGTTTACACTGGACCATTATTCTGTATACAATGAGACATAACATTAAAAATGCATAGCACACCTTGCCCAAATTATCTCATAGTTGTGCCAGGAGAGAAAACATGAAGCATGCATTTGGAAAGCAACTGTCTTCCTTCTTCTGGTGTTGGTATCCTTAATTCCTTTTTAAGTTAGTTTGTTTAAAATGAGGATTTCTCCAGAAACACAAAACAGTATTCTGGATGCACATAAAGGTTCTTTGGCGAGACCTGAACTCATTTTTTCTGTTCCTAAAAGAAAATCCTTTGTTTTGCATCCACATATTCTAGTAGGGGTTTTAAACATACAAAATAAACCTGACTATACCACCATAAATTACTGCCAGACGATGAATTGCTTTTTGAATAGAGAGAGTGGAGCTAGTATCCCAATCCTATTGAAAGTCAATGAGCACTGAGAGTCAAATTCCAGTCTGAGTACTTTCTCCGAATCACACACAATTACCACTTCCTAGGTTTTTCTTACTGTGCTGGAGTAAAGTATCAGCATCGGGTTTTTTTCCTCCCAAGATAGACTTGTTTGTATTTTCCACCCTGGAATCTCATTTAATCTTCCATTCAGATATGTTATTAGGTTGTCTTCTTATTACTTCTCCATCCTTATTGACGTTCATACATTTTCCCCATTTATTATGTCCTGTGGGTTTCATTATCATGTAGTTTGCCCCAAGTGAGAAAATAAGCTTGTGTAAATGAATGGCATTTCTCTCCTTATTTCAGCTCAGTTATGCTGATCCACACCAGTGGAGGCTCTATCTGACTGTCCCTAGAAGATTGCTAATTGAAAGAAGAAGTAAGCAATTGACTGCATTATCCAGTGCACAGAATCCCTACAATTATAATCTCATGATTATCTTTCAAATCCAGCTCTCAAACCCCATACAACTCTCATGCACTGCCTCCTGAGAATTACAGTATTTTCTGCAAGAAGTTCTTTTGGGATAAATTGATACAATTGTGATACATTTCAGTAAAGCTGTACAGAAAACAGTTAAGCTTGGTCAATCATATGCTATTCTAAACTGCATGTATCAGTGAATCACATAAAATGGATCATTTGTTTTAAGACTATAAATCTTTTGATGTACAGGAAAATAGAATTTTAGGACAAAAGGGAAGTTTATTTTACACATGAAATAAAAGCACAGATGAATCCGGATTGAAAGGAATATGAATCTGGATGGAAAGCAATATATATATTCTTATAGTATTTTCCATCTAGCACTCAAGTTATGTTCCATTAAAATGTTCAAAATAAGGCAGAAAAAAAGGTAAAAATTCTGGTCTTATTAGTGATAAAGGCAAATATTCTTGTCTCTGTATCAAAAATAGTAAACAAGCTGTCACATGAACAGTTTTAGATTCCACAGCTTTGAATTCACAAGATGAAATCCATTTACTCCATCAATTAGCCACAGTGAACAGAAAAGCTACAACAAAACAGAAGCTTTTTATTTCATTTCACATGAAATAAAAAAAAATTTAAAAAACACCACAATAATCTCAAAACTTCCAGCTGTTAAACTTATTTAGAGTGACTAACATGTCATAAGTCAAGCCAGTATATTGTCTGTTTCAGTGACTGCCATTAGGACTGCTAAAACTGCCCTCAGAATCACACACCTTGTGAAGCATTCCACCTAATTCTCCAAGGCATCTTTGATTTAATTTCCTCACAATCAATAAGATTCTCCCCAGGAGCAAAACACAATGCCAAGTTCAAGTACGTATTTTACATACAGGAAGAAGCCTGCTAGACATTAACATTTATCAGAGGGCAATAATCTGTCACCAGCATTTCTAGGTGAGGTTCTCTATTCTTTAAAAGCAAATTAAATAATATGCAATGAGATAATAATGATAATTTTCAGATAGAAAAGAAATCGATGTGGTAGGTCTCAAACTGTTTCAAAACAGCCACTTTTGAGACTGTTGTTTTCTCTCTGTCAAATATGAGGAATCAAGTGGGTAGCAAGGCATATGGTGAACATGCCCTACAAAAAACAATGAGAAGTGTTTGAAAAGAGAAGATGATCACAGAGAAATGTATTTGTGAACTCTTGTTGCATCCCTTTTGTTTTTTCAGCCCTCAGAGAACCTCCTTGACCTCCTTGATCAGGGTGTATCAGTCAATCTTTAAAGTACTTCCAGGAGGAAAAAGTAAAAAGGAATTCTCCTGACTTCTGGTGTTGGAGTCACTTACTCCTGTGAGTTCATCTTGGAGAGTGAAAGATCTGAGCACCAAAAACATGAATGCTCCCACCCTCAAGGAGCAATGATTAGTAGGGACATTTCACTGTTGCTCTGCTGGCAGAGAACACTGGAGACAGAGGAAGAGCTCTAGAGATAAAGGGAAAAAGAAGTTGGAAAGGGAAAGATACATGCGATGCTAAGTAGTTGCTTCTGGTACCATACAGATCAGAATTACGTTGCATGATATTCAGCACATCCCCTGACAGCTTTACTACAGTCTAAAGTACAATAAGGACACACTAAGAGATCTCATTTACTAATACCAGAGGTAGGGCAAGCTTTAGCTCTCACATCAACATATTTGCAAGTAAGAATCTCTCTATCTCAGACTTTATTTCTTTTTTCTGCAAGTACAAAACTAAAGACATTTTTGTTGTTGTTTTAGCAAGGCACCACATACACAGTTCATTCAGGATATTCTCTTTTGTGGTTCATCCAGTCTTACATGACAGGGAACAAGAAAGTACTTGAGAAAGCTTGGGAAATCCAACTGTCCAGTTCCCACATAGGAATGTGGTCCTGGTCCATACCAGCACCTCCAGACGGTGGTTCTGAGAATGTGAACAAGCTGTATTAGATTCACAGAATCATAGAATATCCTGGGTTAGACGGGATTGGCAAGGATCACCAAGTCCAGCTACTGCTTTTGCACAGGACAGCCAAAAGAATCACACCATGTGCCTAAGAGTATTTGTCAAACACTTCTTGAATTCTGACACACTTGGTGCAGTGACCACTTTCCTGGGGAGCCTATTCCAGTGCCCAACCACCCTCTGGTGGAAGAACCTTTTCCTGATGTCCAAACTAAACCTCCCCTGACACAACTTCAGGCCATGTCTTCAAGTCCTGTCACTGGTCAGTAGAGTGAAGAGATCAGGGTCTACCCCTGCTCTCCTCCTCTCAAGTTGTTACTGCAGTGAGGTCTCCCCTCAGTCTCATCCAGGCTGAACATATCAAGTGACCTCAGCCACTCATCATACAGATTCACCTCAAGGCCCTTTTCCACCTTCATTGCCCTCCTCTGGACACTCTCTAACAGCTCAATGCCTTTTTTCCATTGTGTGACCCAGAACTGCCCCCAGCACTCGAGGTGAGGCTGTCCCAGTGCAGAGCAGAGCAGGACAATCCCCTCCCTTGCCTGGCTGTGATGCTGTGCCTGGCACACCCCAGGACATGGGTGGCCCTTCTGGCTGCCAGGGCACTGCTGACTCACGTTCCTCTTGCCTTAGAGCAGGACCCCCATGTCCCTTTCTCTGTCACTGCTCTCCATCATTTCATTCCCGTCTGTATTTAGGGTTGCTCTGTCCCTGGTGCAGAATCTGGTACTTTTCCTTGTTAAACTTCATATGCGTAGTGTTTGCCCAGACCTCTACTTGGTTGAGATCTCTCTGCAGGGCCTCTCTGCCCTCACAGGAGTCAACAGCTCCTCCCAGTTTTGTATCATCTCTGAACTTGCTTAGTGTGCATTCCAATCCTCTGTCCAAATCATTTATGAAGATGTTGAAGAGCACAGGGCTAAGGATGGAGCCCTGTGAAACATCACTGGGGTACCAGTCTGATGTCACCCATTCGCTGTAACTCTTTGTGCCTAATCCATGAACCAGTGGCTTTTGCTCAGTCATTACATGATGTGTTTATCCAGGTGTGGGCTGTATATTTGTCCAGAAGGATTCTCTCAGAGATGTAAGTAAATTTCTTCTGTCTTGCTTGCTAGACAGCTTTTAAGCTCCAAAAGATGTATGCAAGCTCAAAAGCGTCTTCTCGGTCTTCTCCTAAATTGTTCAATACATTTTCGATTGAATCAGGATTTTCTTCTACACAATCTTCCCACACTTACAATTGTGATAGCATTTTTTCAGAGCAAACCAAATGTATTTAAATCTGATATTTGAAGTAAGAACCAAAGACCCAGAGAAGAATATCCTGCCTCACTTTGTCTGCACTTAGTCAACCCAAGTCCATATAAGTACTGCTAAATTGACACTGGATCCCAGCTAAGCCTGTGAGTTACTTTGAGACTTTGCACCATGTAATTGCAAATAATCAAGCACATGAGAACTGTGAGTGTACATCTTCCTGAAAAAGTAAGTATAGACACACTCTCTGTCAAAAATATTGAAAAAATAAAATTAAACTGCACTTGATCTCTCTTGGTGTAAAAAATCACTACCTCCCTTGAGATGAATAGGCCCCAGTGCAAAGCTTTATTCCTAAAAGGAAGAAAGAGTG
>VZSU01000219.1:1593130-1690244 GCA_013398715.1 Nesospiza acunhae
AAATAAAATTATGACACCTGAGGAACACAGTGTACTGAGAGCCTGGGAACCATTGAATGGAGAGCAAATAAGGAGCAAAGAGGGAAATTCTTTGCAGAGAACAATTCTACTAGGGGAAGACCAGAAGTGCTCAGAGGGAAGCCGGAGAGCAGATTTGCTTTTCTTGCTCTATTGTTTTTGCTGATAAATAATAACTGTGCCTATTAAATTGGCCAAGGAACAAAAGCAGGGCGGATATTTGCCATTCTCAGCATGAATATTAGGCATATCACCGTCAGTTTCCAAGGTCATGTTTATGTCTTCCTCCTTCAGTCCTCAGGAGGTGTAGCCGTCTTCCCTTGTGCTTCTCCTCAGCATTTTGGAGACTTGGTTGAATACACTAGGCTGCAGCAAGATGCAGACAGTAAAAGAGAAAAGAGTCATCCCCCAATGACACCAACATTTATAGCAACAATGGGAAGAGGGATTGTGGCATTCACATTCTTTGAAAAAATTCCTTCACCCAGGGTTTTTCTCCTTGGAAGCTGAAAGGCGGTGAGAGAGGCCTCAGAGAAAAGGAAAACAATTCTTATCTCATTTGCTTCTCCTGTGTTGTGTTCATGTGGAATGGGTTTGGAGATTGTTTACCCAAAGGTGATTGCCTGATTGGACTCTGGTGTGAGTTGTTTTGATTCATTGGCCAATTGGGGCCAAGCTGTGTCCAGACTCTGGAGAGAGTTATGAGTTTTCATTATTATCTTTTTAGCATTGTGTAAGTATCTTTTCTGTATTCTTTAGTATAGTATAATATTATTTAATAGAATATAGTATAATAAAGTAATAAATTAGCCTTCTGAGAACATGGACTTAGAGGCATCATTCTCTCCCCTCATCAGTGGACCTGCATTTAAAATAAGGGATCTGGCATTTTTGCTTTTCAAAGTGTTGTTTCTTTATTAATGTATTTTAAACTGTAACTTCTGCTGTGGCCTAACCAGATGCTAGTTCTTACTTCAGATACAGATTTTTATTTCATCATCTGTGCTTAACCATATTTGCTCTTGTGGCCAAAGGATGCACCTAGGAACAAGTACAAATCATCAAGACCCCCTGCCGTTTATGTAGGCGTTACAGAGATGTGCAGAGACTGTGAGTCTTTCTCCACACAAAATTCTTCAAATTCCTTTAAAGTAAATAATAGTACACATAAATGAATAAAGAAAAACATCTTGAGTACTGGTGCCTTGTTCACAGATTAAATCCTACACGTATAGTAATTGTTGTATGTATACTTATATGTATATATATGTATAAAACTCTCCTTAACTAGGGAATCATATGAGTGGATTTCTTCCCCTCATATGATTCCCTAGTTAAGGAGAGTTTTATACTTATACATACATATACAAGAATATACAACTAATTTGGGCTACAAGAAAAAAAATGTTGAGGAACAGCAAAGACTTTAATTTAGGTAAATAAACTATCTAACTTCTATATAACCTGTGTGTAAATACATAGATATAGAGCTAGATATAGATGATGTAGATATACATGATATAGATATATAAAAAATAGTAAGAGGCTGCTTAGGATTCAGAGACTGGGGAAGAACACTATTACAGAGACTTATTTTCATCAACTGTGATTAGCCTCTAGATGTATGTGGGTATAGGGAAAAAGTCCTTCCAATAGAAATTTTTAGTAATAATCATATTTTGAAGCCATTAGTATTTTCTTTTATGTTTTTAATTAACACATTAGATTTCAATTGTAGCTGATCATAAATCTAAAATAGAGAAAAATTTTAAAATATATATTTGTATTAGCTTATATTTCCGCAAGGGTAAAATAGTTCATGTTAGAGATGTGATAGATATGAATGTAGAAACACTACTTTTATGAGTACTTTTGCTGCAAAAATTTACCAATATTATTAATAAGAAATATTAAATAATNAGGACAAAACAACACAGAAAAAGAGAGTGAAGCCATTTTCCAGTAGTCTTTACTAAAATAAATATGGAAAACTAGATATTTCTTCACAACTCTGAACTATGGGCATGAATAAATATGTTGCTCAAAAACAAGTCACTTTTTCACAGCTGAATTTAGGTTTTATTTAGAAGAGATTTACTAGCCTTCAAGTATAGAGGAGAAAATGCTTTTCATCAGGTATTTCAATAATGCACATAGGATGAGTATGCTTACAAATGGAATTTTGCAGTGCAGTGTGATAACTGTGCCAAAGGGTTAGCCTGTGTAGGCCAAGGAACTGCCATCCCTCTTTCTCCGCCTGAAAGAACCTTCATTTCTTCTGATCAAAACACTGTTTCCATTTTGCACATAATTCTGTTCAAGTTTATGTCAGCATGGAGTGGGGAAACAGAAGTTAAAACATCTGTTTTGCAAGTAGGAATATCTTTTTTGAGTTGCAAGCCGACCCACAAAACTTCTGTCTAGAGTAGTTTACCCTGCATCCACAATAAAGTCAACTAAATTTCTTAGCTAAATAGTAGATACTGGTCCCACCAGGAAATTTATTTTGGAGTCTGGACATTGTTACAAAGAATAAGTATTTCTGTGTCTAAATATAGCAGGTATGGCAATTTGTGGTACAATGAGAATAAAAGTTAAAATAGAAGAAAGCTGAGAAATTACAATCCACATATCATATGCAGTTAAACCCCACCTCTCAGAAAGATTAAATTGCCATTCGTTTTAGGCAGAGCTGCGGTGGTTCACGGTCCTTGTTACAGAAATTGCAAAGCTGAATCTGTTGGAGTTTCCAATTAAATGTAGGGCTCTGAATTAAGTCTTACTTATAGCCAGCTGTTGTTGTGAGATGATTTGAAGCGTCATGAAAGTACTCTCCAAGGTAGCAAAGAGACCGAGTGAAAGCTTCCTAACTGAAATGGCAAAACTAAATGAACTTAAACCAAACCTCTCTTAATGAAGTCAGTTCAGAAAAGATTTTCTGACTTGATAAGTTATAGCACTAGGTTTGCCACTGTCAATAAGATATAATGGTAATGCTTTAGTAGGAAATTCAGAAAGCTGTATCAAAATTTCAGCACCATCTCTTTGTCAATATCCTGACCAAAAAGCTTTATAGTGGCTTGTCCATTGCAGCTGTGTTGTTGCAAATTACAGCATGAGACTGTGCTCAGTTACTGATCAACCAGCAAAAATACAAGTGCTTTACTGTCTGTCAGCAGGTTAAAAGGATTCGGTCACTTAGGCAGCTTTTAAAGCAATACAGTTGTCAAATAAGTCATCTGGTTTTATTCTCTTGCAGTAGTGTGCTGAATTAATTTGCCTACTGCTTTTTGCTCAACATGTTGTTTGCAGGATTACGGCATGCACATCATACAGTACTTGGGCCATTGCCTGTGATGCAACGCTTTTGCATATAAAAGACAAAATTCAGAACAAACTGAAGCAGAGCTTTTGCAGTAAAACTGGCACCAATTAAGTTATTGCTCTCAGTAGCAATCGTGTTGTCTAACCATTTCCCTCATAGTGTAAGACAGAGAAATTTACCGTAAACAGCTACACGACTACCCCTGGGTCTGCATATGCAGATATAAGGGATTGCAGAGAGTTCATAATGAGATGGAAATATTAGGGTATGGATACATAAAGAGAGAGACAAAATCTCAGTAGAGACAGATTGAAAATACAGATCACTGTGAAAGGCTGAGCTGTGCAGTGAAAGATTTTTTTTTCAAATTATCGTGGTTTTGTCAGCGTTTTTCATGCAAGGAAAAGCCATCCAACTGAAATCACCAATGGTCACTGCTGTGCTTTGGGGAACCAAGAGGGGGAGAATTTCAACAATAAAGAACATAATAAAAATAAAAAAAAACCAAAAAAATCAAATAAAACAAAATACATAAAAACAAAAACCCAAATAAACAATAACCCAAAAACAAACAAACAAAAACCCCCCCAAAAAACCTCAACCTGAATAAAGAACCTTACCAATGAAGCAAACACCAGATTTCTACAGCTTCTTTCCATCTTCACCAAATACAAATAAGTAACTATCGTTGAAAGAAATTACAAGACTCCTAAATATACACCAGAGCGGCATTCAAGTAGTGTAGAAATTAAGTCTGCATGTGCCTCTTTTTATAAAGTTCATAAAGTTAAAGGTCACTAATTTACTGAATTAGTATAGAATTCAAGGTTCTTGAGACTTTAAGACTTTCTCTAAACACAGTTGCATCACTCCTTTAGGTCTCGACTTTGAATGAAATTGAAACCAATGAAATAATTTGTCTGGCGATTAGTGAAAATACTTTCTACATAAGAACCATCAAGTAAATGTAATTTTTTTTTTAATAGAAAAGGGCATAGGAAATCATTCCCATTGGACTAGGTCACATTGTGACTACTAACTTAATTCCCATTTATACAAGCCAGTCAGTCATTTATACAAGCATCCTAATCCCTTACAAGTTAAAAGGTATTTTTATTTAGTAGACACAGCTCTTTATGTTCTTGAGACTATTTCTTGTCTTTTTGACAAATCTCTCCCCAGTCATCACCTCTTTTTCTCAGATTCCAAAAAATCAAGACTTGACTTGCTTTCTTGAAAACTCAGTAATGTTACCCTAAGTCTATAAGAAATCACTAAAATCACTTTCTAAATTTAGCCCATAGTTGTTATGGGCTAAAGTCCTTTACCTGAACTTCATAGTCCATATTGCACATTGATTCCTCTTCTCCTGATCTGAAATACTGAAATACGAGAAGCTTAAGAAAAGGGACATCAGATCCAGCAGAGCATAGCAATTTGGAAAAAGCAGAATCTTATTTCCTACAGTCTCCAAAATGTGACATTCTTAAAGTCAAATTTGACCATATACTGTTTATTTTTTACTGCATCTTTTAAAATGTGTCATGGAATATAAGTCATAAGTTCATTTTTATAGTAAAATGCATAATTAAAAATTGGAAAAATAAAGAAGCAGAGAAATGAACCACAACTCCTAAACCCAAATTTTCAACCTTGTGCTTTAGGAGTTACCTGTAGAACAGAACTACCTGTGTCATTTAAATTATACTCTCATCAAACGATTTTTCTGAATCAGATTCCTAACACAAACCAATATGTTATCTTGGAACTAGAAACAGGAATCAAAGTAACTTTTTTTTTTTTTTTTTTTTTGGTGAGGTTCTTTAAATATCTTTTACCTCAGCCTTTTTTCACACTCTATTAAGGTGAAAAATTTATGTTGCAAAATATGATTGTAATTCTATCCTGCATGATGTCACAGAAATTTTGTGACATTGACTTTTTTGGTTTTTAACAGTTTGAAATATTCAGAGAAAACTTTTGGTATTTTTATCCAAGTTGTTATCCTAATTTTAGGAATTAATATTTTCTCAAGTTAATTGGCAGCAATGATCATCAAACATAAATCACAGTGCAAGTGCCTGAAGCATTATCTGGGACTTAGACTCACCTGTTCCCTTATCCCAAAGTTATTCATTGTTTCCCCTCATCTGTCATGTGTCAGAGAAGACTTAGCTTTTTTTGAATGCAGTAAAAATGCTTTCCAGGGCCATGGAAAGTACATTTTGTTCTGTTTGACTTGTAATAATTAACTAATTCATTTGCTTCAGCTTTTAATAACCTTTGTCAATTTCAAATTTAAAAATCTAAATTGAGAGGTGTAGAAAAACAAATTAACTTTTGTAACAGGATTCAAACCAGTATTGGGTCTTGGATTCACATCAAAGTGAGACTCAAGTGGTTATCAGTGTTTCCTCCCTGCATGTTACTCTCTGGTTGAAGGGAGGCTGTGGTTGTCGGACAAGAAAAGAGCTGAGAAGTTAATCCTAGGACAGAGCAAGATCCACCTTTCTTGCATAGCTTGTAATGCCCCAAAACTGCATAACTCCTACAGTACTAAGTAGTCATGATGCAGTCAGTCTATAATGGGATCCTGAAAATAGGACACTGTTTAACCTTAAGATTTTTTTAAGGGATACAAGCAGTTATTTTGATAAATAGGTAAACTGAAGTACCATAAGATAATGTCAATTATGCCTTTCAATTGTGCCATTGTTGGCTCAGAGCAAAGAAAGTCAAGATTACCCCACCCTGTATACCCCACCATTCTTAGCTAACACCAACAAGGTCAAAAAAATCTTCATATTAGAGTGAAATTACAAAGACAGTAAAGATAGCGTTGGATTGTCTTTAGAGCAATTTGGATGCAGCAAGTTACAGAAAAATTGTCACTCACTGTTGTCATGCCATGCGATCTAGTAGGAAGAAAAGAGAATCATTATGGCTAGTATCCCAAAGTCATCTCCATTACTCTGGAGATACTTCAGGAAAACTTGACACAGAGATACTAACTCCTCCCCACCAGCAATTGTTCTTTGCCATCATTAATACTAACCAATTATGAAGATAGAAATGGGTTCAGTACGACACAAAATGAAAACTTCAAGGCAGCATTTAGCCTGCTGCCTGGCCTGTGTTTCATCAGACATTGTAAATATATCTGAAAGTGGCACTGAAGTTCAAAAGGAATAGTTAATCTGAAATAACTTGTCTGTAATGAGCCCTCTCTTTCAAAAAACTCTTAGATTTAGGCAGCCAAGTGATGAATCACCAGGAACTGGGTGCCTTATTCCCCTGATTAATTTTTTTCTTTTCTTTACATAAAACTTTAAAATGAGTAACCATCAGCTTTCAGCACAGTTTTTTTTTTTTTTACCATCGTTTATATTATTTGTTTAATTAATTTAAAAACTGTAATAGTTACATGTTCAGAAAGATGTTTTGGCAGTCAATTTTACTAAAGAATGAAAGAAAAAACAAGAAAAAAGTCCCAAATAAATATAGACTTAAGCAGATGTGAAGGGCATAAGCTCGGTTTATTAGCATAATAAAGTCATCATTATTTTAGCAACAAATGTTTTTTGCCTAATAAAAATATACCATCTCAGAATAATTAAACAAATAATGTTTAACATTCACATAGTTAAGGTGAAATAAACAAATGAGTGGGTTTACAGAGAAAGAGCAGCTTTAGCTGCACTTTGCTTAAGCAATGTATCATCATACATATTAATCCTAGCCTGGGTAATATATATAATTCTTTGTGATCTTTCTACTTTTAATTTCTATGTGTTAGTAAAATGTATGATTATCACTTCTTCTGTTTGGTATTGGATCTGAGCAGAAGAGACCACTGACAAGCCAGAATATGTAAAAATTATGAACAAAAGTAGAAATAAATAATGATATTACTTTTAAAAGGGTGATCTGTTTGTTAATAAAGTCGCTCCATGTGTTCTATCCTCTAAACAATACAAAATTAGTGTGAAAAAATATTATGATCTGCCTAGATAATAAATACAAGCTGCCTTCTACTCCACTGCATGTCAGCTTAATGTGATAAAGCTCAAGAGTTTGCACACAAACTTCTCATCCACTTGACACATTTCAGAAAAAAAATAAACCAACGAGCAACCCAAATCTTTTGATAAAGGTCATTTTGGAATGTGAGGCCATGTCACCAAATATTAAATCTGGAGTAGCAATGATCATGCAAAAGTATTCTTATTTACTGTTTCAGGTGAACAGCCAAAACAAGAAGCTATAGTGTTCTTGGGTCTTGAAGGAGGCCATAAAAGTAAAAACTTCAGCTGATTTTTCTAACTTTCTTTTTCATTTAATAAGGGGAGGAATAGAAGCTGTAATTTGTCCCCAGAAAAATCCATAATTCGCAAAGTTAATTCAAATAGAAAGATCAAATAATATTAATAAATACACACAAAACTATTGCGTGTATTGTAATATTGACAGACAGGTCCACCAATATCTGGTTTGTATTGTAATTGTATCTGGTTTGTCAGTATTGTAATATTGTAATATTGACAGTCAGGTCCACCAATATCTGGTTTACTGTTTACACAGAGTAATGCAGACTCACTTCCAATGGTATCTGAAACGGCAGCAGAAGTGTGCAGGTGTGAAGGAAGTATAAGTGCCCCATTGTATCCATGTATCTAAGCTGAGGCTGGTCTTTCCACAAGGATTTGATAGCCCCAGATGGAGAAAAGTGCTTTCACTATCTACCTTTGTATTTGGTTTCCTACCTCAAGACAATTTTTTACCTAGGATATCAGTTCATATAAATTATTTCAGCTCGGATATCCATATCCCATATTGTACTTTAAATGAATCAATAGTTTTCTCAATCCATTTTGAAAGCATCATTCCACTCACTTCTACAATGAGACAATATATTTTAGCAAGGATAATAAAGTATACAGGTTTTCTTATGTCATGTAAATGCCTAATTTCTCTTTCTTGCATTCCCACACTTGAGTCAAAATCCTTTGTTAATTAAGATTTATGCTGCTGAGAATAATAATTTCTTGTAATTATTAGGTATTTTTCTTTTAATCTTCTGAAGATAGTTGAAATATACATGCATTTCTGGGTATATGGGTGTCTAGGATTTAGAAAGGGAAAGGCAGAATATTTTGCCGTCCCTGTGTAAAAGTGATGAATGAACAGCTTATTTTATTTTTGCTTAAAGCATTATTTTGACAGCTGCACTAATTATATCTCAATCCCTTTTAAAAACAATTTAAAAAAAAAAAAAAAATAGGCTGTCTTTTGATATACATTGATTCCAAACCTATTGCTGCTGCATTGCTGGGATTCAGCAAGGAAAAAAAATTATGACAGATAAAAATGGTTCAGCTATGCATAGCTAGAAGAAATAATTTTCTGTGATTTTTATGTAATATAATTTCCATTTGAAAGAAAATAGTTGTTTTGAGGAGGCAAGTTTCTTTTATTGTTAGCTTCAACCCTTATTTTCTTTGGGTCTACTTTCTTTCAAACCTATATACAGAATAATAATCCATGTAGAAATTTTGTTGGCATACACTCCTTGCTATTTATCTGGTTTACAGAATGTGATTAAGTTGGTGTCCATTCTGAAAAACATTGGATGTATTCATTATATCGGAGGATTTCAGTGACTCCAAGTACAGGCTTTGCTTCATCTTTTCCAGAGATCTAGAATATTTTGCAAACTATTTCCATGTTAATAATCTTGTTTTGTTTTTTAAGTCTCCCCATTTCAGTTTATCAGACAGTATTGAAAAATATTATCTTCAAAAACCCAAATACGAAAAGTTTTGTATTGGTAATTTATTTTACACTTCGTAATATCTTAATATTGTCCTTTCATCAAAGCTCATTCCAGTGTCAGCCTTACTTAATGGAATTAGCAGAGCAGTTCAGTAATCTTGTACCATGGAAACATTAGTGTATTTCTGAACCAAAGTTCTCTGCATCAGTCCTCTAATGACAGAAGGGGAGAAATCTGAGTTTTACTTTAAACTGTTTCCAACATCACTTCGGTGTTCCTTAGATTCACCAGAGTAAATCCTTCCTGGTCAGTTGCCTGAACTTTCAGTGGAATCTACTGTCCAAGTCAAGAAATTGGTTGTCATAAATTAATATGAAAATTAATTGAATGCCATCAGTGTCCAACTATCTTTGTAATACAGCCTTTCCAGTAAACTGTATGGGTCTCTTTAGGTTTCTAAACGAAATTTACCAGTTTCTGTTAAATTGTATTATCTAGACAATACTGTGTCATGGTTCCACATTCTAGGAACAGAAATAAGCCAATCTGGTGGATCTTGAAGGAAATAGTTTCTTAAACACAGACATTGAACATCAAGACTTAAATCTTATAGATAGACTTTGCATAAAAATTTTGCATGTCACAAAAAAAATGTGAGCTATTCAAAAGAGTAGTGAGTGCATGGGTAAGACTTGCATCACCTCTATCCGCTTTTTATTTTACTGCTTTAGGGTAAGTTTCATTACATAATTTGGTTTTGCAGAAGATCTTGTAAATGTTAAAGCCATTTCTAGAAGTGTGATTATGGTAACTCCAAAACAATAGCTGATTTTTTACAATTAAAAATAAGATCTGGTTTTATTATCATGCCTGAGGGGAATAGCAGTTCTTCTCAGCAGTATAAGTTGGCCAATCAAGCTTTTGTCACATTAAAAAGTTAATTTGTCAACCCATGTAGAAGTTTGAAACTACTGTTTCTGTCAGAAAATAATTACCACGCACATCACACTAAAAAAAAAAAGGAAAAAATTCTATTTTCTTTTCATTTTAGATGTAATTCATAAGCTGCTGTTAAAATGACAGGTCTGTGTTCCCTTGTTAAATCATCCACTATTTAAACAAATGCTAAATCCTGTACCTAGGGAGGAACAAACCCCAGCACCAGCATATGGATGGGGGGCCATCCAGCTGGAAAGCAGGTTTGTAAAGGAGGTGGAGTTTCTGATGGACAGAAATAAGCCAGCAATGCGTCCCTGTTGCAAAGAAGTTAACAATATTCTGGGGTGTATCAGGAAACATGCATCCTGATATGCAGCCAGCAGCTTGAAGGGGATGAATTTTCTCCTCTGCCAAGTCCTGGTGAGGGCACACCTGGAGTGACGGGTCCAGTTCTGATCTCCGGAGAACAGAGACACGAACATACTGGTGCAGTGAAGCTCCACAAAGATGCTGAAGGGACTAGAGCACCTCTCACATGAAGAGAGGCTGAGAGAGCTGAGACTGCTCACGTAGAGAATAGAAAGCTCAGGGGTATCTAGTTCACTGTATAAATACCCGATGACAAAATGCAAAGAACATGAAATGAGATTTTCTTCTCAGTGATGCTCAGTGATAGAACAGAAGGCAACAGACATAAATGGGATACTGAAAAATTCTTTTTAAAGGCAGGAAAACCAGAAGTTTTTTACTTCATGACTAAGCTCTGGAGCAGACAGCCCTGCAATTTTGGCGGTGTACAGTCTCCAAAACCTGACTGGACATGGTCCCAAGAACATGATTTGGGTGATAATATTTTTGAAAAGCACATGAATATACCTGGAAAGAGTACAAGTTTCAGACTGGTCTGCCAAGCACTGAGCAGCCTAAGAACCCAGGCTGTAGTCAAGAAACCTGTCTTAAAATAATGTCCTTAAAATGTCGTAAAAAATGCAGGGAAAAAAAATGCAAAGGCCTACTGAAAAAAAAAAAAAAAAAAAAAAAAAAACACATCAATAACAACAATATACAATTTTGCTATGGTGACAATATGCTTTGTAGCTTATACAGTGAGAACAAATGTATTTTCAAGGACAGATACATTACAAGAGCAAAAGTATGCCCTCACAATTTCTTTCCTGCCTGGTTTATAGAGCTGTCCAACTTTTATGAGTTTCAGCTACTTTGGTAAAAGTAAACCTTTGGATTCCAGAGGAAGCATGGTGTACTTCCTACTAATTTGACTTCACACCACCAGAAGACTTCATCTGATATATGTTTGCTACATGATCTATAGAGCACTACTAATCCCTCTAGTCCCTGGGTAAAAAAGGAACTTTTAAGCATTACTTTACATAAATATATAAGAAGCTACAATTCTTTTCTAAATTCAAAAAATACACTTATTTTTCTGCAAAAATATACAGTTTATTCTATGTAAAGGCAGCAGGAAGATATTTTCTATGTTAGATTGCATTAGACTAACACATAGTGACAGAAAATATATAAAGTCCATTGATGTGAAATACACGTTGAAGGCATTTTTGTCACTCAGTAATAAAAACATATAAAAGTTGGGAAAAGTTACATTGTGCTAAAAAATTTCACATTTTATTAATAGTTTGTTATTAGCTTCCAAAACAAGACATCAGTTCTCATGAAAGTGACTATAACATCATTTGTTTCACTACGCCTCAGGTAAAAGTAGATGTAATCTGCCACATGCCTCTCAGGCTTGTGTTACAGACAAAGACATTTTGTTTTGTTGACTTCAGTGATAATTTTTCTGGCTTGGAGTTGCTCTGCTTTTTCTTCCCAGAGAAAAATGAGGCAAAGCACAGCTAATGGAAATTTTCAGTTATAGATTTAGAAATTGATATAGCTAGAGTTTATAGACACCAAGTGAAAACTTGCATATCTTGGTCAGGTTTTCACAAAGCGTAAAAGGGACATATATTACTACAGATTGTTGGTGAAGATTTTGCTTCCCAGCTGCTAAGAGTCAGATCTTAGTCCAGTTCAAACTTCCAGAGGCTTCAAACATCAGCTCTTGTTGTTTTCTGTAGGGATAATAAATTTTAAAAAGAGATTTAGGGTTTTATGCCTTGCATGAGTATTTGACAATCTCACTTTAAGGGCTGAAGAAGGAAAAATTTGGATAATTTTTTCTTTTACCCTCATGAGAGGAAATAAAATTCCACATACATGAGGAAAAATTGGTCTCTTGTGACAGGATTACCCTCTATTGTTAATTTGGCCACAAACTTTTCATGTGATGAAAACTTCTCTGAAGTTTTTGAACTGTAGATGGAATATCTAGGCATGTTTTGGTGTTCAAATTCACTTTAACTCCTTTGAGAATTTCCAGTCTAGTTGCTCATAATTTGTCCAACTGAGAATATTTGTAGAGATGGATTAATGTGACCCCAGGATAGTTGGAAGTGACCTTAGAAGGTCATCTTACCAAACACTGTGCTCAAAGACGATTGTGTACAGTTATTTGACTAGATAGTCTTCCAGTTGACTTCTGAGTATTTCCAAGGATGGACACTCCACAACCACTCTGGACAACCTGAACATTGAAAATATTTTATAAAGAACTTGCAGATCAATGGTGTCTAAAAAGAGAAGAAATTCTAAATATCACACGTAGAGCTCTTCTATCTGAAAAAAATGGATGTTGGAATAAATTGTGGTTCTGTTATAAAGTCTGCATTAAGAAATATAGTCAGTCTGTCTGTTGTCACTAAACAGGGAAAGTTAACTGTCAACTATTAAAAATGTTCTCCCTTTACCCTCTGTAACTCTCTGCCACCAGAAGCTGAAATTTCAGAAAAAACAGGTTTTGCAAGTATGGATAACCCAGAGAAAATGCATAAAAACTGTTCCTCAAAGAATTTTTAAGCTGTTTTTCAGGCACACTTGAACCATAGTATGTCAAATATATTTCACATACCTCAATTCCTTTCGATTCTTGAGAAGGCCTCTAAATCCTTTTTTTCTCTCATAGAGAGGAACAAAGATCCAAAATATAATGTTATGGATTTATTAATATAATTTTCCAGTCTTCATTTCCACTGATTAAATAAATTATTAACTGTATAACCAAGACATAGAAAAGATTTAGTCATAGCTCCAGAAGGCAATCTTTGTGTACAATCTTACAGATCAGTAAAGCTGTATGAAATCCTTTCAGTGAAGAATATGAAGACAAAATCATGTTTGGTATTTTTGTGAGAAAAAAAATAAGCTAAGAAACACTTGGTTTCTTTGAAAATTTTCTTCCCTTTCTTGGGAAAATGAAAAAAAGTATTTGAGTATTTTCTTCATTTTTTTCTTTCAGTTGTGAGGCCAGAGTTTTGCTTAGAAATATTCTCCACTGTCCTTCTAGAGGTGAGAGGCATAAATTTCACCAATGTAAAATATCTTGTCTTAGAAGGTAATGTGGGCTACATTTTCATATCTTTTCTCACTACTCATGGTTTGTCCTTCTTGGGTGGGTGCATCATGTTAGAGATGTTAGACTTTAATGAGAATGGTTTGTGATTTTATCATAAACAAATCCTCATTGAAGAGAAGTGTTTGCAAGTACATCCTCTCTTGTTCAACTGGCTGATGCTTAACTCATGTAGTTTTCTTCAAGGTATGCAAAATTTATGAAGCAGAAGATATAAAGTTGGGTTTGCCTGCAAACCTTTTATTTGTAGTAGGGAAGTACATGTCAAGAACATGTTTCTGGTCAGTCTCCCAAAATCAGAGGATCATCTTAAATATCCTTAGACAAGAAATTAGCATCTCCACAGAAACCTTGCATACTTTGAAGTATGCACAAATCACACAATCTCGTATTTTGTGCAAAAGGTGAGGTTATCCTTAATTGTGATTTTTATTTTAGAGGAAGTAAAAGTCCAGCTGAAAGCATATCTACAAATTTCATGTATTACCTCTCTAAAATGTATGTTTCTTCAGGTTGAAGGGCCACATTTTTCTTTGCCTATGAAAATGAAACCTCTGAAATAACAAAATGTTTGTATATTTTGGATTCTGCCTTTAGGTGTCAACAGTAAAAGAAAACTGTCGCAGACATCTTTTTGTGAAAATCCTTTTCTAGGGATTTTTCTTCCTGAGAAGCTGAGAGGCTTCAGGAACAAAATGTAAGCAATGGTTATCTGCTGCTGTGGAACGCAACAGGTACATCTGTGATTGGCCCATCTTGGAAGTTTATAATTAATGGCCAATCACAGTCCAGTTATTATTCATTCCTTTCCATTCTTAGCTTAGCTAGCCTTCTGAGATGAAACTTTTTCTTCTATTCTTTTTAGTATAGTTTTAATGTAATATATATCGTAAAATAATAAATCAAGCCTTCTGAACATGGAGTCAACATTCTCGTCTCTTCCCTCACCTGAAAACCCCTGTGAACACTGTCACAGAAAACAGTTCTAAAATCATTAAAGAATAAGCAGATTTCCCTCTCATAGGACTCCACTCTCATCAAAGTCTACCAGGACAGCAAAGTAATTGCTGCAGTTTTCTACCACTCCTTTGACAGCAGTGAGGCCCTTAGCATTTTCCAGCTTATACTGTAGGTTGAAGTATTTAGGTATTTCAGTGTCTGGTGGAATGGGTTTTTCTTTTTTTTTTTTTTTTGCTTTTAAGCAAAAATTGGAGGTTAAAAAGGGGTTTTTACACTCTTTGGAACAGTCAGGTTTAGATGATTACTCACAGGTTACCAATTCCAATTACCCAGCAGATCTAGAGGCCTCAAGGGAAAGACCTGTTTAGGGCAGAAAGGGATCAGGTAATATCTCATGGTAGTAGATGAGAAACGATTACTGAAACTGTTGTAAATATGATTTTAGTGCTGAGACCACTGGGAAAGCAGATGTCAATTTTTTTCCCATCTTTTTCCTTTGTTTTTTTTGGGATTCATTTTTGTTTGGTTTGGGATTTTTGTTTTGTTTTAATTTCGGGGTGGTTTTTGTTGTTGTTGCTGCTGCTGGGGTTTTTTTGTTGTTGTTGCTGCTGCTGGGGTTTTTTTGTTTCTGTTTTTGTTTTTTTGCCTTGTCCAACAATTTCCATACCTACGTGAAATGCAAAGTGCAATCTGTGCCTTTTTGAAATGAGTGGCAGTTAGCAGAAATGCATAACCACACAAGATTACAAAGTTCTAGTTAGTGTACACTGTTTAGGATTTCAAGGGGTTCTTCACTGCCAGTCAGGGTAAGCCCCTGTAAACTTAAAAATGCTGGTAACTCTGCCCACTGCAGCATAGCTTCACATGTAAGTCTGAATTTTGCACTCCAGAGAAAAACAGAAGCTACATACATTTTAGAATGCAAGATACTCTTGGCATGAACTTCAGTGGGAAGCAACTGAATCAGCTGTTTCCCAGTGCTTCACTGGATCTCCCATCTCACACTAGATTAAGCTACATTATATAACATTTATAGCTTAATACATTTTTGCCACTTTCCATTTATGATCATGTAGTGAAATTTTATTGCTGCTGATTTTACTGTGGGAAGGTTGAACTGAGTTCAGATTAATGTTCCTATTTATCTGCAAAAAAAACCAAGTGCCCTACAAATATAACCAGTAAGAAATATTGAAGTTACAAAATAAAATTCGAATGTCACCCTCCTACATAAGAAGCCTCTCTTCCTCATACAAAACATCCAATAAAAATAGTGCTCTTTTGCTTTAAAATGTGACACAAGAGATAATCCATATTGGAACAGGAGATAATGAGCTTTACTTCACCTAAAGAAGTGTCATAATGCTTCCTGTTTCATAATGCTTTGGCAGATATGAAGCATGTCTTCTTCACTGTGCATAAAGTAAAGGGAATATTGTACAATCTTTTCTTATGTTAAAATCTTAATGCATTCAGTACTCTCAGTGAACAACTCTGGGCAATTTATTTATTTTTATAGTAAATAGGATTTGTTTTGTCTGTTCTGTTGTCTAGACATAAGCTAGCTTGGCTTAAAAAGCCTGATCTTTTTCTCAATACAGCTTTCTTTAAAAAAAGAATAAAGAAACCCAAACAATCTTTTCTTCTTATATTAATTTTACTTTATAGCCAGCCATCTGATTTAAAATACCTTCTTGAAAAATAAAAGGAAATTCACACTTGAATTAAATTTAAATCAGATCTCCTTTGCTCTTAAAAATGAAGGACTAGTATAGTTTTTTACACGGAAAACCTCTTTCAACTAGGAGACTGATAAATGAATAATCATGAAGTTACTTGGTACATAGCACCCTCCCGACATAGCACCCTCCCTTTCCATTTCTGAAATATGGGGTCTGTACGGTTTAGTGCATGCACAACTCCATCAGCAGCTCCTGCAAATGGTACAAAGTCATAACAGCTGGCAAAAAAACAAGCCTTGGAAAATATTTTATAAATAAATCATTCAAGGCCCATCCGAAGAAGAGAATTATCATGATACTTTTAGTCACTAGGGGTAAAACATCAGGTGGAACTGAATTAGATTAGAGCTCAATGGGACCCCAAATTCAAATTCTCTTGCCACCCTTTTTCTAAAAGTCAAACATTCAAGATTATTTCAGATCAATTTTGTGCAGAAGTATAATTTCTGTTAGCTCAATTGTGATTCCTTTGGTAGGTGTAGAGTTTTGCAAACATTTTGCCTTCCTTTCCCGCCCATGTTTTTATATTATTGACTTTAACAGTCCATTGTGAAATTTCACTTATGGGTTATCTTTATAATCCTCTCTCTTCTATCATAGTGCAGGTCAAAGCATTCAGTTCAGAGTCCCTTTTTGTATGCTGGATTGTTTCTGTATGAGAAAGATATTGCTTTCTCTACAGAAAACAAAATGGATAGGTGTATACTCTTTTGCTGGGTCTCTTGAAAATCACCTGTCTTAACTTAAGCAGGCCAGTTCAAAAATGTGTATCCAAATTCTTTTATTCTTTGTCTTTGCAGCTCAGTATCTGAAGATCAAGTGGAATCTCTGAGTAGGAGGTCTTTTAGATGACAAAGCACTGATGCTACACCTATTGCTTCCTTTCTCTAAACAAACTGCTCCCAGAAACCAGGAAAAAATGCTACAACTCCACCAAAGAGGGCAAGTGTCCTTTTCATGAAGCATTCCTACAAGCACAGGCATGGAGAGAAACTGTCTTACCAAATTATTTGTCCAGAGTCATTGGTTGCTACGTAAAAAATTTCACATGGCAGAGTCAGTAATTTTTATCTCTTGAAAATATATCATACTAAGATGAAATATACAAATGAGATTAAAGGTAATTTGAGGGCGAAAATTTAAAACTACTAAAAAAAGGAAGGGTTTCACTTGAAAAATAAATAAACAAATGTCTTTGGCATAGCCTTAATTTTTGAATTGATTTTCTTCTGAATCTGCCTTTCAGGGAAATGGACTCAAATTTGGACTCTGGCTACAGTGCAGTAGATCATGGGACCCCTAAACTTTCTCTTAGTAATTATCCAAAATTACTATTCTCAGATCCATGAAGCTTTGCACTCAGCATAACAGCAGATGGTGAGAAATTTTCTTTTGAGCTAAACATGACAGATTTTCTCTCCTTTAAGCACAAATCAAAGACAGAAACCAAAGGAAATACAAATAATGCTAGTCATACTGGATAGGACACATATTATCTTTCATAAGTCAGTCACTGTAAATCATGCCTATCTCATACAGCCCTTAGAGTGCAAAGTATAATCACACAATTTGCAAATTTGGGAACAGAATGTCAAGGAAGTCTCAGAGGAAATTTAATTAGCTGGACATCTCCCACCACCTAGAAAGCTACAGTCCCATTAACCATTGCCATACACCTCATGACACTGTTTGTACATCCCCTGCCTCTTTTGTGTAAAACATTAGTGTAAAGCAGAAGAATGAAGGAAATACCCTTAAACCTTCTGGCAATCTGGGATGCATTTTCATACTCAGTTTGGGAAGGGCTTGTGCAGGATTTGGCACTGAAAACCAGCAGCTCCATGCTTTGAAAGTTCACCAGATGTTCACCTTATTTTTTAAATAGAGCTAACAAGACACTCATTGTAAAACAGAATGAAGACAAATTCAAAAGGATAAAAAAACAGGCCATCTTTGAGGGGAAACTGTGCTGCCTGTGAATATCTATAAAGCAAAAGGACTGCTCAATATTACAAATTATATAACAAAAGACAACTGATTCCTCCTTTTACAACTGAAGATTTGCATTCCCGGTCCCCAGGTGAGCCCCTTAACCTACAAATATGCTCAGATTTTCCTATTTTTTTCATTCCTCTCCATAAAGTGGTCATACAAGCTTACAGAGCTAGAATAGGATTTCTAAGGATGAAAAATATAGTGATTTGCCACACCATTAATTCTGCTGGTTATGAATCTCTGCTTTGTTTTCTTGCCATAGGATAAAATCACATTCAGTTTTGAGAGGCAAGCAATTAAAAATGTATTATTTATTAGAAATTCAATAAAGGGGGCTGTAGGCTCTAGACCACTAAAATGAATGTTGCAGAAAGACTTTGACAGAATATTTTACAAGTGTTTGGTCTTTTGGAGAAAAAAGCCTAAGGTCTGGGGAACAGATTTATTAGATGACTATAAAGATTTCACAACTCCTGCAAAGCCAAAATCCATTTTAAATCAGAATTACATGTAAGAGCTCTTTTGTGCCCTAATGTCATGTCAGGCACAGGTCATACTCATATTTATTTAATTAGCTTTTGAAATCTATGGTTTTTATTTTCTTTTGCCTATACACAAGGCAGCAGGGTCAGAGCTGTAGACCTTTGGCTGTTTTTAAGCTGCACACCTTTGTGTCAGAGACCTCAACTGCTGTGGCAGGCTGATCACTGATACTGCCTGCAGACTTCTGCTCCCTGAAACCTTCCTCCAAGATGTACAATATGGAATTGTGGCTTGGATGGGAAGAGTGGTCTAGGTCATCCGAGCCTGAACATCCACAGACTTAACTGAAACACTGCAAACCAGATCTAGAACAAAAGCATGATGCAAGCCCCTCCTCTGATGGTCATTTAGTACAAAGACAGATTAACACCTCCAGGCAGCCCCACCAGGAACCAGAATTTGACCACAAACTGAGCTAGTTGTCAGAAGACAGCGAGCTGCTCAGATCAGATGACACAGAGATGGGGCTGATGTTTGGAGCAAAGTCATTCCAAGCAACATGCAGGAGTGCACTAACTGGGAGCTTTGAATGCTTGGCATCTTGGCTGTCCCCACTCTACCTTCAGCCCGGGGGCAGTGTGCTCAGAGCTGCAGCCCCCAAGGAAAGTTTGAGGACACAAAAGCTGTCAGCACCCAGCTGTGAGTGGCTTGGTTATGACTGTGCCCAGACACCTAAATCATGTGTGACCCCACCTACTTGGAGCCAGACAGTCTGCTTTTGATCCTGACAGTAACGGAGTTGGCCATATTCTCAGGAAAGAAATCACAAAAATTTCAAAACATCCCTTAATGGAACATGGTCTTTATCTGCCTTTGGTTGAAAAAGACTGTGTTCATTTATTTTTACTGCCACCAAAGTGGGAGGTCTGTCTTCTGCTAGTGAGGTTGTAAGGTATGAAGAACTTTTATTTCCTGCAAAATCACTATAGTGCAGGCCTGTCACTGGCAATATTTTACTTTGTACTGAGGTTGAGTTTATTATGCTCAGTGCTGAAGTGGTCCATATATACGTGTTACATCTGCACAGACAAACTTACTGTTCATTCTGGAGGGAAAAGAATATTAAATATATATGTGAATACAGATCCACAATGAGGCTGACATTGCATCCCAGAAATACATAGGTGTTAAGAAATATAAAATTTATATAAAGGAATAAAACTAAATATTCCAGGTGTTTATGCTGTTTAATTCTCCAGAGCTGTTTCAGCTTCCAGAAAATTAACTGTGATACTCTATAACAGTTTTGGTAGCTTATTTTTGAACCTAGCAACAGCAAAAAAAAATGCTATTGTATATAAAGTTCATGGCATTCTTCTCAGTCCATTTCTATATATTCAAGAAAACACGAAACAGAAAACATAAAACTAGATTTTTAACCTTCAAATTATGCAGTCATAACTAGCATAAAGAATATACTTATAACTATCACACATTCGGATAATATGGAAAAAGTAAGTTTGGGTTCATAGGGCTTCATTTGAATGAGTTTTGCTGTTTGCTTTTTTCTTTTTCTTGCCTGTCTGCTTGGAAAAGGATTAAACGTTCTGTATAAACACTGGCTTCAGTAGTGATTGGGCTAACATTTTATTGGGTTGACACTCATGCAAACCTGATGCACCCACATGAATTTGACTATACCTCAATGAGAGAAATCCATGAAGAGCAACAGGTTTGCAGCTGTCTTTAAGGTCCAGAGCTCAGCTATTTCAGCAGGTGTTAAGAACTTTTAGGAACTGAACGCTGTCTTTATTATTTCAATAGGAGTACACATGATTTGGTGCTAACCGCATTTGTCAGTACAAAAATCTTCTGAATTACTAACTAGATGGATAATATATAAAAATAGATACCCTGTTTCTAGCCTGGAAAATCTGTTTTAAGAATACTTCTGCTGTCGGCATGTACGTGTGCATGTATAGCAATGAAGTTTTTACATGTAAAATGTACTTGGAAATATCATATATTTATCATACTGCACCGATTAAACCCCTTTAGCATCAACTATTTGTTTGACAGAAAGGGCCTTGTCCTGTGAGAGGAATATGTTGTAAAGTCCCTCATCAGTTGGTGGATTCTGAGTTTCTAAATACATAATTTAACATATTAATTTTTTTCCTCTTCTCTGTGGGAATCAGAAGAGACTAATTTAAAAAAGCAGTGAGAGTGTCAATAAGGAACTATCCCTGCCCTGAAAAAGAGGTGTTTTCTCCTGAATTCTACAAATCATTTATCTCTCAAAGTGATTGATTCTGTTAATTAAATACTCCGCAGGGTATCAGCAGGCTTGTTCTACATTATCTTTTCTGCTTCCGTTTCAAAAGTAGTTTTTCCTCCTACAAATTCTACATGATTGCGCTGTATAGCAATGATGCAGTTGTGTGGGAAAGCTCGGGCGTGGGTAGTAATGCCACAGCAACAAACATAAAGAGCTTTGCAGCAATGGAAAATTATCAATAACAGAAAGAGTTGGTGGTGTCCTATTTTATAAAGCAACATTAGAAAAAATAAAGTGAGCATCCAACACAAACAGCAGGCTGTATAAGCTTCAGAATAAGAAGTTTAGTAATGAGAGTAATTTTTTTAGCTATTCCTAAAATCTTAATCAGAGTTATATGTCAGCACTGATAATGTAGATAATATATTTACTTTCTCAGCATCCTTCCTTCTCAGAGGAGAAGCAAAGTTTCTTGGACACTGAGGGCTCTAGAAGAAAGCAATCTTTGCTTCAAATCCTCATTAATTCCAGACTTATCATTAAAAATAATGAAAAGACAATCAGGACAATCTTTTTCTTTCATGGTGTTTGAGTTCAGGAAGTCATAATTGGTGAATTCTCTCAGTAAATCTCTCTGGAGCAGGGGAGTTGCTCTCCTCCCTGTGTGGAAAGAGCCTGTGGTTTCTGTTCCACCTGGCTCTTGCCGTTTGTAAGAATCTCAACTGTAGATGCGACCCCCAAGAAGAATGTTAACTGAGGTTATACACGAGGAGGATGTTTGCTATCCCTGCCTCAACCCCCTACTGTAACAATAACAAATAACATTTAATTTCTCCTTTCTTTTGTCTTTCTGTAAAGCTGAAGTCAATAAACTTCTCAGGACCAGGCTGTCTCTTCATTGGCATGTGTTCTGTTCCACAAACACGGTTCCCTGAAGACTTCCTAAAAAGCAAATACACATCATCTGGCTATTTACAAGCAGGTTGGACAGCCTAAAGATATTAATTCAATTCTGTGAGTTGTAGCAGCTCATAATCCCTGGAGCCTGACAAGGGATAAATTATTTCTATCCTTAAGTGTTTCCTAAGCAAACAGAAGTTTACAGCTATTTTCTCTTTCAAGTGGGTCATCTGTAATATCTAGCCAGACAGACACATTTTAAAGGTTATGAAAACTCTTTTACTAAGGATTTATTGGATACCTTAAAAAATATTTCTTGAATGTTAGTTTCCATATCAAAATGAATTTAAAAGTAAATAAATAAACATTAAAATTTATTATAAGAAATCTGCGCTAGTTACCAGCATTTCTCTAGGGGATTTGATAGCAGTTTCTCTTTTCAAACTAACACAAAGTAACAAAGGAATAATTATGGGTTTTCAGGCTGGCCCTGAAAGAAAAACAGTTACAAGATGAAAGCAGACCAGTATTCACAGCTATAACAAAAAAAATTAGAGTAAATAAAGGCTCTTTCTCTGACAATTGCCACTGATGAGAGACAGCAGGCACAGTGCTAAAAGAAAAAGAGTATAGGAAAAAAAAAAAAAGAGGAAAAAAGAAGGGCGAGGGGGAAGGGAGGAAGGGGAAGGAAAGGGGCAAGGGGAAGGGAAGGGGGAAGGGGAAGGGATAAAAAAAATGAAATAATTGAAAGGTATTTTTTCTCTCTCCCTAAACAGCACATTGGCTCCTATTGTTTCTCAGGGCAGTTGGAAACACATGGAATCAATATTTTTTTAATCAGATGCCACTTTCACTTTACATCAAGGTAGAGTGAGGTAGAAGAGACCTGCATTTCCCTTGTGAATATGTTGGCACTGACACACACTTTTCAGTGTTTGTAGCAGGAAATCCCACCAGTACCATTCAGAGATGGAAAGCAGACCTCAGAAACTAAATTGACTAGTGTTGTCTTTTTGCAAGATTTTCACTACCTGTTCAACATGTTTTAGTTAAACAAATTCTCAGTAAAATGTTGATCGTAAACATCCTGAATTAAATTCTCTGAGAATCAGCAGCACTTTCCAGCTATGAAGGAATTTTTTCAGCCCAACTACATCTACAGTGGATGCAAATGGATTTTAAAATCAAACAAAGCCCATGAACAATTTAAAAGCAGGCTTTACAGTGACCCCTGCCTGGTCTGTTTTCAATAGATGCACCTCATTAAAGGCCAAGATAACAGGCTTAGGTAGTTAAGTCAATACCTTCAGAGCTGCCCTCAAAATCTTTCTAAGACTTTAAGCTACCACCATTAGCAAAGTGTCTGAGATTTTTCCCTAAAAATCAATAACAAAATGATCATCAGAGTCCTATGGCTTACCATATTTTCTGGTTTCTTTGTCTGAAAATATGTTTAATCCATTTGTTATGGGTGTGAAATTTTATCACAAGCAGAAGAGCAGCTTTCCTAGTTACTGCCAATGATATCACTGTTGTTAGTAATAGGTTCCTGAAATGAAACATGTATGTACACACCTAGGTAATATGCTCAAATCTCAATAGTACCAACACATCAAGTAAATTACTCAGAGATGCCTGTTTTCCTGAAAGATGGGAAGTATCCTCAAAGTATCAAAGCAAACCATGAAACATAAATCAAAGTCATCACCCTCTCTGAAAAACAGCCCACCTCACAAAAATTCTGCTCACTTCCTAAAACACAAACTGTGAGCAAAATGAATAAAACAAATAAATTGGGGTTTTTTTTTGTTTTAATAAATACAGAAAGAAAATAAAATCCCTGGCCATTTCCATGAGGTTGACACGTATTCAGTGAACATGGGCAAGATTTACGAATCCTTCTACCTAATGTTTTCTCTGGAGGAATCATTCTAGTTTTAAAAAATTAAGTAAATCACTTTCTTTCAAGTTTTCATATGCCATTCTCAATTCTGACTTTTTATCTATCAAGCATAAATTAATAATATCATCTCTGTCCTTTTTGTAAGTAAAGTTCTTGCTTAACTCTGACCTACCAGGCTTTAGGCAACTCCAAAGTATTTTCTTGTTCTTCAATAACTTGTTTATGCTTGGAGAGGCTTGATCACATTTTCTCTTGAACCTCAGACTCTCGGCTTGGCACAAGCCACAGTTTCAATAAGAACTATTGAAGTCTTTGTGTTTTAAACCTACACACTCTCCCACTAAAGCCTTTTACCTCAGAACAGAGCAAAACCCTGTTCCAAGTGACTTGTCAATACTGCTGTGGCTATGCTTCTGAAATGCCCAGGCTTAACAGGATATAATGAAAACACAGGTCAAGTTGCAAAAACTGCGGCATCTTCTCCTCAACCAGACTGCAGTTTTTTCCAGACTGAACTATAGGACTCTCTTTGGTGATAATGAAACAGATTTTTTATTTTCCTGGTACAGAGAGCAGGAAAAGCATTATGGAAGAAACAGCAGAGTCTTCAGAAGTGAATGATAGTTTTCTAAGCTGAACTTAGAACTATCAAATGTGTATGACTAGAACACTCTATTTCTTGATTTTTTTTTCACAATCAACATATTCACCACTGACCTGAGCAGTTCCAGTCTCAGCTGGTGTCCTTCAAGACAGCTGTCAATGATCTCCAACATCTTCTGAAGTTCTGACCCCTGCAGCTGTGTAACTGACTGTTCAGACCTCCCAGTGCTAAATACTGATAAAACACAAGCATGAAGAGTAGCTGCTGAGTAATCCTGGGAGAAATTCAAACACACAAAGAGCCTTCAAAACAGAGAAACACACAGTAAGAACCTGTATGGATAAGGTCCCCATGCAGAAAAGCCTAGCTGATGTGCTGCATGGCTGGAATTTCAGTGTGGGTTACAATTGCACAACTAATTTTTTTCTTTTTCATGTAATATATTGGTGTTGGAGCTTTTTCCTTTCATCAGTTCTAGTCTTATTCCAGAACATTTAATTAGAGATCTGAAAAACTATAATGTTCTTTGAATGCAAACTATTCTCTACTTGACTTCTAAATGAGCTCCTGCAGCCAACATGCAATTGTCTCTCTTGTATTTATAAAATCTGATTTTCTTACCTGATTTACAGACAGCTGCACTGATTTCCAGAGTCAGAACAGACATTTGTTCAACTTGCTTATGCACTTCCTTGCAGCGATCATGTTCTTCAGCACTGTATAGAAGACAGACTTTTAAATGAATAAACAATATCCTGTTGCTACTTTTGCCCCAACCATGAGGGAGCTGTTACCTCTTAAGGAGGGACAAAACTCCTTGGTGTGTTCTTGAATCCTCTCAATAAAGGTAAAAGCTCCATCTGAGTAAAGTTCTTCTGTAAGATGTGACTGGAATATCTTCTCAAGGTGTTCCACATCAGGATGCTGGTAATACTATCCATAAATTTCTTATGCTTTAGAAAAATGCTGACGTAGTAAAGTTTTCAGTGAGAAGACTGAATGTTTGATGTGTCCTCAAATACAATTATTTATAAAGACATTTCTCCAGCCAAAGAAAATTTAGTTTGCAATCAAAGCAAATGAAAGATTCTGCTAGAAAGTAAAGTACTCGGGAAAAAAAGGTAATTTCTCTGACTGAATGAGAGAAATTAGGATGGCACATTACAAGTCCATCTAGAATGTATGAAAAATAGGAAATTGGTGCTGTAGAAAATGAAAGTTGGTCTTGAGCCCACTAAGGTCAAGAGTGAAGAGAGAACAAAGCTTTACCATTCTTCTCCCTGTCTCTTGAATACTTCCCAAGTCTACAGGGGACATGCTGTAGTGCAGTGATGAGTCTAAGGCAAAGGATGAAGTGGCTAAACTAGATCAGTAGACTTAATAACAGACAGGGTTTCCCTCTGGGAAATCTCCAGCCTCTTCATAAATCACCATATGAAACTGCAAACTGGCACTGTGGTATAGATTATCCAGGGACCAGCAGAAGATTGGACATGAGAGTGGTACAGAAGCCCAAAAGATAAGGGGCTAATGTGTAAGTCCCAAACAGAGGACTGTTGTCAAAAACACCCAGAGATTGATGATAATAACAAGTATGTGGGAAAGGGGGCCATACATAGGTAGGGCAGCACCTTCTTGGGACAAACACCTTTGTGCGGGCCAGACAGCTCATCAGCTGGATCTACACTGGAATCAGGACTATTGATCTCTTTTTCTCTCTTTCATATTTTTCTCTCTCTCCCCTTTTTTAATCCCTCTCTCTCTCTCTGCCTCTCTTCCTTCTCACCCTAGTCCTTGATCCAAAACCCACTGGTGAGTGATTATATTAGGATCAGGGACTAACGTGTCAATTTCCACACCAGCTGTGTTATTTACTAATAAAACTTTGCAAGTTTTTTCAGACCCTCTGATTTTTGTCATTAATTTCAACCCTGAGCATCTGTGAATCTCAGGTGCTCACTTGCCCTTAAGGGTGGGACACCACAGGTGTGGATGCAGCTTGTCATCTCATCTACATAAAAATGGTCTGTCAGGATTATTTCTTCCTCTCTTTTTATTTCAGTTGTTTAGCATCTAATCCTTATAACAGGATTATTTTTCTAATCCTCAGTAAATCACATATGGAAAAATAACAGCATGCTCTCCAACTGACAGCATCTTTGCAAACTTTGAAATACCCTTGAAATGCTTGTTTACTAACTTCCTTCTGCAAATTACATTTCTCTTTCCACATATTTTGTGCCTATATCTGTGTGTTTAAATGCATATGCATGTACATATATATACATGGTTAAGCACACACCCATATCTTTATATACATCCCCTCCAGGGGCCTATGTTATCCATTCCTGATGTAAGGTGAGGCTATTCTGACTGCTAAAAAAAATCATCACTTCAGTTTAATGAGAAAGAAAATTAATAAACCTTTTAAAAACAACTGTCTGCCAGTTTCTTTCCTCTGATGGAAAGTATATGATACCTCATAGAGAATGAATTATCTCATGGGCATGACCATCAGAAAATTATGTTTGGTTTCTTAAGAAAGAAAGACCATTGGACTGTAATCGTAAGTTCAGAAAGCACAAAGCAGTCTTATGCTTATTTGCTTGCATTATGGTCTCAGACAAGTGCAACCAAAACAGGCTTTCTGGATGATGAAAAAAAATTCAGGTAGCCAGGAAACCAAGCCAATATAACCAAAGCAAAATACACACTGAAATATTTAGCAGGAGAGCCATAGTAATGCTCTGATGTGCCCCTCTCTCCTATCGTCTCCCCCAAGGAAATACTAGAGTTAACTGTTAAGTTAGTTTTTGGGTCTTGAGATTTTTGCCCATTTTTGGTGAGAGAGAAGGGGGTTAGTCAATGTATTAATGGATTTTAAAAAATATATCAGATTTTAAGAATATTTAGCTCTCCAACTGAAAACCACACTTCTTATCACCACTAAAATAACCTTGAAAAAGTGTCCTTGTTTGTTGAGAAAACATACAATGAATAGCATTTTCACGTGAATATTTGTACTTTGGAGTGCTTCCAAAAGGATTGTAGATTTCATACATTGTAAGTAGTCTTTGCTGTCATTTGAATGACCTTAGCTACTCTGTAGTGACCTGAGGAGGCTTGTTGCCTCTCCTATTTCATCACAAGACCTTTTTGCAATTAAAGAACATAAATGATGCAGAAGCTTCATCTGTGTACTTACCTAAAATGAAAAGCAGTACATCAACAGAACAAAGTGTCACTGTCGCTTATGTCAGAGTAATGGAGTTGTTGAAAACCATCAAACCCAGATGAGAACAAAGTGCAGCCTGGATTTCCGCAGTAATGTGTGGAGAAAACAAGTTGTGCTTGATGAAGTGTGTCAGTTTCCAGCATCTGCTGCTATGAACTTGTTGCATGCAGGGGCTATGGCATCCCTGAACTACAGCTGCACAAGTTGTCAACTTATTATTGGCAGCACAACGTCTGCCTTTTCAATTCAGCACAAAGCTATCATGAAGAGATTTAATTTTGGCCCCTTGGAAATATGTGCCTTAATTTTACACCTTACTCTGCCAGAAACCATTATTCAGAACAGTAGTGTAGACTAAAAGTTGCACACACTCGGGAGTAAAAGAAATCAAACAAACAAACAAAAAAAAAAAATCTCAACACTCTTTACTTCTTTCTTCTTTTTGAACCTTTCAAGAAACTTGCTTTCTTTTCTTCTGTATTTAAAGTGTTTTATTTGTGCACAATAAAGGAATGAGCAAAATAACAGGCTTTATCTCCCTATTGTAGTGGTAAATAATTGTCTTTGCGTGTTACTCTCCTGCTAGGACACAAGGATTTCTTAAAAAGAAAGGAATTAATTAAAAAAAAAATTAAAATTAAAATTGCATCTCGAGGCCTTTTAATTTCCTCACAGTTATTAGGACTTGACAAAGAGAACCATAAGATCACCCAGCACCTCATTCAGCACATCTCTCTTTGTGAAAGATGCTGGGATGTGAGGCATATGGAGGACAGCCTGCACTTGAGGATTGGAAAATGTTCAGCCCTCGTGACAATTCCACAGAATTCTCAGCTGTGCACAGCACTACAGCAACTGTCTGGTAACACAAGCCAGACTTGCATATCAGCTCTGTGATAGCAGGGCTTTGCCTCTACATATCTTGTCATTTCCCAGTATCTTACAGATGTATCTGCAAAATATTTTAGCACATGAAAAAGCCAGCAAACAAATAAATAAATATTTCTTTGATATAAATGGGCTCCACAGTCTAATTCTTTTATGTTTTCTTGTATTTAGCCTAATTTTAACAACTAAAACAATCTTACACATTGTGTCCAGTCCAATAAAGCATGTCATTCCCTGATAGCAACCTGGAAAAAATTCTGCAAGAACTAAAAGGTAGAAAAGTGGAAAAATATAGGATACCTCAATTTAATATTTTATATTTCATTTTATTTTTTATAGAACCTGTTGCTAGGAGAAGAGAGGACTAAAAGCTTAGCAGATCAAAGGATGTACAGTCTGGATATAGATTCTACATTAGTTCTTCCCAGTGTAGTGAGAGGCACAGCCAGAGTAGCTGGAGAATGAGGCCACAAATTATGATGAGTCTGCTCACCAAAAATTGCATGCAAAGAGTACAATATTTTTTTTTTAATTCAATGGTTTTGTCATCTGTAATAGCTGGTCCATTTCTGGGAAGCTGAAAGATATATATGACAGATATATATGTTACAAGCCACATAACATTGATCCACTAAGAATTTCTTATTTTAACTGGGTTTGCTAAACCCTTCTAATGAGTTTATGGTATTTCCTTAAGCAGTAATATGTGAATAATCTATATTTAACAAGTGTCTGAATATAACATTTTAAAATTCCATGCAGAGTCCAATTGACACATCTGTAAAAGACATAGGCAGATATATCAAGATGCATAAGTGTTGGAAATAAACGTGAAAAAGCTTTCATGAATTCCTAATAAACCAGTGAAGGAAACCGTCTGGGAAATGTTTATATCCCAGAAATTCCAAGAATAAGTTTCTGAATATGTTCATCAATAGCTTCTTGCATTTCTTACACATACCTTCATTCACTTGCAAAAATGCATACCTTCAGAAACAATATTCCTGTTGAGTGATTTCAAAGAGAAAGAAACAAGAAACATGGAATTTAACTTCAAAAACTGATTTAGAAAACTAAAGTTTTTGTTTAAACAAACAGTTGTCAGAGCAGCCACTGAAATCACGCCAATATTCTGACTAGGCAGCAGAAACAAAAAGTAGTCATGGTCATTAAAACTATGTCATTGATTAAATTATGGTTCAAATTGCTTAAATACATAAGATACATATGAAAACATGAGACAGAATAATTTTGTACTGCTTTCTGAACTTTATGTTTGTCTTCTGTAAGGTTAGGTCAAGGGAGGAGTTTGTCTGCTCTGCTCTGCACTGGGGCAGCCTCAGCTCAAGTGCTGGGGACAGTTCTGGGTGACGCAGTATAAGGAAGACACTAAGATCTTTGAGAGTGTCCAAAGGAGGGCTAAGAAGATGGTGAGGGGCCTCAAGGGGAAGCCGTATGAAGAGTGGCTGAAGTCACTTGGTCTGATCAGCCTGGAGAGGAGGAGCCTGACAGGAGACCCCCTTGCAGTTACAGCTTCCTGGCAAGGGGAAGAGGAGCAGTAGACACTGATCTCTCCTCTGTGGTGACAGTGACAGGACTTGAGGAAATGGCCTTGTCATGGTTTGACGCCAGCACAATATCAGTGCCCCCATGAAAATACATGCTCTCTGGCGTCTGCTGTAAGATGTGACCAGGAATAGAGCAAAACAGGCTCCAACTTAGGAATAAAGAAGAAAAACTTTGTTAACCTACAACAATATATTAAAAGAAACACACACAGAACTCAGAAGGAAAACTTTCCAAAAACATTCCTCCTCCCCCCACCAAATTTCCAATACATCCATCCCTCAGATCATCAAATCTCAGTCCCTCACCACCCTTTAGATAATCAATTCTCAGTTCAGCAAGGAGTGAGGAGTCCCCCTTGTGCCATAGGCTTCACCAGGAAACACCGTTGAGACCTCTTGTGTTTCCTGTCACTCGTGGCACCGCCCAGAGATCATTGCCGTACGTGACATCTTCCTTCCATGTCCAGTGCTCTCACCATTGCGCATGGACCAGAGCTGCTTCTAGGGTTCCCCTTTTAAGGGTGCTTTGTCCAGTTCCAAAAAAAAGGACAGTCTCTCACTTTTGGGACACCCTCCCCCACCCAGATTCACCTCGAGGGGTCGAGAGGTCTCAAGAACAGAGATCTTTTTCTTCCCTGAAGACAGAGGGTGCCACCACCACCCTCCTCACCCATTGTCTCTGTTCACACACTCCTTCACATAACATCACTGAACTCTCTTGGCTCCAAGCCATTGCCTCCCCCTAAATGCAGTCTCTGTGTCACCGGAAAAGTGGTTCTGTCCATGCCTATACAAGTCCAGCCAAAGGCCACTCCATCATCTCCTCCCACCTAAGATTCTTCTCAACTTCTGTTGTGGCCCATTTCCTCTTATCTCATCTCTATCTCTCTTCTCATTCAACTCCAGGAGGATCAGCATTTGTAAGGTTTCCATCATGCAAGACAAGGGTTAAAAATCTCAGTCTCTGCCTGTACAGAACGCCCATGCTGCCCTACTGGGCACCTTACCAAATACCTTCTTAGCAGCACCACTCCCCTTCTCCTTCTCCACTAGCTGTGCTATCAAATTTCCAGGTGGTAACAGGCACAGGCGCTCTCTCTCTCTCTCTCTCTCTCTCTCTCTTCTGGAGGGGGGGGTGGCTGCCCGATGCCACTCAGTGCTCCCATCCTCAGGGCCTCTTCACCTCCCCTCTCTGTCCAAGGCCCCACCTCACCCGGCCGCATGGCTTCCTCTCCCCCGCCCAGCCCGCAGCTGAGCAGGGGAAAGATCTGACCTCTTTCATGGATGGAACACAAGAGGTTTTCCTGGGAGTTCTCTGCTTTTAACCCCCTGTGTTCTCAGAGGCATATCCATGGCCTCAGTGGCCACACTAGGTGCCAATATTCAAATCTGAGCACCTATTGGTTTGACCACAGCATCCCAAAAAACTCACTTCCTTTTCAAAATAGGACAAGCCTGAAGTTGTGTCAGGAGATGTTTAGGCTGGATATCAGAAAAAGGTTTTTCACCCAGAGGGTGGCTGGACACTGGAACAGGCCTGCCAGGGAAGTGGTCACAGCACCAACCCTGAGTTCGAAAAGCTCTTGGACAACACTCTGAAGCACATGGTGTGACACTTAGGGCTGTCCTGTGCAGGGCCAGGAATTTGTCTGAATGATCCTTGTGAGTCTCTTCCAACACAGCCTAATCTTTAATGTATGATGTTTGACAGATTTCATCGCTATTCTGTTCTAACACTTCTTCCTGGTCCAACAGAATCCTTCCCCACATTCACACAGACCCTTCTTTCAGGCAGAAACTGCTGGAAAACAGGAGAAACAGGACACTGAGTTCTAGAAAGGCTGTAAAAATGGTTATGACCAGTGCAGACAAGAGAACAGAAAAGCTGTTAATGAAAAAATAAGCATAGTGTCTGCTAACTACGTAAAGCATTGACAGCCTGACTTTCAGAGCTCATTCTTGCTCCTATATCAGTGTCTAAGACAATGAACCATGTAATCAATAGATCTAAGTTGTCAAAGAGAACAAAAAAGAGAGACTTGACTTAGATTGGTGGAAGGGACAAGCATAAATCAGATCTTATAGACCACAATTTAGTGATAAAGGGAAAAACTGTTTTAACAAAATCTAGTATGTGTTTTAAAATATGACTGAAATGTAAACTCTGCCATGAAGAACTTCTATGTATGTGTAAGTGTGGCCAATGAAACACCTAAGTGAAAAGTTTCCACTGAACTAATTGACAGAATATGTAATTATAGATTTAACACAAATTTTAAAAAAAAATTAACTGACACTTGAATTGCAAATAGTCCTTTTACTTTCTTTCAAATACTATAAATTCTTCCTCTGTGTTTATGTAGCTGAGTTATGAATCTCTTTTGAACTTCTACTAAATCTTTGAGGAAAGATAAAATTCAAATTTTCTGTACTATTCCACAATGCAAAAAGAAGAGAGGAAAAAGTGTCGGTTGAAGGTATATTAGTGCAAAGAAAACACATAGAGGAAGAAAGGAAAAAAGACAAGAAACTTAAAAGTTTCTAGTGAAAATAAACCTAATACATCAAAACTTCAACTCTCCCAGCTTTGCTGTTGGCATGTAGGTTAGCAAGTTTTTCAATTAATTTTTTTTTTTCTAATGAACACATTTAGATTTCATATATTTAAAGAGGGATTAAAGAATTTGTGAATTTAATAATCTAAATGAGATAAGCAGTGGGCATTTGGGATTTCACACTGAATGTCAAGAAATTTCAAGGGAATGCCAGGGGCTGTTTTTATTATTATTGTTATTTAGTAGTTACAAAAAGAGCTTAGAAGAAAGGGAAGCACATTTGTAAAATACTAAAAGCTATGTTTGAAGACATGGATTTTATTCTGTACAGGGAAAGAAATAAAAGTGGACCTTAATAGGAGGAATTCTGTTTTAGGAAGAAAAATATTGCCAACCATATTTAGCAAAGTTCTGTAGAAATTATTTTAACCTAAATTTAAACCATAATTGTTGCTCAGAAGTGGCTTGTGGGTAGATCTGTGGGTGCTTGGCACAAATTCAAATGTGTCACTTCCCATGAAAGAGTGGACCTCTAGTCCTAGGAAAAAAACAACCCAGTCAAAAGGAACAAGGATATACAATAGGACACTAAACATACATAATTATAAGGGAGAACCATGAACATTTTTGTCTGTGTACCCTTACATGCTACTCTAAGCAAAAGCTGCAGGTTGCTTGGGGCTGTTTTTTTTACAATTTGTCTTTACCAACTATCAATAGAAACAAAGCTACAGAATAATGTTTTCATGCAAATGAGGGACTTAAATTATCACAGGCCTTTTATAAAGAGAGAGGAAAAAAATTAGTGTCCCTTAGACCTTGAGGAAGCTATTATAAATCAGCCATTTGCCTGCTACTGGATCAGCCTTTACCCAAATAAGAGATTTGTCATCCTGAAAAAAAGTGTACTTTAGGATTAGCATGTCTTTAATTTTAAGTATTTTAGTCTTCATACCATATAGATGTTATTTATAATATTAACAAAGTTTATGAGGTTTTGGAACTCTTTTGCTTTTATAAGCTTATAGCAAACAGTTCTTTGACAGTTATTTAGCTGTTAAGAACAATATCATAAGAAAGATTGTGTTTATGCAAAATTTTTTTTATAGTGCTTCTTCCCTTTTCATCTCAGGCATGTTCAGTACTGAAAATATTTTGTTATCTTAACTGCTTTGGTTAAAAGAGTAGTATGAAGTTATGTGCCTTCCCATATTGCAGTTCAACACCGTAGTAACATCAAAGGGATTTGCATACTGATTTTTTATTTATTTCTGACAAACACAGCTTATTTTCTTTGAAAAGCTATAGCAGAATAAAAGGATTTTTAAGCATGCAGAGAGAATGGCATTTGACACCTCTCAGATGTTACAGTCAAGAAGGTTATAATAGGATGACTCTGCATTACTCTCATTTTGCCTGATTAGTATACTAAAGTCATTTTCGTTGTGCAGTGTAGCAGTTTGACACCCAGAAAAATTAACTAAAGCTATGTTTATTATGGTTACAGGGATAGTCTAGTGAAGTTTGTCATTACCAGCCTTCATAAGTGACTTCTCTGGGACCCGTGAAGCACTAAGAGTGAAATTCAGTGCTCTGAGAAGACTAACACAGGACCTGTCCTTAATTCAGTGCTCAACATAGCATTTGAGGACACTTTAAGCCTGGGTCAGTGATGTGAACAAGATTAAATTTTATCCCTTTGTGTGGAAAACTATATATCAGAAACCTAATCATCTCAGTAACGAGAAAGAATACTTTCTGTGATTGTGAGAACAAAAAGGTAGAGCAATTTCAGGAATATATGAGAGGGGGAGAAATATAGCCTCAGATTAGGCCACATTTTGGGTGAAGAGCTTTTTTAAAAATATGATAAGAAGAATGCCCTCAACCTTTTAGCATGTAAGCATGTAAGCAGAGCAAATAACAAGCTACCTGCATTATGACTTGTGCAAGACCATGAGATATGCTGAATATACGTCTTTACTATTGCTAGCTAGAGGAAACAAAGATAGTACTATACTTAAGTATCTAGTGTCCATTGTTCTTGTTCTTACTACTATTATTGATTAATCACAATGTTTTGCCGTACCTGTTATGTGTAAGAATGAACAGAATTTTCTTCATTTGCATACTGAGTCCATACTTCCAGCATTTATTATGGTGCAAATTTGGTGTCTAGACCAAATTTCAGTACAGGGATAATTTACTGCATAATCTTGTGTAAACTCAGAGAATTTTCTGAGAGTTGAAATTTAATTGACTCTCTGAGAAAAAATGAACATGAATGAGCAGTCTTCACATTAATCAAAGCAGAATCATTCTCAGATGCCTGCTTTGCATCCTCTGAGTACAAACAAATGAAGACAACTTTGGTACAATAAGGTCTATAAATTAGACACGACCTGAGTGGGTGTATTCTTGCCACAAAATTTCATTTTCCTTGAAAACAGTGAGGTTCGCTGGAAAGAGAAGGGCCAAATTCCCCATCACAAGCTCTGAGGAAAAACAGCCAGGTGCAAATCACCAGCTTAGTCATCAGACCCAATTACTAAGCTGGGTCTGAAAGGCCCATGGTGGTACACAAGGAAAATGTCAGTTATCTTGAAACACTATACCCCATTTTCTTTCTGTCCTTTTGTTGCTATTTTTTTTTCCTTTTTGTCAGTTCTGCTGTCAAGAACTTAAAACCACAGAATTTTACTGAGGTGTGTGTTATTTACTCAAGCATTCTTGCTTGCAACAAGGATGAATCAATAGAAATGAGTTTTTTCTCCAGAAGCAATGACGCAAAAGAGGTACAGTGGGCAGATAAGTGAGATGTTTGTGCAAGAATGTGTCCTGACATTTAGAGCTATGCCCCTATTCAAAAGCTTAAAATTATGTTTTTCTATATAAGGGCACTGCAGCAGGCAGATCCAGCTGGCTAAGCTTGCTCCAGAATTTCCAAGCTTTGCAAAGACTTAAAACAGAACAGTACTTGCCCAGAAAATTCTTCTTTTTCTGTATTTATGAAGAGGTTTGTAGAAAAAAATAATAAAGAGGAAAAGGGTGTTTAGAAATTTTAGAAACCACAGATGGACAAAATAACAACATATTGTAGCAGGGTGCCAAAATCTTGTGCATGAAGCACAGGGCTCCAAGCCTTTACAGATTTGGAAGAAGACAGAAGTCACAGAATCACAGAATCACAGATTAAGCTGAGTTGGAAGAAACCCACAAGGGTCACTCTCTAATGGCTTATTGCCTTTCTAATATTGTGGTGACCAAAACTGCACACAATATTTTTAATAGATCAGCTGCTTTCCTGTTCAAGTGGAGCAATATTAGTTAGCACCCTCATTTTGATTGGAAGAAAAATAAACACCAAACAGCCTGTTTAGCTTACCTTTTTAGCTAGATACGACATACTGAAAAGGAAGTCCTCTCCAGACTGTCGATTCCAAAGAAAAAGTATTGTTAGAAAAATGTTTGGGTGCAAAATCCCTTTAAACTCAAGCAATGCTGCAATAAATTCAGTTGAAAGAGAACACAAATGATAGGAAAGATTTTGCTGCATATTACAGAAATGCAGCTTCTATTGAGATATGTGACATTTCACATTGGAAAGCAACACACCAATAGGAACAAACTGTGAGAGAACACCACTGCTAAGGGTTTGCATAATCCTAGAGGAGGCAAAATTTTCTTTGGATTTTGATAGAAGAATCCTATACTGACTAAAATGGATGAGGGATCACATGTGCCAAACGAGCATCTGAAACTAAAATGAGAAGAATGGGCTATGATTAAATCAGAGCCAGACAAATCTGGAATACCATGATGCCTCTAGCAAGTCTGGAGTACAATCTTGTTTACATAGGATGGAAGAAGCATAAACACCCACACGGCTATTTCAAAATAGCAGTTAAGTACTACTTCTAAATTATTCCTCATATGAAGTCAGGATGTGGCAGAGACACAGAAAGAGAAAAGATTATTATTCTAATAAAAATATCATGTCCAGACATGAGGAATTTAAACTGGAAATGAGATACAGGTACGAAAAATCAAGCCTGACATTTAGCGATATGTGTGGTGCAGTTTGTGCACACGGTAAACCCCAGTACACCTTAGTTAATTTGAGGGTGACACAGGATATCTGCAGGAAGTGATCAGCAGGGTTGGGAAAATCATTTGGATAAAGACAGTGGATGCACTTGAAAGCGAGTGACTCCCTGGACTGCTGGCCACCTTCACAATTCACAACCTGACCAGGTCGTGCAGAAGTCCTACTGATGGAAATTTTAGATGATTCTGGAGACTACTGCTGAGTATATCACTCTGGAGAATGACTTCCAGAGATTACCCTCAGTGGTTCCTGCTACAAATACAGTAGTTTGAACAGTAATAAAATATTTTTCAAAAGTATTTTAAAAATGCTTGCTGGTACAGAAATGATCACATAGGAGAGTATTTTGTTAATATGGGTTTTGCTTGTGGTTGAGATTCATTATATTGAATATATCATTATATTCATTATATATATGAGGGATAACAATAAGGAAGAAACATGCTTGTGTCAGAGTCCTTATACAGAATAACAATCAGCTAGAGTATAAGAACTTAGCCAATAAATGTTTTGGGAAGTATCTCCTGGTCCAACAGAGGACAGCCCTGAAGGAAGGCTTACAGCAGAGACTCCAGCTGCCATCCAGGTAGTTGTTGGTGACATTTTTTGGGAGATTTCATTTCTCATATTAGCATTATGCTGCATCCAAATTTTAATAAAAGTTTAAAGTATAAAAATAACACTGTCCAGACTCTGTCTAACAAGACAGTTCCATACTTTGGACTGTGGATTTCAGAGAAAAATGGACTTCATTTCTAACACGTTAGCCACCTTGGTTTAGACTGACAACAGGAGATACTTGAAAGGAGGTTATTGCATAGGAATGTGCATTTTTCACTTATGAAAAGAAAGTCTCTTAAGTATGACAAATTGGTGACAAAGAATACAGTAACTACTGTGGATTATGTAGAGTCCCTTGGCCTATAGAGGTAGAAAACCTTAAGAACACATTGAGGTCAGCCTATCTACTGTCAGGAATCTAAAGTGGAAATTTATAGCATTACCATGTAATAGCAAAAAATGTTATAATAATGCTTTTAGACAGGCACGCTGGAATAAGGTCTAAACAACAAGAATAACCAAGTTGCATCACAGACACATAAGACTTCACTGTAAATACACAATAAATTAAAGGTGACACAGGTTGAAGAAAAATACACAGCTGTGACTGGTCACAAGGGTTCTTGATTGAGGGAAGAGACGAGAACATTGACTCCATGTTCAGAAGGCTTGATTTATTATTTTAGGATATATATATATATTACATTATACCTATACTAAAAAGAAATAGAAAGAAAGGTTTCCTCAGAAGCTAGCTAAGCTAAGAATAGAAAGGAAAAGAATGATAATAAAAGCAGATGGCTTCGACAGAGCTGCTGTCTGGTCAATGAATTTCCAACCAGCTGTGACTGGTCAATGAATCAAAACATCCACACCAGACCAATCACAGACCCACCTATTGCATTCCACAGCAGCAGACAATCACTGTTTACATTCTGCTGCTGAAACTTCTCAGCTTCAGCTGAAACTTCTCAGCTCCAGCAGGAAAAATCCTAAGAAAGGATTTTTAATGAAAAATATGTCTGCGACACACGGCTGGTGAAGTTCTATTAGGAGAAAGTATACAGTAAAATTCTTTGTCCTTTTACAAAGCTGAACAGGCAAATGGAGGGCCAACATATCTCTTTCTTGCATAATTGATACATCTATCAGTAAAACACCCAAATGCCTTTAACAAGCAATACCTCAAATAAAGAGGAGAGAGAAACAGAAAAAAGAAAGAAACAGTGGACAAAAACCACCATGAGGGTCTTACACATAAGAGCATATATGTACTAAATAATCTGGTTCCTGGAGAAAAGGTTGAAATAAATTTGGCTATCTTTCACACTTAGAATAAAGCACACTGCAGCAAAGATAGGATGTAAGAGCAAATATTAAAACCAAGTTCTGACATCCCAGTCTATCACTGAGCCGCTATTTAAGCTCAAGTGATTTCATTTCAGTTGTACTTTTTTCTTCTCTTCTCTTTTCTCTGTCCCATCTTTAGAGAACCACAGGTTAAGCTGAGTTGGAAGAGACCGGCAAGGATCATTGAGACAGACTCCTGAACGTGTGCAGGACAGCCCCAAGAGTCACACCATGTTCCTGAGAGTATTGCCCAAGCACTTTTCACACTCTGTCAGACTGGTGCTCTGACCTCTGCCGTGGGGGGCCTGTTCTAAACTTGTTTAAAGCTCTGTCGATGAGCCCTGCTAGCTCCTGTGCTAGAATTCATTCTTCCCTCTGAGATAGGTTCATGCCATCAGGTGTCAGTAGACCAGGGGCTGAGTAGATCATCCCATGGACAAAACCCCAATATTTTTCTGATTACTCCAATCTCAGAGCCACATATGGACCTTATGGATCTGCCTATTCCTATCAATATTACTTCTTGTTATCAGAAGCATAGAAGAAATCACTACTTGTAATCCTGATTCTACCAGCAGTCATCTCCAAGCTCTGAATGCTGTGACATTTCTCTTTGTTAGTTCCTCACTGCCAGCTTGAACAATAAATAGGGCAGTAATCAGAGGGCCTTACTAGACTGGAGAGTTTTCCAGTAACGTCCTTTATCCAAGTCCTTGGGAAACAGCCAACTTCCCTGTGAGTTGACTCTGGTCTGCCTATCAGGCCCTCCATTCCCCTTAAAAGGAAGTCTCCTATTACAACTACCCTTCTTTTCCTCTTGATAGATGAGGGTGCGATGTGGGGTACAGGTGGTGTTGCTTTAGGATTCCACTCTATCCCAGAAGGACTCTCCCCACCTCATCAGTTGTCTGGCCTTTAGGTCCAGAGCCTTACACTTGTAGTAACAGGTGCCAATTCTACTTGTCAAATTCTGAAGTGGAGGAGGAGGATTGCAAATCTTATTGATTTACAAGCCAGTGAGGCTGCCGGCTCCATATTCAGTACCCAACATGGTGCATACCTGGGAACTGAGAAACGCCTCAACACATTTGTTATGTCTAGTGAAGAATCCATTCTCATACAACATAAATGGTGTTCAGTGCAATATCCTCTCTGACATGCATAAAGAAACAGACCTCTGCACTGAAATCTGCAATCTGCGCAGCAGAGGTGTCATCAGGAAGTTTGCAGGAGAACAGTTTCCCTCACAACCCCCTTGAAAGATGGCCATGAATCAGCTTGAAAGCAGCATCTGTTCTAAACAGACGAAAAAATGTTCTGTACTATGTGGGGAATATGAAAGAAATGGAGTCACAGAAGAAACAGACAAATAAAAGCAAGTTCCAGGGAATTCAGGGATAGACAAACTTCGGAGAGAGCACATAACTTATATTTCACTATTGGCATTATTTTCTTTTTAAATTATCTCAGAAATGGAAGTTTAAATCATTTGTTTAGAAATAAGCATTTAAGTATTATGTTTGAAAGGGATAAAAAAAACCTAATCTAAAAAAAAACGAAACTACAAAGTCTTCTGAACAGATCTAAAGGAAGAATATTTGATGTCATTTATCTGGACTTCCAACAGAAGTATTCCAACATTGCTTCTTTGTGCAATGGAATTATTAAAGTGCTGCAATGGACTAGAAACTTGAAATTTGAATGGTACTGAGGTGAGAGGAGCTCTGTCATTGAATTCATTGAGGTTATGCATTTAGCCAGAAAATCTCTGTGGGAATGGATGGTCACTTTCCAATTTGGCAAAAATATCAGAATGCAGTAATCCATGCATCTCTGCTGTGATTGATTTGGTAGAATTTATACACATATAAATTAAACTCTGAAAGCAGGGATAAGACTGAGATGCCAGAAACAGCAACATGAAGCAAGTAAGTCAATATTTAATAAGACTTTGCAGAAGCTACCCAGGATAGCAGAACAAATTTCAGTAATAAATGCAAGGTCATGCTTTTTATGAGAACCAGTCTGAACCATTGATCAATGCTGTTTGACTCTATATTTACTAGAACAATTTAGAAGGAAACCCAAGTCTATCACATAACTAAATGTTTATGAAAATTTTTGCAAAAGAGAAACCACTCACTTTCTGTTTGAACAGATGTCTGGATTCATAAGCATCTCTTTGCTCAGATTCCTCCTCCAGTTTAGCAGAAATGACACATCTGCCATCTCTCTCCTCCCAAGTCCAATTTTAGACACTGAAATTGCAAAGCCAGGAAGTCAAACCAAAGTAACAGAAACATATCTGTGAACAGACTTGCAGCACAACTTGTAATGTTTACCTACTCAGAAAACATAAATTTTTCAGAGATTTGGTATTCAGCCTCCTACATAGATGAAGGTCAGGATAAAGGGGCAGAGCAATATGGGTGGCATTGTTGTGGAAATGTGTTGTAGACCTCTTGACCAGCAATATGGGGTAGAAAAGGCCATCAGGCAATGCAAAGAAGTCCTATGGTCGCATGCCCAGATCCTCATGGAAATATGACTACCTCAATATCTGCAAGAAGGGCAACATAGGAGAGTATGAACAATCCAGGAGGTTTCTGTAGGGCCGTGTTGATGACTTCCTGTGGAGCTAATGCGAGAAAGAACAGTATTAGACCTCCTTCTGACAGCAAGGGAGGACTGGCTGGGAATGTTGGGGTGACCATGAGACAGAGAACTTGAGAAACACAAGAGAGCAAAAAGCAGGACCTTAGCCCTGGGCTTCAGGATGGTAGATGAAAGCCTGTTCAGAGATCACTTTGGAAGAATCCTGGAATATGGTCATGAGGAAAAAGGAGGTCCACAAGAGCTTGCTGATAGTGAGGCTCCAGAAAGATCCATACCAACATAAAGGAAGTCAAGCAAAGGTGGAAAGAGACCTACCTGCATGGATGGCTGAGGACTGACTAAATTCAGACAAAACCCCAAAGTGTTGAAGAGATAAATGCAAAGGTATGTAACCTAGAAGGTTACATAGATATACTATGTAAGCTTGGAGAGATGAGTTTCGGAAAGCTAAAGCCCACATGGAATTCAATCTCACAAGAGGCATGAAGGACAACAAGAAAATCTCCTACAGGTAGGTGCACCAGCAGCAAAAAGAAGACTAGGGAAAAGGTGAACAGGGCAGAGAACTTCATGACAAAAATATAGCATAGGCTGAGGTACTCAGTGCCTTCTTTCCTTTGGTATTAGCTGCTAGGGTCAGTCTCTGAAATCCCAGGCCCCTGGTACCACAGAGAAAGTCTGTGACCAGGAAGGCTTACTCTTAGCATAGGAGGATACTTACATTAGGAAGCATTTAAAAAAGCAGACTTACACAGGTCATTGGTGGATCATACCCAGGAATGGTGAGGGAGATGTCTTATGTCATTGCATGGTCACTCAGCTATCTTTGGAAGGTGCTGTCTGGGAGAGGTCCTGGTTTGCATTATGAAGCATGTTGTCAGGCACACCTGGATTGCTGGTTCCTTTGCTGGGCTCCCCAGAACAAGACATGCGCATACTGAAGCAAGCCAAGTGCAGGAGAGCAAATATGATAAAGGAACTGGAGCATCTCTCTTGTGAAGTGAGGCTGAGAGAACTGGGATTGTGCAATCTGGAGAAGAGAAGGCTCAGGGAGGTTATGGATACATATTTAATATATAAATATGTTGGGTATTAAATATATACATTTATTCCTACAAATTATTTTTAAACATATAAAATATGTGGTGGGGGAGGAAAGCTGATTTGAACCAGACTGCTTAGTGGTTCCCTGTCACAGGACACACAGGAGGCACAAGGGATAAAGTGAAACACAGAAAATTCCATATAAATGTAACAAAGTCAGGGATTTTCACTGTGAGAGGGATAAAACACTGTAACATGTTCCCTAGAAATTTTCTGGACCCTTCAGCTGTGAAGACATTCAAACCCCTAGACTTCAAGGTCTTACCTTAAAGCAAGGAAGCCCCCAAAAATAGTACTTAAATAGATTTAACACCTTTTTATTCTCAAGCAAAACTACCTAATTTGCCCTATTCTTACAGAATACAGAAGTGTCTGATAGAGCTGATAGAGTTGAAGGCTGTCACAGTGACCCAATATGTGAATGTTCTAACCAAAGCAGCAACTGAGAAATAGATCTTTTGAAGCACATATTAAACAATCCTTAACTGAAAGTTCTATATTTTCTACTAACAATGTTCACCAGGAAGGTGTACTGGTTCATACGGGCAGTCCAGTTGCATCCATCCACAAATCATTATGTTCTTTGGTGACTACAGGTTTCTTGAATCATCTGGGTGTGACTATTTAATGTAGATGTTTCTGAAAATACATGGAAAAGTTTGAGTCCCAAGAACTATCACTCTAACATGCAACCACAGGAAGGTAAATAGTTGCATTTGTCTGCTTTTCGGCCATGGGGACATCCACAGTTAGCAAGCAAATTTCCAATGATCAAACATCACACACCCAGAAAATGTGCAGATTTGTTTTTGTGAATGCACAACTCCATCAAATTTCTATATTATGGTTTAGAGCCACCTTCTTGCGAATTTACTCTACTGATATTTGCACTCTAATGCTGGATCCCCTGAAAAAATAAAGTCAGAAATAAACTAGCATTTTGTTACTAGAAAGCATGTCTGCCTCACACTGCTAGACCACTATAGCTAGAGAGAATGCACTTGAAGGGAAAACTGAGTGACTCATGTGACTCTCAGTTAGGTATGTAATTACAAACAGGCTCCATGTGGCCGACTCCAGATTCAGAGGCTCAGTGTCACCACTTTCTCTATTGCAGTGTCAGGTTGCTGAGTATAAAATTGCCTGAACACATTAAATGACATTTTACTTCCACTAAAATTATAAAATCATCTTTCAGCATGACAGCAAAAAAGGGGGTTAATTAAAGTATTTAGGGGAAAAAAACCCAACACAGCACAGTCATGACTCCTTTTTATAGGTATACCTTTTTAGTTTGTCTGGGGAGTGTCAGATATGGTAGAAATGTAGGTGCATTGGGAAAGGCTGCGTCAGTTGCAAAACTCTTTCTGATTTAAAGTAGTTCATTTGTAGGGCGTGAGGAAGCAGTTACTCACCTGTCCTGATGGTTCAAGAGACAATAGTCTCTGTAGCAAAGGGGATGTTTTGTTGGTTGGGTTTTTTTGCAAGCAGATCCTAACACTACTAACTCGGTCTGTATTGGAGGCATGCACTGGAATCAGGCTACCTCAGCCATGATGCATTCTTCTGGAAAAATTACTGTAGAGTTGAGAAAAGTGGTAACAGGGTACTTAGAGTTATTGTCCCTAAAGTGACTGAAAGGCTATAGCTGTGATGCAAAGGTTGTACCATGGCTCAGATATGCTAATGGAGGCAGAAGGAATGCGCAGGCAGTAAGTGAGTTACACGAGTCTTATAAAAGCCCGGAAAATTTACTTCCAGCAGGTATCATATGTGGATTGATGCACGGTATCCTCAATTAGCAGAGATGTAATTATAAATTGTACTATTAACATGGAAGCTGAGGGAATACCTTAACATATTGGGAATGTTTCTTGGAAAATTTCAGTGGTGTGGTTACATGGCAAATACTGCTAAGTGTCTGACAAGATGTTGCATATTTTAATAGACAAATTGAGGAAGAAATATTTTAAAGTATCTTCAAGGCACCTAATGCATTGATGTCTGGCCTGCCAGCTGGAGAACTAAAAGGTGCCACAAAATCAAAACATTCTGGCACTTCATTTCTCAGCTGAGTGTTGGTGTCATGGAGAACAGGGAAGGCAGAAAATGAAAGTATTGCAGAGGTTCTTTCTCCTAATGGCCAATTTGGGAGTGTTGCAGGCAATTAACAGGCAGTCTGCTGATTCAAGAACATATGAAAAATTGTTATATGCAACATGTTCATTTGGGATACTGAAAAAAGTAAGTCTCCAAGTTATTAAATTAGAACATTTATAAGAAGAAACAATAAATACCGTGCTGGTATTTATTATAACTAGTCTCCTGGCCAGAAGGTTTCACTGAGTGAAATTTCTACATTAGTTTTAATGCTTTCAGAGAACAGAACTGAGGTGGGTGAAATATTTCAGCCCTGTAAGAACTGCAACAGCAGGTGAGTCCAGAACAGACAGAAAGTTCATTACAGTCACCTTCCTTTTTTACCAAGACTGACAACACCTTAAACATAAAGGAGTCCCCTACCCAAGTCTTTGCTGACAAAAAAAAAATCACAGCATAAAGGTTCTATTTACCTGTTCATTTTGATAAGTGGTTTTGCTTTATACTTAAAAATTATCAACATCTTTTTTTCCAACACAATGTTTATTTTGGAATGGGATATATCTTAGCACACCAGATAGGAAACCTAGAGCATCCCAATGCTGATACATTTAGCTGCTTGATGATTACTCCCACTGTCTCATTTGTAGGAAAGCAACCATATGTTGTCACTGATTTTTTTATTCTGAAATCTATGTCACCAATTACAGGCTCATCATTAATAAGACCAATTCTCTCTTTTTATTTTATTTCTCCCATAAAGGTAATATGCAATGCCAATCCATATCTTTCTTTACATTATTTTGCTTTTAGACAACAGGAGACTTAAATATCCAGCTTCGGAAGCAGTCCCATTCCTCTTCCATGTCATCAGTTATTCTGTGTTAATACACTAGAACTTTATCCTGGTTGCATTAGATATTTATAATTGTAATGTCTTTTCATTAATAAGATACATTTTTTTGTAAAATGTATCCAGGTTTTTCATCACCTTTATCTCACAGTCTTTAATGCCTTATTATTCAAACAATCCATTTGAGCATGGCAAAATCCTTTTCAAGTATTGAACTCTGTTGAAAAGACAAAATTAGGAACTCATAATCCCCTTCCCAAAATTTATATGCCAGTTAGCCACTAGCAAACATTAGTCCTGCAACTCACACAAGAGAATCCAAAAGCACTTAGTTTTACTAGGGAGCTTAAGTTAAAAAGTAAAGACTTTTCCCTTGAAAAACAATACACACTGAACAAAGAATGGTAGTTCAAAAGAATAAAGAAGGTTCAGAATATTTTCTTGTCTGGTCCAGGAATTTGTAACAACACATTTATTAGTTTTTTAAATTGTTGTATCCGCTTGTGCTGATCCTGACTTTATCTACCATCTACATTATGAAGAAAATAATTTACTAAAGAAGCAAGGCTATATAAATTGTTTTATGCTGATCAAGCTACACGTGGAGAGGATCACACAGCCATGGAAACCAACTTGAACTGGAGTAATAAAACAATTGTGGTGTATTGAACTGCATTGTTTTATAAGGCAGTAAAACTGTATTGATATCTTGTGTTATAGTTATGCTTTTTATTTAAGTTTTCAAGATGGTGAACCACAGTTGTTAGTAGATTTCCTCACTTCAAAAGGACTTCCTCAGCTGCAAGAGTCTCATTCAGTTTCAAGGCTACATTTTACAGCATGTTGATTATCCACAGAGCAAAAGACATGTTAATATAGCAAAAATTTGCTATTGTTCAGAGCTCACAAAACCAAGTGGACAAAAAATTATAATGAACATTTCCTCTCCATTTCACAGAGGAGAAACTGAAGCAGAGACTAAGTTTTCTCTGAGCCCCAAGAACCAAAGAAAAGGCCTTCTAGACTACTGTCACTGAGCTATAAGACATCTCTCTTCCAAGTCTGTACATCACAGTTATAGCCCTTTACAAAGAAAAGATAAAAACCCTCCCAAGGGTTCAAGAAATATGGCCCTATAAAACTATCATCAAGGTCTTCTTCTACATCCTGAATATACAATCACGGTTTCATTTTAATTATTTTATTTAAAGTTGTGACATTTCTGAAGCCCATTGACCTGCGAAATGTAAATGGATTTCCCTATAAACTGTCCTTGGGAAATTGTTGCTCTCCAAATAAAAGCCAGTGATTTCATTTATGGCTTCCTTATTTCTGCATGGTAACCCAAAAGTTCTTGCAACAGTAGGAAATAAGAGATAACATTTTATCTGTAGGAAGTGTGATGCCCTGTTCATGTTTTATCACATTAAGTGATAGTTAGCAGGATTCATTCCATGCCATTATTTTCTGTTTACAATATGACAAGAGTGGATTTTGACTCACACAGGTGAGTGGAAATGAAAGTATCATGCTCTTTACTAGGAAAACAGCAAGTATTCCAGTTTTAATCAGAAGTTATTTATGCTGGAATTGAAAGGTCCCCCGTAACCTCAGCAGCACACATGCAGGCAGGAGTACATGCAGTACTGTTTGCCACCACTCTCCCTTTCATCATAAATTCTGTCTAAATATGTCAGTGCTACATCTCAGCAGAGTTCAAGTGTTCTGAGGGGGAGTTCAGTAGGCACATTATGAACATGTATAGCAAATTAATAAGTGACAGGTCCCAGGTATATTTGCTGTACTGTGCTCCTGAGAGTTGTACCTGAAGCAGCATTCTGCTGGCTCCAGGGAAGTCTGAGGTGCAATTAAATAAACAGTAGCTAAACAGCAGAACGATAGCTCTGTACTGAATTCAGCCAGACCTCCTGCAGAGCTCACCAAACATTTCCAAAAGCACGTTCTGTTATTTTGACACCAGAGAAATTAGGATAGTGCTAATGATGAGACTTAATTTTGCACAAGGCCTCATAGTATACATTACCGTGTTTAAAACACAATACATCACTGTAAGACACCTCTTTACAATATGCTGTTAAATTTTTTTTTCCAAGAACCTAACTGGGATAATGATTGAAAAAGGCCTGCTACCCACAGGGCTCTGTTGAAAGACCAATGGCATGCAAAAATGCAGCTGGTCTGCAGCTCAGGCATTTGCAGTGTTATCAGCTCAGAGTGAGGCATGACAGCTTTATCCACATTATTGAATTAGGAATTTGTAAAGCAAGCTTTGATATCTGATTGCAAAGACCAATTTGTGTTTCTTACGAAGTTTTTTTTAAGCTATATAATGCCTGAAGGGGTAGGCAATTTCCACACAGAAATGTTTTGAGATTGAAATTTACTGCTACATATCTTCCTTTCTTAATAACAGATGCTGGAAATTCTAACTTAAAATTTCTTGGCCTTTCAATAAAAAATAATAATTGTCATATTAATTTTCCTTACAAATATCATGTGGGAAGTTTTATATATTTAGAAATAGATCTAACTATTGCAATTTTAAACTGTAAGAAAACAGATGCCAGCTATTTTATATCTGCACATTAAACATTCATTAAAAGTGTTTTACTAACTGAGTGTTCATTTCTTTCATGTTTTCTGTTAAATTTCACAGATTTTGCAAAACTTTATGAAACTCACTTTTAGGCACTAAGATCTCATTTGATTTAATCTTCAGTTCAGTATTCATAAAATAATGAGCAAATCTCCTTTCAGCACTAAATAGTGTTCTCCTTTCCTCTCAGAGATTATCTCCACCTAATTATAAATGTAATCCCTCTACATATCTTTTAAGTAAAATATCTGCCTTAATTGCTTTGATAAACGATGTGTTTTTAAGATAATCTACAAGCATTTGTTAAAACCATAAGTATTTTAAAGAGGAAATGAGAAATATTCAGGAAGATTAAATGTTCTGCAACAAAATCTAAGTATAAAAGAATGCAGCTTTAAGATTAGTAATTTATTTGCTCAAAAAATCAAGATGGTTTCGGTGTAAACCTATACACAAACAAAAAAAAAAAGGCACATTAGACACCGTGACTCCCAATAGGTGACCAATTGTTTCTTTTGACACCCAATAATCTGAATTTTCTGAACTTTATAGGCAAGTTTACAAGAATGAAGTAGGTAAATTTCAGATTGGCAAAATGAACCTCTTTATTGTAATACCCTCTTTCAATGGCAGATTCTGCTTTTCTGTCAGAACAATCCTCCCTTCAAATGAGATCAGTTTCCAGTCGCTATGTAATGTTCTCCCACCGGTTTGCAGTCTTCAGAACAAAAACACATCTTTTCAGCACTAATACCACAGCATGACTTTTCAGATGGAATTTCACAACAGAAATTAGAGCTGAGGTCCCTGAGATCACTGAAAGGACAGACCCATGCCACCCACTAACTGAAATTTCACAATTTATTTAAGAGGGAGTGCTGCAGTGGGGAGATAGAAATTTCAATCTAGAGCTTCACACCTCTATTCTGTGATGTTCACTGACTTCATGGTCACCCCAGTACAGGCTGGAGCCCCACCTTCCCCTCCCTGCAATGATCTCAGATGCCCCCTGTCCTTGCTCTGACCATCCCACATCCTGGGGACACAGGGAATTTTTTCTCTCTAGAGGCACAACTCTACATCCCTCTGCATGTGGATGGTCCCCAAGAGATGGGCAGACACAGACAAGGTCTCACTGACTTACTTTTGTCTGGTCTTCACCCAATGACAAAAGCATTTTGGATAATCCCCATCTGCTATGCTAAAGTACAGTTCACCAGCTGTTACATGGTAGTAAAATAGACATGATGCATTGCAAGCAGGCTGCTTCCTTCCACCCCCTCCTGACCCCCCTTTTCTATGCCCACCCACTCCCTCCCCAAGCATCTTTGCCTTCCAAGACTGAGAAGTTATCCTGTTATAGTTGCTGAATCTTTGTTCTGCAAGGGCAAATTTTTTCAATTGTGAGAGATGAAGCTGCCCTTTAGGAACTCTAGCAGAAACATGATAATGAGACAGCAGCCTGCCAGACTAAACAAGCAGATTTCTTAGTGTTTACCTGAATCTCTCAAACTCTAAAGTAAGCTGCATCCATGCATGAGTTGGTATATGAGGTACCACCCCATGCTTCTCTTTTTTCCTAAGCCATTTGATTTCAATCAACAGTATATGAAGAGGGCTCACAGTTCCACAAGGCTCTAAAAATGTCTATTTGAGCTCTTCCTGCCCTTCATGGAAAACACCTGCTACCCTCTAACCCAATATAAAGGGAAAGGTTTATTAGAACCACTTTTTGACTGTTTTTTTCTGGCCTTACTGACAAAATAATTTTGATGCTTTGCTGAAACACTGTGTTTTTCCTTGACAGTGCAACACCATGAACCACAGATTGCTTTACAGTTGTCATGCAGACACAGTGCTTTCTGCAGCACATCCCTTTGGTGGAGAGGCTGTCACAAACATGCCAGGGTGTGTGCTGCATTCACATGTGCAGTGGTATTGGTACACAGAAAACCAGCTGGCTGGGAACAAGTCACATGGATACATTCATGTGTTCACAGCACCAGTTCTCCACACCTTTATTGTCCTTACTCTGGGAATTAATATACTTTCTGTTTTCTCTTCCTTTTGTCTGAAAAGTCCATGATGACATTGATATACTACCATTACTCCAGCTCAAATACAATTTATAATCTAGACATAATGAATTCCAGGCCAATGGAATCTATAAATCCTTTCTTGAATCCACATTTTCACTGACTATATGTGGTGCTAGGGTGAACTAGCCCTGCTAGTTCAGCACCATCAGAGTGTTGTGAAAAGTCTCCTGTGTGTCACTGAGATGCTGGTGTCTGCAAAGCATATAAAACTATCCCCTGTGAAGAGTGTGCAAAACTTATTTCATCCTCAGTTCACATAACAAAAATTAATTGAAACCTCAGTAATATTTAACATGAGTGTGTGCACACACGCATGAAAACATGTGACAGTTTATATTACGAACATTTCAGTCTAAATGCTTAAGCAAGGAAAGAGGTGAAAAATATATTGGAGCAGACAAGTGAAAGGATTTTTCTGTGGTCTGTGACAAACATCAGCATCTCACCCTTTACATCAAGTGAAGGAAGATTTTCTATAGTGCTGCTTGCAGTCACTTGCATCTGCATCCCAAGTGTCTCTGCAGGTAAGACCTCTAAATGCTTCTGCGTCAACACTGATTTGGGAGACCCTGGAGCTTTTCCCAGTTTTAGAAATGCTGGTGCACATCCAAACATTGGTCTTTCCTACCTTTTAAAGTACCTTTTCTCTGTCACTGACGGCACTGTCCATTTGAAAAACAACTCCACCTTGAATCCTAGGACTTCTGTTGTAATTAATACTCACTTTCAGCATGAAAATTCATGCTGAAGTCTCTTCTGTTTTAGTTCCTTACTAACTCCATGACATTGACAGAACAATTCTCTCTTACTCATATTTTTTCACAAAACAATTTTTTCACAAAACATTCCTCTTGAGTCACCAATACTTATTAATTTGCATATATATTTGGAATTGAAATTTTTCCCTTATTTGAAATATCCTCTTAAATGGAACGTCTTTTCCCAGCCTACATAGGTCAGTCAAGGTTTCAGTGATGGAAAGACTATTACTATGTCTTAATTCCTGCTCCTACCACTACAAACATCTTTATCATTTGTACTTGAAGTTTATTTGAGGTTTCTTCCTGGGTTTTTTTTTTTTTTTTTGTGGTTTGTTTGTTTTTGTATTTTTTATAGCTATCACATGACTGCTCTAATGTACTTCTTTCCAAATGTAAATATCTCAAGAGGGGATTAAAAGAACAAGGTGCTATGAACATGCTACATATTTGTTCTGCTTTTTCCTTTTGATTTTTCTCTGTTGTTCAAGCACCAAGTGCAGAAGGCTTTTTGGGTAAATCAGTTAGCTATTTTAAGGTTGTAGAGGAGAACCCCAGGAAGATTATCCAGTCTCCAAAAAGAATGCAAACCTCTGCATGGAAAATGTCTAATATTTCTGTCTTTTTCTTGCCATCTTTGACTTTATCCAGTGTTCTTTGACTTTTGGTAACAGAGAAAAAGTTAGATAAAATTACTTCATTAGGTAATATCACTTATCTTACGTTACAAAAGGAATGAAGCAATCAGAACCCTCAAGGATGCATTAGAGTGGATTACTATAATACTTGATAAACTTTAAATATCTTATCCTTCCATCTCAGAAGCAAGCCTGAACCATTATCTCTTACTCATAAAACTTAACCTGAATTAGTGAGAGAAAGAGTAATTCAAAGAGTGTATTTGTTTTGCACAGCCTTGTTTTTGATAGCAGGGGACCACAGAGGTGGCTTCTGTGAGAAGCGGCTGGAAGCTTCCACCATGTCAGGCAGAGCCAATCCCTGATGGCTCTGAGGATGGACATGCTGCTGGCCAAGGCTGGGCCAGTTGGAGAGGTCAGTAACGCCTCTGTGATAACAGATTAAGAAGAAAATCAAAACAAAGTGGCACAGTTTTTTACTTCTGGGCAAAGAGGAGGAGGTGAGTACATGTGAGGGAAACAACATGGAGACACCAGGGTCAGTGCAGAAGGAGGGGCCGGAGGGGTTCCAGGCACTGGAGCTGAGATTCCCCTGCAGGCCGTGGTGCAGCCCATGGTGAAGCAGCTGTGCCCCTGCAGCCCATGGGGATTCACAGGGATGCAGAGATCCACCTGCACTCCATGGAGATGCCCATGCTGGAGCAGGTGGATGCCTGGAGGAGGCTGTAACCCTGTGGGAGACCTGTGGAGAGAGGGGCCCTGGCCCCAGGCTGCAGCAGCCTGTCCTTGGAGGACTGCACCCTGTGGAAGGGTGACCCACGCTGCAACAGTTTTGGGAGCACTGTTTGTCTGTGGGAGGGACTCGCATTGCAGCAGTTTTGGGGGGACTGCTGCTTGTGAGACTGGAGCCATGCTGGAGAAGTTCACAGTCTCCCATGGAAAGGGACCCCATGGTCTCACAGGGGATGGGCTCCTCTCACAGAGCAGCAGAAGAAAATCTCAGGTGACAAACTGACCAAAACCCCTGTGCCCTCTCTCCCACACTGTCAGTGGGAAGGAGAGAGGGGCTGGGGACCAAAAAGGTGGCTTTTTTTTAAGGGCATATTTTCCTTCTCATTATCCTCCTCTCACTCTGTTAGTCATAAATTCACTTTGCAACTTTGAGCCTGTTTTGCCCTCATAGTGTTTTCTCCTGGTCCTTATCTCAACTCATGACCCATTTGTTATTTTTTTTTTCCCCTCTCCTCTGTCCAGCTGTACAGGGCAGAGTGAGCAAGAGACTTTTGTGGGTGCCTGGCTTTGGGCCAGTGTCAAACCATGTCAAAGAGGTAGGCAGAAAACTCCAATAATCATGGATAATTGGCAGAATAGTTCTTCACCCTTTTGACTGAAGAGATACAAAATAGTATAATCACAGAATTGAAGGTAAAACACTAGAACATATTTCTCATTATGTGAGTATCAAGCATTTATATCCAGCTTCATCAAAAACTACTTCTGAGCTACTCCTCAGATAATTAAAGGGCATAAACTCTGTTCTCCAGGCACTCTCTTTGACCAAAGTACAAAATTCTCCATTTTGCAAAGGGGTCTGAAAGTATTTCCGTCTGTTGTGCAGGCAAAGTCCCACCTATGCCTAGTGGCACACCTCTGTCTCTACCTTTTCAGACCCTGTACAAGATAAAAATGCAGCTCATTTGCTCCTTTGAGTTTTATGCTTTTATGTTTCAAATTTGCTGTGTCAGATCTGAATATTTCATTTAGAGGGTCATGATTTCTTTGAAAACCTGTGCTCCAAAATCCTCTGGGCACCTTAAGTTGTCAAACCATTTTGGAAACCCTCCTTCCTATATGATAATGTTTATCATGGTGCATGTGTACACATGTCTTAGGAGATACAGACACAAAGGCACGGCTGTGTATGACAGGGTTAACCTGTGAAATTGAAACTTAGCATTTGCAATGTATAATGGTACTATTTGAAACTCTCACAAAGGCTTTTGTAGCAGATTGATTGTAGAGAGAAAAGCTCAAGGCCTCCATCACATTCAAATCCCATTCACCTTTTTTAAAAGGTTCTGAATGTCAGCATCTGGATTAATCATCTATTTTGAACAGATAAGATTTTAGTATATATTCATATATTGAAAAGTGAAGTGGTTGAAACTGATATGACAATTTTAGAGACTGTTTATCATGATCCTTATAATGAAGAATTTTCACTGTGGGATTATTGCTACAATTTTGAGAATAATTTCCTTTTACCCCTAACTCTTTTGGATAATTCATTTAGTTGTGTCCTAAAGAAAATCCAATAGTAAAATTAACTCAGTAAAGCTGTACTTTGTAAGATCACTGTTAGCTTCTTAAATTTTAAATAAAGATATATTATTTAGGTACATGCAATACCGAGTGTCCCTAAAAGCAACAGCACCCCTAGGAGTAAAAGATATTGACTGCTTTTCTTTGAGACAATTCTGAGTAATATTTGCTGGTTGATTTAAGGCGGTAGTGTGACACTTACAGACTACAGCAAAATTAAATTAATAGAAGAAATTTTGTGGAACATTTCTGACAGTGGAATTTTCTATCCTATTGGTGATTGCACTCTGAAGCATTTTAGAATGAAATCTACAGCTCCATTGTCCAAATAATTTCTAAATTTTCTTTCATCAAATAATGTTTCTCAGAGTAAAATAAAAAGAATGTAGAAGTGGTTGCTCATCAAGTCGAGATTCTAGTGCCAGTGAAATCAATGGCAAAAGTCTCACTAGTGTCAGAGAAGCCAGGCCTTGTCTTCAGGGGATTTTTGTGTGTACTGAATTGTTAGAGAAAAAACTCTCTCAGTACATTCGAAGAATACTTTAAAAGGCAGAAAGTAATTTTGCCTATGTTTTATTTTAGCTCCTATGCTACTTTCCTGCTTCCTTCTGAGGGAAAATGCAGCCAGTGCACCTGATGACACAGTATTTTGCAGATGAGGTGAATATTTAAGTGAATACTGAGCCTGAAGTTCCACAGAACAGACAGCTTCATCTGCTAATTTCATAAAATCTCATTATTTCTCATTTGGGATAGGCCACTAGAAGACTTAACTGACTTCAGATTCAATTAACTTGTTTTTTAAGTAGTTGGAATTTTAACAAGGCTTCCAGAGAGCCATAAGGCACTAGGCAGTCTCCAAAGCAAATTTGGAAGGGATTTCTGCATGAGAGAATTCCTTGATGCTTCTTGCACAAGAGATGGGATGGCTGAGTTATTGCACATTTCTTCATGAAGATTAAATACTTTCACCTTTCAATAACAAATTCCTCCCTCATGTTTTCCTGACTGTCTGTACCCAAATAGAGACTATCAAATTATATGATTATATGGTGATATTATGTGTCTTTATAGCTTTGCTAAGATCTGTTCTGGTGTAGCACATGCAGTCATTATGTTTTTTTAAAAAGAAGCCTACTTAAAAATCCAAACATTAGACTAAAGATTGAAAGAAAGAAAAAGCCAGTTAATTAAGGAACTCAGTCTTTTTAACTGCTTAGAAGACAAAATCATGGTGATGTAGCTACGGAAAGATCTGCAATCCATTGAAAGACGCACAATAACAAATCTTGATTAAGTATTAAATATGAAACATTTAAATTTTTAAAAGTCACTAAGTTGTATCATTATAGCCATGTGAACTCAGCAAATATTTATCTTTATGTTTAACCTTTTCCTTTATTTCACAAGATTAAACAAGTTATAATTTGAAAGAAAGACTAAATAGAAATACAACTAATGTTTGGTTACAAAAAATCCTATGCTAGATGATGCAATCATCTACACATGCTTAAGAGGCAAAATAACCCATACATAATGTCAGCATTCATCAGCAATGAAATATCCTGCATGAAGAGGGATCTACAGGTATTGCATATTAATGGTTTAATAATAACATTCACATGACATAAGGTCCTCTAGAATACCTGAGCAGCCAACTTGAGCTGTGCGATCAATCAAAAAAAAAAAAAAGAAAAGTGTCACGGTTTGACGCTGGCACAATGCCAGTGCCCCCACATGTCTACTGTGAGATATGACCAGGAATAGAGCAAAGCAGGCTCCAACTTAGGAATAAAGAAGAGAAAACTTTATTAACCTACAACCATATGTAAAAAGAAACACACAGAAAGAATGAAAACCTTCCAAAAACATTTCCTCCTCCCCCCACAACAAATTTCCAATACATCTATCCCTCAGATCACCAACACTCAGTCCCTCACCACCCTTTAGACAATCAATTCTCAGTTCATCGAGGAGTGAGGAGTCCCCCTTGTGCCATAGGCTTCCCCAGGAAACACCGTTGAGACCTCTTGTGTTTCCTGTCACTCATGGCACCGCCCAGAGATCATTGCCGTACGTGACATCTTCCTTCCATGTCCAGTGCTCTCACCACTGCGCATGGACCAGAGCTGCTTCTAGGGTTCCCCTTTTAAGGGTGCTTCGCCCAGCTCCAAAAAAAAGCACAGTCTCTCACTTTTGGGACATCCTTCCCCCCCAAATTCACCCCCTGGGGCCGAGAGGTCTCAAGAACAGAGATCTTTTTCTTCCCTGAAGACAGAGGGTGCCACCACCACCCTCACCCGTTGTCTCTATTCATGCACCCCCATAACAACACTGAACTCTCTTGGCTCCAAGCCATTGTCTCCCCACTAAATGCAGTCTCTGTGTCACCGGAAAAACGGTTCTGTCCATGGCTATACAAGAAAAGTCCAGCCCAAAGGCCACTCCATCATCTCCTCCCACCTAAGATTCTTCTCAACTTCTCTCGTAGCCCATTTCCTCTTATCTCATCTCTATTTCTCTTCTCATTCAACTCCAGGAGGATCAGCATTTGTAAGGTTTCCATCATGCAAGAAAAGGGTTCTCAGTCTCTGCCTGTCCAGAACTCCCACGCTGCCCTGCCAGGCACCTTCTCACCACGTCACAACCCTTCTCCTTCTCCTCGGCCGGCCATGCTATCAAATTTCAAGGTGGCACAAGCAGAGGCACCGGCTCTCCCTCTATTTCTCTCTCTGTCCTGGGAGGGCGGTGGGGCTGCCCAATGCCTCTCCAATGTTCCTCCACCCTTCCATCCTCAGGGCCTCTTCACCTCCCCTCTCTGTCCAAGGCCCTACCTCACCCGGCCGCATGGCTTCCCCTCCTCAGCCCAGCCCGCAGCTGGGCAGGGGAGGGACCCGACCTGTTTCCCTGCTGGAACCCAAAAGAGAGGTTACTGGGGCGTTCTCTGCTTTTAACCCTGGGTTCTCAGAGGCGTATCCATGCCCCCAGTGGCCGCACCAGGTGCCAATATTCAAATCTGAGCACCTATTGGTTTGACCACAGCATCCCAAAAAACTCACTTCCTCTCAAACCAGGACGGGAAGCAAGGAAAACCTTGCATATTTAGCACAATCAGGGGTGGATTTCGATGCATAGTTCTTTAGTTTCTGGAAGGCCACATTAAAGTTTAGGGTTTGTTTCTTTATAATAAAATAAGTAAATTCTCAATTTCTGAAAATGACAGTTCACCAAGTTCTTGCAATCAACCTAAGTGACTTGCCAATTTATTGAAATGGTCAAGTAATTAAATATAATATGGTTAATTTATTAAATTTTTATTTCTTTTTTCCTTTTAATTATTTTAGATTATTAAAAAATTGTTTCATTATAAAATTTTGTTTTCACAGCTGTTTAAACTGTTGTTTTCTTTAGTCCACTGTCATTTGCCTCATTTTGGCTATAAAATTCAGTTCTGTTGTTTCTAGGTATTTCTTAATGAGCAGACTTAATTATACAGGTAACTAAAACCCAGAGTCAGAAGAGTTGTGTTTACATTTCCTAATATTTGGGGTAGTTTTACCTGGAAGGGTAACAGAGTTTCTCTGCCTTGGTTGGGTTTCTGATGCAGGTGGATATATCAGGTACTTACAGACTTGGCAAAATCTGCCCATCCACTCAACTTGTCAGTCTGTCAACTTGTGTCAGTCAGTCTTAGCATCTTCTTTCTTGAGTCCAGATCTTGTGCAGGCAAAGGACTGAAAGATCACTCTAATGGGCTGAGAACACAGCATCAGGGCTTATTTTATTCTCTCTCAGTGAAACTGAACCATAAACTGTGCTGAGACACATTAGCTCTTTTGCTCACTGTCTGTGAAGCTACCAAGTGATCTAAGAAACTGGCACTTGCAGAATTCATTAATACTTTAGGATGCCATTTTTTAAGAAAATTAGATTAAATATGTGACAGGAAAGCAGGTAAGGGTCTGATAAATGAAAGAGAGACAGAAAAGGTAGAAAGAGAAAAAAAGCCCTGATGCCAATGTATCATCTAGGGGGGAAAAAATGGAAACAAAGCAAAGCAATTCAAACTAAACCAAAACAAAAAAAAAAGCAAACCCAATCATTCAATAACAATCTGACACGGCTAAAGACTATGAGCAGACAGATATGCACCCTCAAGGAGTTCAACCATCAAGAAAGCCCTCTCAAAAATGTCCACATCGTGGGCTAACCTGTGTCTCATTCATGCAGGACCAACCACCTTCATGTCCCCCAGGGGCAAAGCAGCACAGAGGGTGAGGGAAGGCTGGATGTTCATCTACTGAAACTCTGAGTGACTGTAATGTCAAAAGGTACCACTTGGGAGGTACAACCAAGGCAGCACTCAGCCCACAGCAGAACCCAAAAGCCTGCTGCTGTTGCTTGGCAGGATGCTTTATAAATGCACAGGCAAAGCCCTCAGTTAAGGCGATTGAAATGTCTCTGCATATTGGACCAATACAGGCAAATGTTTGTGGTAAACAAAACTGTGGCACAATAAGGAGGCTGGTGGTTAAACCAGGGCTACAGATCACAAGCAGGTTGCTGAAATGTCCACCACACTGGGTGTGTCTCCTCTATTCTCTCCTCACTTGTGACTGACTCATGGCATAAAAGTGACTTCAGAACTTTGTATTTCAGCTAAGGGTTCTCTGTAAACTGCTTTTGTTTCACTTGCTGGGTCACAGTGCCGAATTTTGTCCTTGCTGTTTCAGCTCCAGTACCTCTTCTGAAGATCTGAAGAGTTTCACCATTGACACACTTAATCACATTAGCATATGACAGTGAGCATGCTTATAATTTGTGGAAACTGATAAAGCTCTTTGGATATTTCTTCTGCCTGAGATTTGTCCTTGCATGTTTTTGAATCTCCTTCTGAGAACTGAGGATTTTTATATCGCAGAGCCTAGGGAAGCACCAACTTTGAAGTCTTCCGAGTACCTCAGTCACATTTCAGCTGTAAATAATTGCCTTCCCATCAGTATTTATGTTTGTCTAGGGTTTTAGCCACAGAGGTCATATTTTGCAGTCAGCAAACAAATATTACTTGTCTTACACTGATTTTCTTCTTTCTCTGGTGGGCACAATCCTCCACAGAACCTCTAGCAGACAATCAGGTAGGGAAGAGGGTTGAAGGAATTTGGGTATACAAAACATGAATTGGAGAACGGGATTTTTGCTAGGAAATCTACACGTAATAAAGGGTTGTTCACATACAGTGCTTCTGCAGATCTTTTCATACATAAATTCAGACAGTTCTTGTGTGCCAAACTAGAATTTCCTATCAGAATATGCAGAACCACGTAATTTTTTCCTGAAGACTTCTTTATTTACCAGAACTTTGATGATGGTGGACTTGTTAATAAGCAGAAAGCACTGCTGATCATTTCAGCATATGTTGCCACACTTTTTTTCTTTTTTTATTTTCTTTTTTTTTTCCTGTATTCTTGTCTGTGTGCTTTTTTGCAAGATATCGTCCATTGTTCATCCATTGTCTTATACTGGGCTTATAAAAATTTGAGGGTTCAGGGATTAGTAAGGCTTTTTCAAATCCTGGATTACTCAAGTAGCCTGTAAAGCACAATAAATGAAGGAGGCATGTAAGGCAATGATATGCGCTCTCTGAAATAGCTTTCCAGACTGACAAAATAATCAATCTGTATTTAGTGTAATTATTGTCATTCTTCATTAAACCCTGGCAGTGTTTTACAGGTGCAAACTTACAGTGAATGCTAAGACATCTAATACCTAAATATACCAGGGCCTAGATTTTCAGTGAATGTTCAATTTTCATCTACTTTCATGCCACTTCCTAAGTCAAAATCTGATCCAGGCCACATTTTAATTTCTGTAAAGTTCATTTCTTTTGGCAGCTAGAGAATGTAATTTCTTTCAAAAATTAGAGGGTCATGAATTTGACCCCTATTTCCCTCTGTTCCCATCTCCTATATACTCAAAATGTTCCAATTTTATTCTGCAATCCCCTCTATAGGGAATGTTATGTTAGTACTCTTTTCCAGTTGTGTAGTCAAAATATGCATTTAAATAGAGATAATAAAGTAAAAGCACATAGGAAGTAGGAGTCATTGACTTTTTGAGGTTTTTTTCTTTTTAAATTATTTATTTTATGACTCAAAGAACTTTATGGAAAGTATACTTTAGTTATGTAAATTAGCAGTGGAATACTTGGGGAACCAAAAAACAACACTAAATTAATCTTTTCTGTTCCTGTTTTCCTTCCAAATGGTAAATGTTGTTCTCTATTTGACATCATGGTGACAGTCTTTTCCTCTATAGTCACCCTTCACTTTTTAATCCTAGAATCTTGAGGAGAGTTTCACTTTTGGCTGATATCAGTACTGTCTGTAATTCAGAACCAGCTGGGATCTCTCCAGACAGAGTTTATATCCAAACTCATGTGGGTGTTAGCTCATGTGGGTGTTAGCTTGTGTGGGTGTTACAGGAGCTGGCAAACCTCACAAGCCCTAGGACCTGTGGGTCTGTGCGTTTGTCAACCATTTAAATGGAATTTGTTTGGGTTTTTTTACATTTTCACTACGTTTTGTTCCTTAAACAAATAACAATTAAACTGCTGCTTTCAGGGATCTTATAGGTCTATATTAGCAACTGAAAAAAGCAGACACTAGTAAAAGTATTAAGTTTATTCAGCTCTCTTATTCTTTTACCAATACTTAATCATTTGTTAAATTTCAAACTATTTTAAGGAAAAAAACAAGCAAAAACAGGCTACAAAAAGGGCAGAACACTTTGATTTTTAAACTGATACTAAATCTTTTGTGTCAGGGCAGCTCAATACTAAGATCCCTGTGGCTACTGTGTCACAGTGTCTGATGAGACCTGCGTTTTTGTTTGATTATGTTAATCACTGTGAGCCACAATCTTCTACTTCCCATTTTGCCTTCTGTGGCTTACAGACACCAGAGGAGGCACAGTTCATACAGGAAATTTGGGACCTGCAAAATGTCAGCACATCAGACTGACTACATGACCACAGCTTTCAAGGGGACAGTGCAGCACTGCAGTAAAAGACAGCTTAGGGCTGAACTGCTTCAGAGTAGAATGTCTTGGGTAAGGAAAACTTGTAACCCTTTTCAAGCAACTCTCAATTACGTAGTTAAATAGTTCTTCAGTGTTTTCATGTTGTAAAAATAATTTATTCTCGATACAAACAAACCTTTGGATAACAATAAGAAATTCTGTTACAAGGTAAAGATATTGAAGGCTAGGACAGAAAAATAAGCAAAACATCACATTTGTAGTGAGAGAGAAGATACGCTTTTTGGTAAATGTGACAGACTCCAGCTTTCTTGTGAGGACAGCATTAAGTTTACAAAATCTGGAATGCCTGCACAGCTCAAACCTGCTGGCAGTTCAGCTGGATGGAGGTGTCATGAAAGCTCCTACTTCAAATCCTCCAGCAGTTTCCTGCACACCCTCTGGACTGGGAGCAGAGAAGGACAACTAAGAATGGAGGAGGTAAATTTCCATTTTCGTTTGGATAACAAGCACAGCCAGATATATCCAGTCAAGGCAGTATCTGCCTCCCATAATGACTCGCTGGTGTCAATACACAAGATGTGGAATTTTACTTCTGGAGAGGGTGTTTACCTTGTAGACAGCTTGGCAGAGTACTGTTTTGTTTTCTTCTTTTCGTATTTATTCTTACCTGTTTTGTGCTTTGCCTCTCCTTTTGCATCACGGCTCAGTCTGCCTGCATCAGGCAGAAAGGGTCAGGCTGAAGAAGCAGCGATCCCAGTAACCCAGACAGTAACCCAGCTGCCTGCACCGGCAGAGGTGGCAGGGGGAACACATGGCAGGAAGGTGTGTGCACTCACTGAAACCCACGGTTTTCATCAATTAATCTGCCACGCAGCTCTGGGTATTAAACTCAGAACCAGCAAACGGGTGGCAAATCTAAGGGAATCCAATTGGCGCTGGCAGAATTCCCAGTGTGGTTTGAAGAAAAGAATAAAAAAAATAAAAACTTAACAAGAGGAAAAGCATAATGCTTCCTATTGTATTAGACAATGTATTTTACACACCCTGTTGACCTCTTCATCTAATGTAGATCTGTGACTACACTGACTTTAGTGGAGCTCTAGTATTTTGTAGGCGACGTTTACTGCAATGTAGTAATGTACAACCCCGTAAATTAGTATATTTGTGGTAGTTGAACTTTATGACATTTTTACCTTATTTTTTATCATGGAATTATTTTTTTTCACAGTGTTTCACTTTAAGCAACCTTTTTTTTTACATTTAGAAACCATAGACACTAAAATAATGTCATTAAGCAGAATACAGAGAGCTCCCACCACTCAGTTCCTTATTCTCTGGAACAGCACAAACAAGTCTGGAAGATATTCCCAGAGTTTTTGCATCTTTTTCATATACCCTGCATTCAAACAACAACAAACATAAATTGCCCCACACATCCAAATTTGTGATGGGGTAGAAAAGGACCAGGAGGAGAGATGGAAAAATCAAGTGATTAGAAAAAGTAATGAAAATGCAGTCAGGGGGTTTGAGTTTCAGAGCAGAATAAGGCTCATAGCTATTCCTCTTCCTGGGAATCCTGGATGTTGAATATCTAATTATCTTAAAATGTACATACAGCAGTGTGGTATGCAATGTTCAATTTTCTGATTATCCCAAAATGGTTTTGTAAATTAAAAAAATTAAACTGATTGTTTTGCTTAATAACAAGACTGGTACAGAGATGAGTTCTTTAATGGACTCTATTATTTCTTTGTTCAAGTTCAATTTCACAAAGTGCTTTTTAAAATAAGTCTCACAGTGAGAGTGATTTGAATTGCATTCACATGTGTCCAGTGAATAAAAGGGATCCAAAACTTTGCGAGGACTAAAAGATGGCAGAACAGGCCATAAGCATAAGATATGCTTAGTATCTTCAATAATTTTGCTATTCATCAAGCTCTTCCATTATTTTCAAAATCTGATCATAAATATAAAACCTGAAGACATTCTGACAGTTCTTTTTGGTAAAATAATTTTTTTTTTTAATTTTTAAAAATTTAAAAAACCCAGCTATCTGTTTCAGGTTTTGTGAAGTTTTCACCATTTTATTGCTGTGCAATAGTAGTAGCAGCCAATCAAATCTGAATTTTAGGATTTGCTAAAACATGTGCTCTGTGCTCACACCTTTCATGTCGGAACTGCAGTTCTTTGCAAGTATATTTTCTTGCTTGCTTTGTCTCATTTTTGTTTATTGAAGCCTAGAAATCAGTTGTCCATGATAGGGAAGAAACTCCCAAATATTATCTCCTCTAACCTTGACTAGGTACAAGAAAATAAGTTTTATTTTTAACCAAGGGGGGAAATTGCTAAAATTTACTTTGCATCAAGATAATAAGGAATGTTCACCTCCGTTGTTAAAACAAAACTTTGATCTAACTGTATTCAGACAGCTGAATTCATAATGAGTTCAGAAACTGAGAAATTTAAAATAAGGAAACAGATATTATGTTCTTAAAATAAGGAGGCCTATATCAAAGGGAAAAAGAGAGGGGGAGAAAGGGCTGGTTATTGATTTCTAGGGTTTAAAAATATTATTTTAATTTTCCTGTCTTGTTAAAAAGAATACATCAAACACTGTACAGATTTGGCAATCCTAAAATTATTTTTTTCTAATTAAAGAGATCATTCAAGAAAAAAAATGTTTGATTCTGTGTTAGTGAGGCAATCCTCCTTCCTTTTGAGAAGTGTTGGTTTTGCTTTAGGTTTTAATGAGTTTTGGGTCAGGGTCTCAGATTACAAATTCATTGCAGCAAGGAAAAATCTATGCCTTCTCCTTTCACCTATAAGGACTAATTAAAATAATTTCATTATAAAATAGTTGTCTTACTGGAAAAGGTACCACCATAACTCATTGTTCAAGCAAAAAAAGACTTCACTGAAAATTATTAAATTTAAGATATTTCTCTCAGCTTCATTGGTGGATTAGGTCTGACAAGTGAAGTGTTAAGCAATAATACAGATACAGCTCTCAGGTGCTGATGACTTTCTTCATATAAAATTGTTTATGAGGAGAAAATATAAGCAGAAAGACTTCTGCTGTCTTATGAGATGATCTTTGGTGCGATAAAAAAGAAAAATTAAACAGTAAAATAAATCTATTCTAAATAAGTTGGGCCACTTGACCTATGCTATGAAAAAGAACTCAGTTAGGAAGTTGCTTCTGGAGAAACACTGTGTCCCCAGAAGCAATTTGCAAAAATTACTCCAGCCTCTAACAGAATGAGTGGAGCAGCCAAGAGCTGTATGCTTTCTTCTGCATCTCCCTAAACACTGACATGCAAAACGTTATTTGTTTAGTAATATTTTGCTCTGCTTTCTGCCATTTGTGTGTTCCAAGTTGGAATTAGTGCCTGATAGTCATTTTTCCAAGCTATGTTGACTAAATGAGTAAAATGGATTGTAAAGCCTCCTGTGCACAGGGTAGGCTATTCAAGGCTGCTGGAGAAAGCTGACCTCACTTATGTCCCTGTTTGAGAGCTCAGCATACGCTTAGACAAAAAAGAAAGACTTTGAGAGGAATGAATGAACCGAGCAAAATTATGAAGAGGTGCTTTTTTCCTACCTCTCTATGCTTACTGGGGGAAAAAAAAAAATAAAAAGAAGCGAGATATTTCTGATAGGAACTGCAGACATAAGATATAAGATTGCTTTCATTGAATGTCCACTGAGAGTTTTGTTGAACAAGAGGCTCACAGATGAAGAGGGCAGAATCTTTATAATACAGCCTCAGAGCTCATGCTGCTAGGAGCTCACTGGCTCAGAGGAATAAGGGAGTGCATGTAATGAATATAGACTGACCTTCTGAAGCAAGATCCTGCACAATTTTTTGCTAACATTTCTGTCTAAGAGAAAAAGTCACTTAGTGTGGCTGCTTACTGCTTGATGTTATGTAAAGAAGAGTCTGTTCTAAAACAAAACTTTTTCTCCATAGAATGTAGCCTGCCAGTGGAATAAATGGCTTCTTATTAAGAGGAGCTCAAAGAGCTTCAGTTTCTGAAACCTGAAAAAAAATTTTCAAGACCTGAAATCCTTTGCAATTTTACCCTAATTTTCTTTATGCTGCAATCTAAGATGGCAGGTATGGACATGTAGAGACGTTTTTTATTCACACAATTCTCAGACTGCTATAATTCACAGTCTGCACAGCCTGAGAAATAGGCTTTGAAATGAAAGAAGGCTGCCGATGTCATGATGAAATAAGCAGGCTACTGTAATTTATCTTCTGCATAGATAAGTAAGTTTCAGAGCCAATAAGTGACAAAGCTCCAGCTTCAGTGATTTTCCTCATAACCCCTCAGAGATTCATAGAAATGAAAGCAGAGCATTCATCCCTAAAATTTAGATAGGTGGGCCAGAGAATAAAAAAGCAAGTTAAGTGGCATTATATGCAGTACTACAATATTTTTCAGCAGTGCCCTGAAATACTACAAAGCAACATATGTGCAGCCACATCCTACTACCAATTATTATCATAATTAAGAAGATCATCATAAAACCTATTTTCCAAAGTAAATGAGACTTATTTGATTGAGTAACTCATTCCAGTTTCACCCTTTCTCTCACCTTCCTCTGAAAATTTCAAACACACTGATGAATTTCAATCACATTTTCTAGAGAGGGGTAGACCTCAAAGAAAACTTTGCAAATTTCTGGCAAATGAAGTAAAATATTCAGGTGAGTATTTTCAACAGAAGATTGACATTGGTATCATGTGTTCACATAGCTGGAACCTATGTGAGATGGTAAATGATGCTCTGCAAATCTCTGCTTACTGTAGAAATAGGATTTTTTGTGTTTTGGATTGTGGTGGGTTGTGGGTTTTCTCCCACTAATGAAGAGGTATCTTATTGGTAAAACTGATAGAATAAATTTTAGAATTGTTTTCTTTTCCTGGATGTCTTGAGCTAGGTTTTAATAATTACTATCACTGATTCTTGTTGTTGCTTGCTAAAAGTTGTCTCCCAAACTCACTCTTGCCCCTTCAAAAACTGTTGTGCACAGTTACTCTTCTCTTGGACTTCTCTCTGTATGCAGTTCCGGTATAACTGTATGAAGTTAACAATTACTTTAGTTCTTATGTGAAAACAGATGGAAATGTAAACACACTACTCTCACTAATAGAAGGGAGACCTTTCAGAAAAAGCGCCAGGGAAATTCACTCACTTCATCCACTTGGCTGCATTCAGAGTACAGTGTGCAACTTCCCTTTCAAAGGGCCTTTCTTTTTTATCAGCTAGGCCAATCTGAAAATCATCTGTTGTTTTCTGATACTGTAAAGCCACACAAGCAGGTGTGATCAAATTGTTGATATCTTAGAAATTGGAGAAAAAAATAATTAGAGTGTATATTAACATTCCACTTATGAATATCTAAATGAAAGCAAGTAAAGTAAACAGTTTAATCAATAGTTAAGTATATCTAAGAGGAAAATAAGCAGAAACAACAGGAAACATAAGTAAATATTTCATTCACAAAAAAAAAAGGAAGTTTTCTCTTAGACTGCTGTCAGCCTTTACTTCATTAAAAAAATAAAGCATGAAAATGTCAATATTTGCAATCACATGTATCTATGTATATGATACATGTCTGACTGAAGGAAAGGTCAGCAAACATTTAAAATCTCCTGTAAGACAGTACACTGTTTATGACTCTTCAGTTAATTCATCCATCACAGTTTATTTATAGCTTATAGCAGTTAATAACAGCTATGATTGCTGTGTAGCAAGCAGAACTAAAAGCATGCTGCTAGGAGACAACATCAGCAAGAGAATCATATCAAGCAACCACTGAAAGAAAGACACTTCAAGAGATGCAGCTTCCAGAAGGCAGGACAAATACTCCCTTTTGTGAAATTTGGTCAGTGGCCAAATGAGTTTTAAACTGTGTATATGTATGTATACGCAGAATCACTGTAATTTCTTTAATTTGCATGCATTTTTTTTAATCCCCTTCAATATCCTCACTTATTTCTTTTCAACCACCTCTTCCCTACTGCCCTCTTCAAAATCCTTTTTTCTTGGCTGTGTCGTTTCATTATTCCCCCACTTACACAGGACGCTGCAGCACCCTACAGCAGGATGCTTGGCTGGTCCCTCCAGTAATTCTCCAGGGAATCAGCCAGCCTTCTCCTTATTATTCTGCAGCCAGTGAGGTGGGACCTTTGTGCTGGATTCAACACAGTGGCTTTTGTTTGCTACTCCTCTTTATTCCACTTGAGAGGAATATCAAGAAAGCACTACCTGCAACATTTCCAAATGATATTATTTCTTTCCCTATTTCTTGATCTTCCTTTTCACCTTGTTGTACCTCTCTTCCTCTGTTTATTTGGAAGGGATCTCCCAGATCCCTTCCAAATAAACAGCCTGTCCAAAATTATTCTTTACCCTTTGGGCACAGTTCTGCTATGTCCATACCCAAATTTGTTACTACTTGTACCATTACCTAGTTTACCTTGACATGAATTGCTACCCTATAATCTTTCACTCCCTGGAGGGTTTCCTCAGTTACCTCTCTGAAATATGGCAATCAGTCACACAATTCCCCTTAACCATCTGCAAAATCTAACCATCTCATAGCACTCTGGGTAACTTTTGTCAGCTTCTGACTGTTATCATCACAACCAGCAATTTTTCATCTCGTGTCCAGTGGCATCTCATGCTCTGTTCAGTCATGTAGACCTCAGGTCAGCACCTATTCATTTTCTTGCAACACTAACAGCATACATAACCCTAAAGACAGATGTCTACCAATGTCTATCAGTACAGATACAAATCCATCATCACATCAAGGAAGGGAAGCTAAAATCATCCATCACTGAAGCCTGCACTTTGATGATCTGCTCATCTGACAGCACTGTGAACTGGCATGGTGTGCAGCAGAATCTTTTTGACATCTAAGAACTGGCCTTTTATTGCTCAGCAAAATGCAGAATCAAAAAGTTCCCTCAAGGTTTTTCAGAGCCTTTATACTTCCACAGCTTTTTTTTTTTTTTTTTTTTTAACCTTGAAGTAAAGTAGACATTCCCAGCGATTTCTGTCAAAGAGCATCTATATGAATGTTCTCCCAAGTTACAGCACAGGGTTCACAAGTTTCTGTTTTGTACAAGCTTTGTGCTGGATTATTATGTAGGCCCATGTGTGGGGCTATAACATGCAAGAAGCCTGGATGACTTCTTAGTGATTGATTACAGGCAGCATTAAGTAGCTCAAAGGCCTAGCACAAGGTAGATAAAAAATTATCCCATACTTATATCAACTCAAATTAATTATACCCTAACACACATTTTCCTCTTTAATCCTTCATCTTGTTCAAATTCAGTGCTAACAGCACTAAAGAACAATTTAACATTTTTGAGCAGGCATTCAAGATAGTTAGGATGGGGAAGATCCCTTCTCATATGGTCAAAATTTTGCATGAAAGATGACACTTGCTGGATCTAATTGGTGCTACTAGGCATCATGCCTGTTCCCTCACAGTAGGCTATGCTACAAATTCTAAATAGAGCAACAAGAAGGAGGAATGGGAAAAACTTGATCTCACCCTGTGTCTGTTCCTTAGCTGGTATGAATCAACCTAAAGCCACCAACACATATGGATCAAGCTTCCAGCCTTCCTGAACCTCAAAATAAGTTGTTTTCTGTAATTTTCAAGTACTCCCAAGCAGCGTGGCTCACAGGGAGAAGCTCATCTGACTTGCATTACGAAAATTATTGAGGAGAATATTTAACATCTTTTTGGAGGGGATTCAATACTATGATGAGACTCAAGCTCTTCTCAAGAGTTTTGGTGGTTTTTTTGGTGAGCACAAGGATGTTAATTGTTTGGAGTCTTTGATCCTGTGTTAAGGATCAAAGTTTTTACCTTGTCAATGTTCCAGCATAAAGACCTGGGAGCTGAATTGGTTGCAGAAGAAACTAAGATGCAGTTAACACCAACCCTTTGACACCTGTTATCTCCACTTCACAGATGATAAGCCACTGCAGAATCATAAAATGTACTGTGATATCTGAAATCAATGAGTTGAAGCACTACCTGAACTAAACCTGGAATTTATTCTTAAGTAGAGTAAGGTAATTTTTACCTTCCTAAAGGCAAGGATCACTTCAGAAAAGTTGCTACTTTCTCTCCAAGGTGAGAGAAGAACCCTTAGGATATCTCTAGTGATTTATTTTGTCTTTCATACCTTCCCATCTCCATTAAAACAAAGATCTGCTGGTTTGTTTTCCTTTCAATATGCCAAAGAACGTGAATTTATAGTGTAAGTGACCTTTTAAGTTTTAAATTATACAACTTCTTTCTCTGCTTTGACTAATCAAAGTGACCTCTTTTAGTCCAGCTCACAGTCTGGAGATATTCTACTCCTTCCTATTTGTCTAATTCACTGGTATCAATCCTGGAACTAGAACAGAAACTATATTACTACTGCAGAAAAATCAACAAATAAATTTAAAAATGGTCCAGATTTTAGACCAGTCAGAATTGGGAATATGCCAGCAGAATCAAGAGTTTGAAAGAGATTGCCTATAAATTAATAATTTTAGAAACTGTGTCATAAACTATTACTATTTGGAAAGAATGTGGCACATACAGAGTTACAGGGAGGGCAGGTGTAAAATTTGTTTCCAGCTCCTAAGAGGTGTTTCCCTGAGAGCCCCCCTCCCTTCTGTTTGAGAGGAATCCTGTCAGGACTGTGCCTCTGGAATGTGTGCCATGTGGCAAAGTAGAATACACCCATTTTTTACATTGACAGTTTCCTCACCTTCTACAAGTAGCAAATTAATCATGAGGACTTAATTGGATTTGGCCATATGACTATGTGGAGATAGTTCTGGCCCCAGCAATAAAGAAATGGCATACCAATTCATTAGATACACTGCTGATATTTCAGTCACAATTTAAGTCAATGTTGAGCTCCGTATCTTCCTTTTCTTATTATCCCAACAGCCATTTGTGTCAGCAGTATCCAAGGATACCTATACTTGCATGGAATTATGAGCTTCATTACTTTCCTTCATTCACCATCACACAGTGGGAAACTTATATTTAGCATAATCTACACTAAATTCTGCCACTCAGAAGCAGAACAGTTGTGCGCACATTAATAATGTGATTATGTATATATACGTGAATATACTTAGCCACAGTGCTCCAGTGTATTCTCCTAGAGTGTTGTGTGGAAGGAAGGCATTGGCAGGGTTAGCGCTTATGGGCCTTATATGGGGCTTATGGGGGTTTTTGTGAATTTAGTCAATTTAGAAAAAGTATCTTTTGAGCAGGAAGGCTAAGAGAAAGGGAAGCAGGTGAGTCCCAGTGAGGTGTCAGCAGAGCACATCACCTGTTTACATCAAGCAATTATTGCTAATTGTATGCACCTGTAATGCTAAATGTATGCACCTGAGACCCAGGTGTCATTTAAGCCTGAGGAAGGAGCAGCATAGTTCATAGCATAGGAGCAGAGGACATCACTGTGATATATTGACTAGCATTAAATTATTTTCCCCTGCTACTGCCTCATTTCTCATGGCTGGAACTGCGACCCATGCTGTAAAGTGAGATCACAGCTATTTGTTGCTTCCTTGAACTGGAGGGGGCAGAATGTCTTGGTTTGCACCACAAATGAAAAAAGCAAGTGAATTGAGGAACAAATTTACTGTGGGTTGAGAAGAGCAAAAATTTTAACACAATTTTTTTTAGTTCATGGAACACCTTCTCCCTATGTTCAACTGCATTCTAGAACTGTTTCCAGGCTCACTGCATTTCTGCTTTTCAGTAGTGCATCCAGGGATTCTTCTCTTTGGACCCCAGTGTTTTTGCTCTCTATGTCAGACAGAGTCCAGGCACCCATGTGGGGTCTCCCAGAGGTGGTACAAGGTGCCTAAGGGCTCCACGTGGAGCTGCTCCCAACTCCAAATCTCCTGCCCTTTCTTCCTTTCTCTTTTCCTCTCTGTCCCTTGGCAGCTCTTTATGACTGACCTTTGGGAAAATACTCCCTGCAGTCTCAGTCTGGTTTCACAAGCTGTTCAGTGCAACCTGTGCCACAGTTAATGAACACACCAGCTAGGCAAGAGCCAGGGAGCCCAGAGCCCCCAAGCTCTCCTATCTATTCCTTGAGTCGTTTCTCTTTGTCTTTGTTGCCTGACCTCTGAAGCATGCTCTTCTGTGAGTTCTGTGAACTGAAGCAGAGTGCTAGCACCTGAGCTTTCTGGTAGCTGTCAACATCGAGTGGAGCACATCACCAGTGTCATCTTCTCAGCAGCCTTTCTCAGCACCCACCAAACACGTGAGCAGTGCTGCCATACCTTCCCGAGCTTCCTGTCTCCACAGGGAAGTTGTCCAAGGGCAGCAGCTGCTGCAAAGTCTCATCTTTCAGGAAAGCAAGTCCACAAGGGCTTTCAAACAAAAAAAAAGTCTCTAGAGATACAAGGAGTAAGATTCTGTGAATCACAAATGCGCCTGTTCCACTGAAGTTTTTTTAGTATTTTAAGAATACTAAACTAACTTTACTGTTTTTCTTAATCTGTTATGTTTATTCACAATTTTCTTTATTCAGGCTTGTTCCCCAAGAGTACTTTAGAGTCAAATAGATGTCTTCTGGGTTTTCTGTATGCAACAGCTTCATTATAAAAGCAGCAGAGAGACATTGAGGCTAATTATTAAGGAAGAAGCAACTCTGTGTGATATGCACTAGAGTGCTGTATTCAGATACAGAAATTCAGGAGTTTCACCTTTTTATTATGAGGGTACTGATATTAGCTTGTAGAATTTGAAAGCTGAAGAGAAATGTTAGGAACAGTTAAGTGACATTATTCTCTGGATTTACTTATTTCATAGCAGAGAATTCTGTACAAATATTTTACTTGAAGCATCTGTATCCAATTTGATGGGAAAGAAGGACAAAACAAACCAAAATATTTTAGTGCTTTAACTGCATGCTATTAAACTGTGGTGAGCCAGAGAGCAGGTATTAGAAAACTGGACTACACAACTATTTAATAGAAGAGAGAGACCTGATTTTTCCAAATTGAAAAACTCAGACACTGTGAGATCACCAAAGACAAGTACAGTAAATGTTGAAATGAGAAATATATTTTAAATATCCTTAAACTCCCACTACTTATTTACATATAAAACTCAGCTAAGAAAGTAACTAGGCAACAGTGAGGAACTGCAATGATGACATTCTCTTCATCTTTTACTTCAACTACAGACCAAATTAAATAGTCTTCCTTTTATTCATCACTTTGAGTTAGATTTTTTTTCCAGACTGGAAAATGTCATAGGAATATTTCCCAATAGTTATTCAATCCCACTTAGTATTGAAGCATTTATATTGGATTATCTTGTTTATGTATATATATATATAATACATATCAGTATCAGAAAAATAAAGTTAGCCACAAGGGATCTAAGAAGCAACAAACTGCTGAACTTTCAATATGGGCCTTTAATTCCTTTTTTCTTCCTGGTTGAAAGAAGTAGGGTGAAAAAGTATTTTTTGGCAGAAAAACAAGGCTAAACATTAGAACAGAAAGTCAACCCCATGCAGATGTAGACCACCAAAATAGTTAAACTTCATAGATAGCTGCTTATTTTAAACCAGACTTAGTAGTAATCAGAAAGTAATTTGGGGATTCTAGTCAAACAGTGAAATAAATACTAGTGCTTTAAAATTTTCTTATAGACGTGGTTTTTATTTCATTTGAATATTTTTGTAAAAATGTTTGCATTATTTTAAACCATTTCTAAGGGCCTCATCTTTGATCCCAAGTGTTTATTTTTTCCCTTTTTTCACTGTTCCTATGAATCTAAAAGCTTCTTTTCTTTCCATTTTCTTCTTTTTTTCCAACTACAACCAAAATGTGAATCATTGGAAGATGTCACTTAATACTACTTGAAAAAGCCACATTTTTTAAAACTGGACAAATAAAAGTACACAATGCACATATAGTTTTTATGATTTAGTGATTACTCATCTTGTTTTATTCAACCTTATCCTGTCACAAAAACACTACACTCCTTTTTTAAGGTACATACTTTTATGGGAACATTGTGAAATTAGATATCAGGAAAATAGTGTCTGCATGAAATCAAAGTGATTTAAATGCATTTGAGTATCACAGACCTCATGAGAAGTGGCTGGGAAAGGCACACAGACCTTTCAGAATATTGTAGGCCTAAAGATGCAGGTTCTAGAAACTTTTGGAAAAGTAGTTATAAGTCTTGTCAAGATCAGACATGCCTGCAGTTCTGATAATGGTGGTGTCACTATTCATTTTATAAACACAAAACTGTGAAGGATGGTCAAAATTCTGGTGTTGTAGAAGGCTGTTGTAATCCCACAACTTGTTTCACAGGCAATAGTATTTTGTCCAGAGATGCTGGCTGTCCATAACACAGATGGAAAATAAACTTTGTTAAAATGTTACCTTTGCCTAGAAGGTATCCTGTCTTTCAGAAGTCAGAAGAACACTACAAAAATTTTCAGATTTCTAAAAAAATCTCATTGCTTCAAAATTTTAAAGTTCTTTGATCTATAACTGTGAAGGAGGGACCACGAAGTCTCCTTGCACTTCTTGCATCATTCTTGTCTAATTTATGTTTTAGGAGGTTTAGAGAAAATTCTATTGCTTTTTGGTTTTCTTGGTTTCACATTGCAGCCTGAAAAATACTGTTTAATATCGAGGATGAGTCACATTTGCTTGGATTTTCAACATACTGTGGTCAGCAGAATGCATATGTCTTCATGAACAACAAGATATTTTCTTCTTGAATTTATTCTCATTTGATATATATGTTAATTTCATTAATTAATCAGTTTTATAACCTTCACAAAATGTATTTATAAAAAGACTAATTGGTTACCTGTGAGGTTTATCAATTTAGAGTATCAGATTCTTTCTTCTATCTGAATAAAATCTCACTTGCTTAACTCTTTTAGCTTTACATCAAGCTAAACAGGCAGTATATATATGCTTACAGAAAACCAGATTTACAGGCTAATCTTTAATTAGCCGCCTACTGAAGCAGCCGTGAAGAACAATTCAAGGCTAAAGTCTCTGTTGGTGTTTAAATCTGGCTTCAAACAAAAATATATTGATCTTTAAATTAGCAGAGGCAGCTTCCTAAATTCTGCTTTCTGTGTTAAGCTCTAAAATATTCGATACAGGGAATGTCTAGTTGTTTTAGGACATGATCCATGGAAGAAAGAAAATCTGTCAAAAAGCAACTTACTTCAAGCTCCCTACTCTGTCTGGAGCTCTTGATGTCAGTGAAATTGTTGAAGTCCATGGCAGGAAATGCCTGGCAGCTCCCAGACAACAAGCAGTTATGATGATTCACTTACTCCCCTGGGTAAACTTCAGCGATGCAGCTGTGATGTGCAGTGTAAGTGTCCCTGATATTGAAATTGCCTATCACAGAAACGGACAGTAAATTATTACTTCTATCACTGGTGAGTGCAACAATATCTTTTCTTGATGACCAACATTGCAATTAAATTTTTTTACGGAAGGTTGATTATGAGCAACATAAACTATCACTTCACAGTTAATCAACAGGGATGTAACACTATGAATTCAATTTCTGCATTTTATTTAGAGAAAAAAGAAAAACAGCTTTTCTAAAATTGCTCTTAGATTTTCTTCTTGTGGTAGCCAAAAAGAGTGACTGTTGCTTAAAAAAGTGAAAGTAAGAAAATAGTGGTTTAATGTTTTATTGAGAGCTGTTTCTCTATCTGATGGAGTTTTGTTCTGTATCCTACAAAACCTACCAGAGTCCAAGCTAAGAAATACAACATGTATTAGATGTATCATGAAATTTATGTAATTCATATACAATTTAAGTAGAACAAGCAGTGAACATACAGATTTTCACCCTGATTTTAGAAAAGAAGGGGAAAGTGTAAGGTTGTAGAGTGCAGACTCTGACAAGAAAATACAAAGAAATTGGTCTCCAAGGAAATCTAGAGAAAGAATGAGAAGGATTGGAATTTGGAGATTAGTGAGCACAGAGATGAGAGAGCTTTTCCAAAAATCAAAAATTATCACTAACAGGAGTTGAGGAAATGGAAAGGAATACAGTTGGTTCAAAACCATGGCATTTGTCTTTTATTTCTTCCTTTCTTAAGGAAACAACATTACATTGGTCCCTTTCTGTTTTTATTGATGGCTATTGTGTGATGTGTCTGACCAGCAAAAGCTGAAAGCACAGGGCCAAAAGGTAAAGGTCACTTGGTGCTGAGGATGATAAAAGTAAGATGGGAGGCCTGTGCATGGACAAGAACCAGCTCTTCCATGCAGAACACATAATTATTTCTCCTGTTGATCCTTATTACTGCAATTTGAATAGCAGAAGATCATGTTGCCCCCTGACCCTGAAGCATTGCATAAGCTGTGAAGTCATGTAAGAGTGAAGCACCACAAAAACTAATGGGGGAACTAGACTTTCTGTGTAAAGGTATCTTGAGACAAGGCCTTTGTGCCCTGTCTCACCTACCGTGGAAGAAGGCTCCAGAGGAGTTGGGCAAGGCTGAGGTTCTCATAAAATTTTGAGAAGTCTACAGAGAGTGAATAACCAGACCATTACAAAGAATCAAAGGGGACTGGAGGATGACCTATAGAATAGAATAGAATAGAATAGAATAGAATAGAATAGAATAGAATAGAATAGAATAGAATAGAACTCCTTCAGCCCAGAGAGGCCTTCAGCAATCATCTAGTCCAGTTGCCTGATCAATTCAGCACTGAAAAGGTTAAAACATATTATTAAAGGCATTGTCCAAGTGTTTTAAATTCTGAAAAGACTGAAGGGTTGACCACCTCTCTACAAACTCTGTTGCAGTGTTTGACCACCCTCTCTGTAAAGGAATGATTCCTAATGTCCAGTTTTAACCACTGCTTGTGCAGTTTTGAATCACTCCCACATGTCATCACTGGATCACAGAGCTCAGCACCTCCCTCTCTACTTCTTCCAGCCATTTCACGAGCCACTCCTCTGAACACATTCATGTTTTCCTTAGTTTGTGGGGTCAGCACTGCTCACAAGGTGAGGTGGCACCAATGCCATATACGGCAGGATCACTGCTTCTTTTGACTGACTGGCTGTGCTCTGTTTGATGCCCCCAGGATCCTGTTTGCCCTCTTGGCTGGCTGTGCACACTGCCCACTCACAGTGAGCCTGCTGCCAACAAACAAGCCCAGATCCTGCTTTGCACGGCTCATCTCCAGCCACTCTTCTCCCAGTTTGTACCTGTGGGCTTAGTGACTCTGTCACAGGTGCAGAATAAGGCACTTGGACTTTTAAATGCATGTTTTGGAATTAATGTTAAATTCCACACCATTAATAATTGTCCAATGCTTCAAACTATCTACATCCCTGTGCAAGGCCTCTCAATCCCCAAGAGAGTCAAGAGCACCTCACTGTTTGCTATCAACAGCAACATTGTTAATGGTACATTCAACTCCTTCACCTACATTGTTGGTAAATATATTGAGCAGAACGGGTCCTAGAATCAAGCTATGAGGATCAGTGCTGTTGGCTGGTCACCAGCCAGGTATAGTCCCATTCACTACAATCCTTCAAGCACTGCCCTTCAGCCAGGTCTTCACCCAGCATCGTGAACCTGCTCATTCCACAAGTTGAACAGCCTGTTCAGGAGGATCAAATGTGTATCAAAATCCTTACTTAAATGAAGAAAAACTATATCCACCAACTTCCCTTCATCCACAAAGTGGGTGACCTTATCATAGAATATCAGATTTTAGTTAAATAGGACTTTACCTTTCTGAGCATGAGTTGACTGTGACTGCTGGTTGCATTGTTCTTTAAATATCTTTCAATAGTATCCAGTAAAACTTCTCCATAATGTTTCAGGAACTGAGGTTAGACTTACAAATCTGTACTTCTTTGGGTCTTGCCTCACAATAATTTTGTGGATTGCACTAATTTTGGTAGCTCACAGTCAGAAGGAACCTCCCCAGACTCCCAAGAACTTTGGTAGATGATCAAGACATGTGATAAAATCCTGGAAAAGGCTGGAAAAGACCATAAAGATCATTAAATACAACTCCAAAAAATCACCAGCAGTCTACTAAACCATAGCATTAAGTGTGTCATCCAGTCATCTTTTGAACACTTCCAGGGATGGTGACTCTAATACATCCACAGGTATCCTGTTGCAATGCCTGACATCCCTTTCAGTGAAGAAATTCTTCCTGCTCTCCAACCTGAACTTTTCTGGCACAGCTTGAGGTTCCCTGGTTCCCTGAGAGAAGGGACCAACCCTCGCTTGGCTACAGCCTCCTTCCAGTAGGAGGTTGAGAGTAGTTGAGTAGTTGTAGAGAATGTTTAGTTCTCCCTTGAGCCTCCTTTTCTCCAGGCTAAACAACCCAAATTCCCTCAGCTGCTCCTCATAGAATTTATTCTCTGGATCCTTCACCATCTCCATCACCCTGCTCTGGACTTGCTCCAGCACCTCCATGTCCTTCTGGTAGTGAAGGGCCCAGAATGGACACAGCACTCAAGGTGTGACCTTATCAGCGCTGAGTAGCTGAGTACAGTGTCCCATTATAACATCTCCTAATTCCCTCAGTACTCTGGAATGAAAGTATTAGTTTGGTGTTTATTTAATTGAACTTTGTTGGCTGAGCATATCAGCCATTTGTATCTGCTGAAAGAATCACCGGTTATTATCAGCTGAGTGTACACCACCCCAGTGTATAACTGCTTGTGTCTTGAGTTTGCCAAAGGAGTGTGAATGCTCTTCCTGTGAGCATATTACACAGACCAGTTATGGAAATTTTGTTTCATGTGAGACAACTGTATATCAGAATTGTTACTCATTTCTAACTATACTTTATACTTGTACCGTGATTTAAATCCATTGTTGTATCATTAAATTAATATGCCACTTTATACGTTTAAGAGCCAATCTTATTTATGTCCCACTTAACTGAATCATTTTCTTTTGCTGTCCTGGACATGTTGCAAGACCAAAAGGTACCCTTATTGAATGTACTAAATATGTATTTGGGAGACAGGAATTTCATTAGGAGTATAGAAATATATTCTGAACACATTCATTTGTGGCCTTTGTAAGTTTCCAGTAGAGTCCAGAGGACTTTAAAGCACATATTTGTTCCTATTCTAGTTTCTGACAGAGTAGAAATAATGCATTCTTTTAATTTTGAGGCAAACTCCTTCCCTCCAGCCATTTCTTATTGTTATCTCTAATTGCTGCCAAAAAGGTTACGATTTTCTAGAGGTATTACAAGATGTTTTAATTTGAGGCTAAAAAAATGCCTTTTATAATTTTGTTCTGGCATTCAAGGAATATCACAATATTAACATTTTTATATTTGTTAATTAGAATAGTTTAATATGGAATGCTACAAATTCTAAGTCTTATTGAATTGAACAAATTAGAAAGTCATCTAATGAGAAGAAATTCACAGTAGTGTCTAATTTTGAACTTATTGCAATCTTGGGCAAGAAAATAAGTCACTATAAAAATATTTAAATGTTGTTTAATTCTATTGGTGCATCTCCACAAGAATATCAAAATACATTAAATTGAATAAAAGGTTACTTCTAGAGAGGAATGGAAAAATCAAAAAGGTATTTCCACTCACATATGACATTCTGTTCACCCATCTTCTTTGGGCTTTTTACCATTTTCCCTTTCTTCACATTTCCCCATGCAGACAAGTCAGATATATGGAAGCCCTTGGATCATTGCCTGCTGATGGAGGTGGCAATAATTCCCCTTCCCATCACAGATGAAAGACTGGACATGTCATTAGGATCAAGCAGAATAATTAAGGAACAGAAACAAAAAGGAAGATTTCTTTGTTTAGGCATGAGTGAAATGGTTTTTTTGCACAGTCGACCTGCTTTTCTCTATGCAGCCTGCCAGAGGCTTAAGACATCTTCACTGTCACTTCTCCAACAAAGGACAGTGTAAATCTTGGCTGAGAAGGGGGAATAAAAACTGCATAGTGCTGACTTTATTTCTGGGAATATGAATATGATGTGCTGACCCCGTCCCCAGCACAACAAAAAGGATTTTGTAAAATTAATAACATCCTGGAAAGGAATTCCAAAATTGATGGAACTTGACCAGTGTCCACAGATTTGAGAAAAACTTGATGACGGCAACTGGTTTTATTTTTCTTATAATGATATGGGGACACTGCAATGAAAACCATCCCACTAGAGAAAAACTTGTACTGTCAGTGCAGCTCCATGACCAAGATGAGCAGATATGCACAGAGATGACTCCTGGCTTGCTTCTCAGGCTGGTTGCTGTGAATCCCATAAACCTAGCTCCTAGAGAAGTGTGGAGGAGGTAAAGGTGACAGCTGCTTACATAGAACGTCATATGCTATTTCTGCTTAAGCTTTTTGCTCAAAGGGTTTTAGGGCAGGCTGTCTGCACAAAAAGAAAGGTTGTTCATGGTAAACATATGTATCTAGCATATGTTTACCTATTCTAGTCACTCCTGTACTGCCTAAACAATTGGCAGGACAAAGGGGACTGAGTCACTTCTGATAAAGGAAGAAAATAACAACTGCATGGCGTATGACAAGATTAAAGACCTAGGAAGAATAATTTACCTCACTAAAAACAAATGTAGTACTATGGATTTCTATATTTTAAGTGGAATGTCAATTTAATAGTTTAGAACACAGAATTAGGTGTTTTGCTTATAAACAGCAGTGTAGAGGGATATAATGTAAATGATTGTGTCAAGTACTATGATTGTATTGTGTAACATATATATGTAACAGTAAATGTACTAGGATTTGTATCGTGTACAGATTCATGGTGTGTGGAAAATGTTGGGATTAAGGGCCTGAAACTAAAGTCAGTTCCACTGTGAAAAAAAAATCTACTTCTATCTGAATAAGTTGCAAATCTCCATCTTCAAGGAATGTTAATGCCATCCCTCTAAATTTAATGTTGATGCTTGATAAATTAAGTGAAGGATAATCTGAGAACCGTCTCCATCAGCCTCCATCAGGAAGAAAATGGCTTTTATTTTCTTCCTGTCAATTGTTTGCTTGTTAATATAGATGTTGTTCCTCCTGTCTGCCTCTTCTAAAAGTTTGTCCTATTTTCCTTTCTCATGTCAGTTCCAGTGGCCACCAACCAAGCTTGAACAGGACTGCAAGCCTACTCACTTATCTTTTTCAAAACCCAGTACTTTTATTACATGCAATATAAATGCCATCTTAGAATCATTGACTCATGGAACAAGAGATTAAGATTGGAAAAATATTTAAGATTGGAAAAGATTTAAGATTGAATGAGATTTAAGATTGGAAAGACCTCTAAGACCATCAGATCCCACATTACCAAGTCCACTGACTGCCACACTTTCATTTATTTTGAATGCTTCCAGGAATGGCAATTCCAATTATTCCCAAGATATCCTGTTCCAACGCCTAACCACTCTTCCAGTGAAGAATTTTTTTCTAATATCCAAACTAAAACTCCCCTAGTGCAGCTTGAGTCCATGTCCTCTCTTCCTGTCACTGGTTGCCTGGGAGAAGACACCAGCCCTCACCTGATTACATCCTCATTTCAGAGGCACTTGTAGAGAGTGATAAGGTCACCTCTGAGCCTCCTTTTCTCCAGCATAAACAATCCCAGCTGCTTCAGCTACTCTCCATATGACTTATTCTCTGGGCCCTTCACCAGCTCCTTTGCCTTCCTCTGGACTTGCTCCAGCCCCTCAATGTGTTTCTTATTGTGAGGGGCCCGGAACTGGACACAGAACTCAAGGTTCTGTCTCATCAGTGCCCAGTACAGGGGAAAAATCTCTGCTCTGGTCCCTCTGGCCACACTCTTGCTGGTGCGGGCCTGGATGCCCTTGGCCTTCTTGTCCACCTGGGCACACACTGCCTCATGTTCAGGTACTGTTGACCAGCACCTTCAGGTCCTCTTCCACTGGGTCACTTTCCAGGAACTCTGTCCCAGCTTGTAGCACTGCACAGGGTTGTTGTGACCCAAGTGGTCAGCACCAGCTTTGATCTTGGTGAACCTCACGCCATTGCCCATTGCCATCAATGCAGCCTATCCATATCCCTGTGCAGAGCCTTTCTGCCCTCCAGCACAGCAACATTCTGACCAAACTTTTCCCTCTGCAAACTGACAGAGGGTGTATTCAATCCTCTCCAGATCATTGATAAAGCTATTAAAGAGAACTGGCCTCAAATGGAAGGACATCTTCATACATAATCCTGTATTGCTATGAGCAGATATGCAAATTGTCTTTGCTTTAAAACTATCATTTCACAGGTCAGTTCTGCTCTTCTTTCTCTTTTGGCCTCTATTTTCTCCAGTGTACTCAAAGCACTTCTTATTGTGGCTATTGCTTGCTTTCTTTCCCTGATAGTTTATTTCTTCCTTTCACTGTCCAGGAGCAGACATTTGAAATAGTGGCAAACTGTGGAAATCTTTTATAGTAAGGCTGAGAGATCTTTCTGCATTCACTGAGATTAGACTGCAGCAATTTTAAATACTAAATAATTTATTTTGGAGGTTACTAAAAGGCAGAAAAAGCAGCTTCTCAAATGTAGTACCTCAAAAGAAATTACATTCACAATGGTCATCAGTAATTCTATCATTACCTCACACTGATCTCTGTATTGTTGCTATACTACTATCATGTTTAAAATATTTTTTAAAAATCACATTCACCAACCCCAAAAAAGAAAAAGAAAAAAGTTTGGGTTTCAAACCACAAATTAAAATTATGCATGCATTAATTAACTCCACTTTAAAACTGAATGGCTTTTTGAATAAGAAAGCAATAAAAACTTCTTTGCTATTTAACTATTTGTCTCATCATTTTATGAAAAGGAAAATATTTAATCTGTAAAAATAATTTTATTAATAATTCTTGAAATTTTATGAGTTTTACAAAGCTATTTGAAAATTCTCTTCCAGAGTTATAAGAAACGTTGTGCTGACAGAAATGTGCAGACGGTTATGACTGAAATGTTCAGAAGGGGTTTTTTGTGTGTTTTTAACAAAAATCCTAAGTCTAAACAGTGATACAGATATGTTCATGAGTTATCCAAAGTCCCTGTGACCTTATTTTATGTTTCTTAAAAACTATGATTTTCACTTGTTTAATTACAATAGTAACTTATTTTAAAAATCAGGCCCCTAGATAATGGGAAACTGCAAATGTTTAAAATATTTATTTGTTGCTAGTGTAGTTCAGGAGTGGTATGTACTTGTACAGCAAAGCTGAGCATGATCACATTAAATGAATATATTTTTCAGTTGATTATTCTTCTGTGTTTGTCATATAAATTGGAAAGAGGAAAATATCTTTCTCTGTTGGAGCATAAAACAAATTAGACATAATGGCACATAAAAAGCAAACCATAATCACACTCTTGAAAACAAATGCATTTTACAGGATATGTAGCCATTAAGGCAGTCACAACACTTTAAACCTACTCGGTTCAACACACCTGCAATCTATTCACTTTCCGATGGCAGCATTTTGTGAAGCTGGCACTGATAATTAAATAAATTGTAGGTGGAAATCCTAAACTCATCTTGCATGGCAATGTGCCAGATTTTTCTTCCTTTGTCTTCAGTATTTCACTGAACATTTTTTTTTTGTTCGCTCTATTCCCTTTAGATGGTATTTCCTTTAGAGATTGGGACCATTTTTATTTTTTGTTCTGAACACAATATTAGCAGATGAATTTAGGAATAGTCCATGGATAGAATAGACATTGTACTGTAGTTTAGCATGACCAAAGGGACCAGGTGGCAAAGGTGAGAACGACCAATATAAACTGCTATGGTTGAATGCCAAGGAAAAGATTGCTCCATGTCATTTTTCCAGAACTACTCATTTTGTTAGATCAACTCACAGAAAAAAATACTGGCAAGCCTTTCCCTGACAATTTCTTATAGCCTTCCAGCTTCATTTAAACAGTGGAAGGGAAAAATCTTGTTCCTTTCCCCCTTTTACCTCCCAATATCTAAGAGCACACTTTCACATCACCTCTAGACATACCAGGATAGCTCTTAACCACCATAAATGACTTCTCATTCAGCTGATGACAGTCTGGGAGCAAAGAGATTTCCATTAATGCTCATTCTGCAAAATCAAAGATAAATCTTTGTTTCTGAAAAACCATGGTCACCTTTATGTCCTGGAGCTCACAGATTCATTTTCACTTCTCAAGCTGATGCCCAAGTAATTTGCAAAATAAGCAATATTAGTAAATGCGCCCCCAAGAGTGAAAATAGATCACCACAGGAATCTATCTGCTTAAGTCAAGTCAGATTCCGCTTAAGAAGAGTCAGACTGCACTCCAGCTGAACAGATATAAAGTTTTAGATTAAAACTCTTACATTTTGGAAACCCTGCTGAGCATGACTTATTGTTTTGGTGTCTGAAAATCCTGGGGCTTTTAAAGAGCTTTAACTACTGTACATGACTTTAGTGGAATCTGTATTTAGCTCTGGGGACATTGGTCTCTACACATAATAATCCCAGGGACTGAAGAATTCCTCTAACAAAATGTTCACCTAAATTCAGGAAAGATGAAGGAGTACCACGAGATAGAAAGGTGGCTAATATCCAGTGGGATGTGTGTGATGTTGCACACTAAAATAAAAAAAAAAATAAAGAAAGAAAAGAAAACAAAGGAAAAAAGGAAAAAAAAGAAAAAGAAAAAAAAAAAAGGAGAAAGTGACCCTGGGGCATAAAATACGCATAAAGCATGCATAGTAAAGAACATGGAAATCAAAATTGTACTCAAAATCATAGTCAAACCCTCTGGCCTCAGCACATTGGGAGTGGCATACTAACAAAGAAGAGGTCCAAAATCCTTCTGATGTTATAGCTAACAGGTATTTTTCATGCTATTTAGTTTAAAGGTGACCACCTCCAGATAAAGAGATGTTACAGAACCTCTGCTGGTGGTGCAAATGGCTCAGACTTTATATATGGGATTTTGATAATCTCCTTATCTGATAAGAGATACAGAGAAAATCCTTCAAGTCTGAATAAAAAGGAATTTCAGAAATATGAAGATAAAGTGCTTTCTATCTTTCTCTATCTCAAGTCAGGGAAACATTATTTGATAAAGAAGGGGTTTTTTACTGAAAAGGGAGATGGAATTGCCCTTTATTTATTTTCTCATAAGTTTACCATGAAATGTCAGGACAAAATCAGCCTTTCTCAGGACATAAAATTCACAGGTCATCTTAAGGAGAAGATTAAAAATTATAAAGTAGAACTCACTGACAACTTTGACTCAAGCATCAGTAATGATTGACTGTGAAATTTTTGCTTGTCTGATGTTACTGAATCATCAAGTAAGTTAAAAAAAAAAGAAAAAAAACATTTCTCTCAGTGATGGGTGCTCAGAGAATGAAATTTAAGACAAGTAATCTATAGGCTACACATTGCCAATGGTTCTTCAGAGTTTTTAAGTGTGCCAGCCATTTTGAATAATCTACCATGAACATTTTCATTTTGACCTGTCTTCCAAAGCAGAGAGACAGATTACAAAAGGGCTAAGCAGCCGGGCTGGAACCATGAGGTGTGTGACTGGCATTATTTCCCATTGCATATGGACGTGTGTGCCTGAAATCCAGCTCGCAAAGCCTGAAGGTTGGCTCAGCCAGCAGGACCTTGTTGTGATTCTGATGAGCACTCCCAGACCACATGGATTGTCCAAAAAACTGGGCAGTCATCTCCTGCCGGGTGCCCTTGGCTTAGGTTCATTTTGCACCGCTGAAGACAGTGGAAATTTGATCACAAATATCAATGCAGTCTGAGTATCAGACCCTGACATTTAAGTACTAGTGGTAGAAGAATGTCTTGTAAGCTCAGCTGTTGCTCATTCTTGAAGATCTTTTGTTAGCAATTTTTTCTAAATCACTTGTCAGAAGCAACAAGATTGATAAACCTGTAAGTCAGTCTATTATTGCAAAAAAAGAGATTATTTCTGCTGATATATTTTCTCATTAAGAATTATTCATCTGCTTTTTATAAATCAGCACTTACCATTTCTACAGTAACTTGGCCACAAATTTTTATTGTATTTTATTTCCCTGTTTTGTACCTTGATTAGCCTAAAACTTCTTCAATGGTTACATTTGTTCAACTATTTTAATCAACTATTTTAATCATTGCAGACAGTGCTCAGGTTACCACTCAATCTTCTGCAAAGATAGTTCAGCTATAGCCCAGTTTCCCCTGCACTTAAATACAGCAGGGACAATGGGATGTTTTACAATGGATTTTCTACTTAATACTCTGCTGTATTTTCTGCTCTCTATTGATTCTCCTTTTCAGCCTGACAAAGGAGATATTCAAATGTTCCAACAGCGACTTTCATTCCCGAGGGAAGCACATCTCACCTGCACCCCTGAACCAAACACATGAACCTAACTTTCCCAGGGCAGCAGCCAAATTCCTAAACAACAACTTTGCTTTCAGAAATGACATTTATTAACTGGTATTCTGTTAGAGATGTTTAACTTTTAAATCCTTATACAGCTTGAAATACCAAGTTTTCTTTATAACTAAACATGCTTCCTTTGCTATTATCTTAGTTCCTTTATGATTAGTGTTGCAATAGCATAAGTAACTGACGCTTCTTGGGAAAAAAGCTTCCATAAACTCAGAGAGAGATGGCCTAAGCCCTCTGTGGGATCAGCAGAGGACAGTCACCTCCAGACCATACTTCAAAATCAGTCCTAAAATCTGGCTGAACTTGACTAGAAAAGCATTATGAGAGTGCTTTCCCAATTTGGGCGGTAAAAATTCAGGATAAAGTAGCGAAACGTGATTGTAAAGTTGTAGTTTTAACCCAAAAAGAAAGGCTAAACAAAAATCTACCCAGCTGACAACTGACAATGCTAGATAGAGGAAAACAAGTTCAGATTTCAGAATATAGTTGCCGCTGGACAAAGGAAGATAAACACAGCACAATTTCTGCATCATAAGGATACTAAAGAAGTTGTTCTAACTCAAGTCCGGACAGCCTAGGAAAGTCAACATGGTAAAGTTTTGAGCTCTTATCAAATCCTATTGTTATTGCTGTTCTGAACTCCAGTGGAACACTTTTCATTTCCAAAATGAAGAACATGGGGGTGACCATACAACCACATTTCTATTGACCTGACAGAGGACACTATTTAGGCATCACACTTGGTGCTAGCTGCAGAAATGTAGGCAACACTTGGTCCATTACAAACATCACCAGAACAAAGCCACACTTTAACAAATATCCAAAGGCATCATATTAGAGTATTTTCACTTTTTATGGTCTGAACAATAGTATTTTTCATCCTGAACTTGAAGTACTAATGCCTCTGTGACCAAATCACAGTCTAACAATTCTAAACCATTCCAGTTTATCTATCACGTGGTAGCACACATCAACAGAGTGCCATGAATTTAATAGAGCAATAAAATTTCCATTTGTAGACAAACATCAAAAAAGTCCATTTTCTCTAAGCCTGCAAGACATCTGAAAAAGAGTCTATAATATTAACTCTATTTTACTCTATGTCATACGGAGAAGAAAACTGCAGCTTTGTTGAAGAAGGATGACAGCTCCTTCAGAAGTGGCTGGTGTTCAGTCTTGGCTCAGCACCAGGAGCCAGCCCCACAATGGGAACAGTCAGCCATTGGAACAACTTCTCCAGGGAAGCGGTAGATTGTCAATCCTGTCAGCAGAGACATGGTCTCTGAGAGCCTGCATACAGGCTTTATGTATCTGCACATAGCTTCAGAGAAGGGTACAGGAAAATATATAACACAGGCTTATTTTTGAGCAGAGCTCTGGCTTTAGATACAACAGCAGGTCAGATCAGAACTCCAGGATTAACTGAAAGAAAAAGAAACTGATTCAGGTATATAATAAAATAAATATATAATATTATATATCATATAATAAAAGGCAACTTCATTACTACCATTAGTGGAGTTACATTTCTCAGAGAATTTTATCACATCTCTTGCCAAAGAAGCACACATTCACAGCTGGAGCTCTTTTTCCAGCACTTCTGCTGATAATTTTTCTCTGTCATTTGCAAATTTAGGTAAACCAGGGACCTACTAGGGCCTCCCCTCCTGCCCCTCCCCTCCCCACTCCCATAGAAATGCCTGGAGCAAAAATTCCTAGAATATTTATTCTGTTTGCAAAAGACAGCTCAAATGTTCCCCCCCCACCGCCCCCCACCCCAGCTGAACTCTTTTTACAGGTATCTCATCCTTTCAACAGCTAGATTGAAAGGACATGGGTAGGAAAACTCAACATTGGTTTTAGAAGTCCAAGTGCAATTTTTGTGACGTCTCACTTCGGATATGCAGCTGCCCATACCTGCAGTCTGGCCCTGTACAGACTGACCTTCAGCCAAATTGCTTCAGTATTTCTGATACGACTCTGCTGTAGAAAAGCACCTGCAATCACAATAGTGCTGTTGGACAATGTTCATCTAACTCAGGAAACAGCCAGACTTCCATTCTGCACATGTATTGCTAGATTAGATGGAAAGATACACTCGGGATATGATGTACTGAGATCTGACATCTCTATTTTTTTCTTACAGCTGCAGAAAGAACACATAAAACTCCACATTATAATGGAAAATTAAATAGCGGCACCGTCCTTTAAAGTAATAAAAGCCTTGTTTACTTGGAGTTTTTTAACAGACCCTTAGGAGAAACTGGCAAATTAATTTCTACAATGTTATTTGCTAAGAAATAAACACCTGAAAATGGAAGGATATTCTTTATCTGAACAGCTATGCAAGATGTTAAAAAAAACTCTTGCAATCTCAGAAATAAAAAAAAATCCTGGGGATTTTGGATTTTTTGTTTTATTCTATAATCCTCCCCAACACATAAAAGCTTTTGGCTAAATTCTTTATATATATTTGTATTTATCTTTATATACAGACATATATGCCTAGCAATATAAAAAAAGCATTCAAATATTTACATTGTCTTCTGAGTTATAGATGCATGTGTATTTATTTTGGTGTATTATTTTGACATGAGTGTTTTACAAAATCTCTTCACAGGAGTCAGTTTACCTCTTTATTATTTTATTATTTGTATTTCTGGAAGTGAGAAAAAAAAGAAATTTGTGGATGTGGCTTTTGGTTGGCTTTGTAGTGAACAGTTCATGTTTCTTTGAGGGAGTCTGAAGTGAAAGAATGTACTTTTCTGAATTATGAACCTTCAAGTTCTGATTCTGTAACTGAATTCAGGTATTGTCTCCCTTGGAGCAGTTGGTGTCAGCCTTTTCCTACAATGGGAGGGTGGGAAGTAGGGATCCTTATGAATCATTGAACCTTTGAAGTGAAGGTGAAGTAATTTTCTGTTGGAATTATTAATCTGGCTCTGGGATTCTTCTCTACAGCTTCTATCTTGCTGAATAGTTTCACTTTGCAGAAGCAGTCCAGTTGAGTAAGGGTGGCTGGATTATCTTCCCTGTTTGCATTAAAAGTCTAATGCCATGACATATAAGAACAGAGGGGTTACAAGACATTTAGTGCTGCCCTTTAACTCTCTAGTTCCTTCAAAACCAGAAATATGTCAGCATCTATTTTGCTTTGGCACCTTCCTTCAGTTCTTAGACATATAATTCATGGCTATTTCCTAAATCACCTGTTTTGATTTCTCATACAATTTCAAAGCTGAATGATTTAGGGGATTTGGGGGTGGGGGTTTTTGTTTGGGTTTTTTTTAACCTGTGCTGCAGCAAATTATATTCAATTGGCATAAAAATCAAACACTCCTCTACAGACATCTAATTGATCTCATTGTAAAATCTACATAGAGTGGCAGGTCCCATATGGAGAAAAATTACTCCCCAGTTGTTCCACTTTGCTATAGTTACTGTGTAATAATAGATTCCTTACATATCATAAGCATAAAAGTCTTTGTGCATCACTTAAATCGTTTTATATCAATGACAAAACATGAATATAGCATTGTTCCATCTGTTCAAGAAAAACTGTGAGCATTTCACAGGCACTGAGCATTTTCACGTTTGTGTCTGTGCAACAACCCTCTTCAATTAAGTGCAATACTCAAAGGAGCAGCAGAATGCAAAGGTAATAGGTATCGAAGTATTCAAAATGCAAAAGTAGCACATGCGTTAGGTGATATCTACATTCAGGCTTACAAAGGAGATTTTAAAGTCTGAATGTTCTTTATACAAACTAAAGAATATTAAAGAACTTTTGGCTTCACTGTTGATGTCAGAATTCAGTCAGCCCTCACTCTGGTGAGATTCAGGAAGTCTTGTATTCAAAGAAACTTTTTCAACAAGACACTGATAGACTTTTAAATACATTAAAAAGAAAGATTAAAAAGTCTTTCATCTTAAGAACAGTATTTGAGATCAACTTAGCTTACTCATAACCTCAGAAATATCTAATGAAATTACACCCTAATTGGGTGTAATATTGGAAATATTGGAAACACAAAACTGGGGCACACTAAGATATGTAAATTTAACAATATTTTGACTGTACATATCTTAATTCCAAAACTCAGAGAAAGACTTTCTCATGCAAAAGAAGACAGATTAGTCCCTAAAAACACAGATCAATAAATGAAGAACGAACAGAGCAAAGAAAAAGTCAGGAGGTAATAACTAATGAGCCTCCCCTAGTATATTAATTAAGTTTTTTGAGTAAGTTTTAGGTGACATGTTGAGGCAAAAAAATCGTGCCATGGTCAAATTCTTGGGGGAAGTCTGTCCTCTTCACCCGTGTCTCAGTCCTGGTGTGCAGCTGAGAGCTCTGCAAGATGTGCCTGTATTTGGCCTGCAATAGTGCAAGCACACAAGGAAAGCCAATTGATTTTAATTAATACATGTGCTCTCTGTAACCATTTGCTCTTTCATGACTTCATCCCATACCAAGGATAGGGAAAGCCCTATCCTACCCAATGACAGTCGGATAGGATAGGATTTTCCCTATCCTTGGTATGGCATGGCTATTAGGAGAAACAAATCCTTCCTTTATGGTACTAGAAACAGTTGTACTTGACCTTCCATGTCTTAAACCAGAAAAAAAAAAAATCAAGAATTGGACAAGGTCTTCAGGTAATTCTTTTCCTAACATAGTAATGGGGGAAAACTGAAGTGGGTGATAGACAGGAATGTCTTCTGCTGGATTCTGGGAATGTGGAGGGGATAGAGGCACCACAACAGCTGGGGGCTGCAGCCTGGGATGTACAAGGAGAACCTGAGGGAAATGGGCTGGCTCAGCTTGGGGAAGAAAGAGGGAAGGAGAGATCTTATCAGTGTTTCCAAAAAGCTGATGGCAGTTACAAAAGAGGTGCATGAAGGCAAAACAAAAAAGGTGCATGAAGGCAAAACAAAAAGCATTAGACATAAATTGAAATATGGTAATTTACATTAGATGTAAAGAAAATTATTTTTAGAGTGAGGATAAATCAGGAAGAAGTGGCAGGATATGAGGAAAAGAATGTATTAAATAGTCCTCTCTGCTCTTTCAAATCTTCAGCAGAACACCAAGATGGATTTCCGCCCTTTGTTTTTCACAGAGTTTCTGATTCACTGCTGGCGCTAGAGGTGAGCTCAGGTTGGAATGTTTTATTTATTTGTTTAAGGACTTCTACCATCTCTTGCTTTCATTATTTTCTAAGTTAAATGAATAAATTACATTCTCTTAAAGTGGTCTTGAGCTTCTCCCAGATTTTTTTAATCCACACAGTTCTTGCACTTTGTATCCTTTTGAGCAGAGCTTCTATGATGCTTGCTACTGCCAGGAAGAGTTCACTTTCTATCAGCTCTAAATTGAGCAGTCTAAATTTTCCTTTTCACCAGTTTTGGCGTTCATCAGATCTCTTACTGAGGCAGTTCAGCTCACTGATGTGGTAGTAAATACTGATTATCCATTATATTTTTGTGGCCATGCATATAGATTAGTGAGTGAACCCACAGAGGGACCAGCAGGCTCCATCAGGTGAGCTATTAGGTCTGCTTCAGCCTTCCTTCATGCATACCTATTTAAAAAAAGGACAGGCTAGATGAATTCTTGCCATAATTACTTGTGGTTTCATGCCTTCTGCCACCACCTTCACATTTGCTGTTTCTCCTCACAATTTGGTTTAGGACAGACATTTTGGGCTGCTTGTTTTCACTGTCCTGCTNATCCACAAGACAGTCAGGAAACATGAACTGGTGGGATTGAGAGGAGGCTGACACCAGCAGAGCTTGGCAGTGCTCCTTGGGTCTGTGTAAGCATTTCTCACCTCCTGGTGATCCTTTCATAACTTGGCAAAGCCACCATGGCAGCGCCGTTGTGTCAATCTTCTGTAGCTGTATGTACAAATATCGCCTGCTGGCAATAGAAGGAAAGAAGCAAGATAAAGACCAGTGGCTAAAAATTTTGAGTAGATAGGACATGCCTAATTTGACTCTGCTGATGAAAGATTGACAGTACACTCAGGGATGTAAGGCTCCCTTTATCCCAAAACCCACCTTTCAGAAGGTATGTGTAGTCATCTTTTTGGGGGGAAAGCTCCATGTGAAACACAATGGTTTGCTTTCTTAGGCTGACTTCAAAATTGAAAATTTATAATACCATCCTAGAATTTGGGGATCAAACCATATCTTAACAAAAAAGGTTCTATCTAAGTAAGGGAATTTTAAAAATCCCATTTTCAACAGCAAGATACAATTAGTGAGATTTTCATCTACCATTTCTTACTACAAATTCAAGCTGTTCATGTTTCCCAGAGTATGGCTAGTTTATTCTCCAAATTTACATGTACGTGGGCACAGCTACTCCAAACTTTTACTGTAGAGAATAAAACCATGCAGGCATCCTAAGGTCAGCTTCCTATCAGCAAGCCCAGCATGGAAAGATTTCCACAGCGTAAGGAAGTTTCATGGTTGAAATTGAAATGTAGAGAAAAGAAAGGGTATACATACCAGGAGGAACTCAAGGCTGTGACTTCACAGTTATTAATACAGCAATCAGAAATGGAACTTTAATCCAGGTCAGGTAAGAACACAAGACTGTATTTCTGACCAATATACTCGAAGATGCAGTACAAATTTCTTCTGGGGAGGAGGACAGATGAAAGGTATCTGGCAAAAATCCTGAGGGAATACAACAAACTAGATTTTTGCTGCTCTTGTTACTTTTCTTCAGGTTCTGGGGCTTTGCTCTTTGCTTCAGAGGGGTTAAGGATGTTGAAGCAAAGACAAGGAGGGGAAATTAATGTGTATCAGTTTGCACTGTACCATCCTTTTGTATTGTGCATTTCATGTGATTTTGGCATCTGAAAGTTGGATGAAAGGCTTTGCTGAAAGATCAGCCCATGACTTCAGAGCACAAATACCTGTTGAAAAAGGGACTGTGCCTTTAGGTTATTAAAGAATGCCCCCCTAGGCCACTTCACAGACCCTCAGCAGAGAGAAATACAGCAAGAACATCATAAAACCGCCTGGCTCTGTACCACTGGAATAGGCATTTGTTGTACCCTGATTTAAATTTTAAAACATACTATGCTGTTGTTGCCTCATTCTGCACCCTGTTAGCAGGTAAGTCTCATCCACTCCAGGTGGAAATAGTTCTGATTTCCTGATTTTTTTGTAGAAGTCGTTTCTCCTGATGATGTGATTTTAAAACCTTCTCACCAATAAACTTTTAAACTTTGTTCATACATTGCACTGTAAATATTGAAAATGTGAAAATATGTAACAGAAGCAACAAAATTTGTAGTGTCACAATCCTCTTGCAAAAATGGAATAAAGTTCCTCACCAGGCTATCCCAATCAAAACCCACACAAACATTAGCCAATTGGTAATGGCTAAGGAATATTAAGTTTGCCAGATGTCAAGAGCTTACTGCAATTTCAAGAACTTGACAATGTTCTAAGAACAGGAGCAAGAATACTGTCCTTCACTGGCAGGAAAGCCCAGTATCTTGAAACTAAGCATGTTTTTTGGTATGTGAAAAACTGCAGTTAAAAAAATCTTAAATACAGTCTGTTTCAAACAAGTGGAAGCACTAGGAAAAATGTTTTAAATTCAGGTATCCAAGGACTGTACAGTATCTAAACCACTAGCTGGGTATCCCTGTTAAAGGGTGGGAACTGGGGGATTTGGAGGTGTTTGAAGCAGAAAAAACAGTATCAGATAACAGAAACTTGGATGTCAATGCAAAAAGAGGTGAAGAACAAAGAAAATTCTTTGAAGCTTAACATATAATATATATTTTGGAAAGTTCTGTTGGGGATGAGCACCGATATCCAGGGTCACAGAAAAAAGATATAGCTGTTTATTTGGATTTTAGCTTTGTACCCTAATTAAGGTTTTGATTGGTAAAAAATTCCCTTTCCTCCTGTGATAGCTTTATGTAAGTTTAATGGACTACTACAGCAATTCTGAAGTACTGACACTGCATGAAACTGTCTCTTGCCCTTGTTAAGAAACATTTTTCTGAGTTTACCTACCAGCCCTGCAGCCACTGTGAATTTTTGTAGAAGCCTTGAGCATTCAGCTGAAAAAAATAAATTTCTTCCTCTAGACAGGCTTCCCCCACCTGTGTATATGCACATAGACTATCTTCAAACAAAAAAAAAAAATTATGATAGGACTGGGAATTACTTTCAGAAAGTATTTGGCCTTTGCTTGCATTACTTCAAATAAAGTTCAGAAGAGTCACATATCATTACAGACATCTACCATTAAATGAAGAGAATAGCAGGGTATTTTTAAAGTGGGTGGTGAATCCTAGAGTGCCTACACATTATAATTTCATAAACTTCACATAAAATATTTAAATCCAGTCATTAACTGAGACAGACTATCAAACTAGAACAACTCTGCTAGAGCTATAAGGATACATGGAATTATCCAGAGATAAAAGAATTACAAAAACCAGTGGTAACCACCTTTAGCCCTTCTCATAATTTGTTTCATTTCATCTACCACTGCATTTCCACGGTTCTGCTGAAACTCTAAGCAGAGATATTTAAATATTATCACCATTAAAAAGCAAAAGAAATATGCCTTCAAAAGAGAAATACAAGTACTTTTCTTGAGAGGTTCTGTCAGGCTTCAGTAAGCAGATAAAACCATTGTTTTGAACTAGGTTTTCCTATTTGAACCAAAGGTTGAAAACACTCACAATAAAGACCCTTAAAAATTGGTAGTTTATCATCCATAAATGCAGAAATCTCAACTGGNNNNCTCTAAGCATGTGCAGAGTATTTAATTAATTGTTGTATTTTCAAAGTTGCTGAGCAACAATCATATGCTCTTAACTTCTGCATAAACCATTTGGACAAGGAATAAAAATGTAATAACTTAATCTTTTTTGTTTCTCAGAAAGTCTTGGTGGTTTTACATATGTTTCAAGTTTTTATAGAAACATTTAAAAATATGGCAGTAAATACAGTTCACTGGTATGACTTCCTGTGTTATCTAAAACTTGCTTGTTGTTTTTACACCGTGCAAGAGTGAGAGAAACAGAGCAAACAGCAGCAGGAAGCTCAGCTGTATCTTGCTTGAGGCTCTTGCCTAATTTGCACCTGCTCACTGATGGTTTTTTTCAGAGCTTCACCAATTAATGTCCTCCAGATAGAGGCCAAGTTCCAGGGCTTGTATTTTTTTAAAATTTGTACAAACCAGAGGAATCCCACCTATTTAGACTTCATTGATTCAGACCCGCTCAGATGACTTACTCTTGTCATTGCAAGGAGGTCTGTGATTCAAATATTCCCTTAAAATTGTTTCTTTTGTCTTGCTTCCATCCCAAATGCTCAGTAGTGAAGGAAAAATCATGTGTCTTACCAGTGACTTTTTTGTCTCAATGGGTATAGAATGCCCACTCAGTAAGTACTTTCACATACAACAGATGTATATCTGTTTAGATAAATTTGTTGGGCTCAGGAGTTGACAATCCCCATTACCAGTTAGCAAGATTTACAAAGCAGAAAATGTAGCAGGACTGCTGTGCAAATTTGCAGCTAAATCTCTGGTGACAAGAACAGCCCTGGGAAGAACTATATTGTAATATAATACAGAATATCATAATTCCTCGCTGGTTTATTTTCTAATTATTATTCATATATACATTATGTGACATTATTTTAAAAGGATACATCTATGGTCTAATACTCAAGAAATTTACACTTCACTATGCAGAAGGCAGTATCTTTCATAATGTCTGACTACGGGCAAATACTGAGGGGAGCACAGCATGGAGCGCACACTGTGAAAGGAAAACAGCATCACAGCCTCTGGTAGCATTAAAAAGGAAAATTCTATCAGTTAATGGCTACTGTGACTTCCTTCATGAATGATTCAACTGCATTTGTCCTTGATAGTATAAATTTTGTTGTGCATTCCCAGAAATCAATGCAAGGTAAGTACAAGTTATGTAAGTTATTTGGGAAAAAAAAAATCAATTTTGAGGCAGTTGGGAATGAAAAGGAAATTCAGCAGAAAAGTTCCAAAACTTTATTTCAAATTAACACACCTGCATTTTCTTGCTTCTCTTTGTTTTCTCCATACACCTTTCCCTTCTCGTCACCCTCTCCCTTTTCCTTTTTCTTGCCCTTCACCTTTCTTTCTACCTTTTACTTCCCCCTTCCATTTTCCTTTTCCTTTTCCTTTTCCTTTTCTTGAAAGTACTTTCTACAGAATAAGAAAAATGCCAGTGAGTTCTCAGGAAAATGCATTTCCAAAATGACTGTAGACACGAGTAAGAAAAAAAGAAGGAAAAGGAAATGGAAAGAAGAGACCAGCAGCAAACAAGAGACATAAAAGACACTAGAAACTTTGATATTGTCTTACTTTATCATGAGAAGAATTTGAGTACTTAAATTCACTTTTGGCATGCCTGTAGGTTCATGAATTTCTAAGCAGGTACTATTTTCCCAGCTTTTTCATTTCTTCTCAGCATTTTTTATTCAAAAGTGTTTAAACCAAGAGAGAAAAGCAACACTGGTACATATTTAATGTCAGCAAATTTACAGAAAAGCTTAATGTAATATTGAAAATATATTAGCATCCATGGTCACCAATAATCCACAGAGAACGCTACAGGATAAGCATCATCCTTTCAAGGTTTCAGTCCATATAATGATCCTTAGCACAAAAAAATTGTGCTTGTAGGTCAACCTCCCCTATCTTTTTCAACTCCTTCTATCTAGACTTGTCAATTAAGTTTTAAGATGACATTCAGGAATAGTCAGTCATTTGGAGTAGCACATCTGCCATATAGATACTCACGGGATGCTTGTACTTTTGCAGAAGAGAAAATTTCAATTGGGTGGATTTGGAATTGCAGGAAGAGCTGTGGCTTACAGATATATTTTATGACATGTTTGGGGTCCTTGTCCCCACATGCACCAGCAATTGAAAAAACTGTGTAAATAGCAGTTAACTAGCAATTAAAAATTACAGAAGTTCAGTGTATTTTTCAATTATTTGATGAGTTCCCAAATCTCATGTATGGTAAAACAAGCAGTCATTCAGCACAGCTGTGCAAGCTGAAGCTGGTTATTAGCATCCAAATGGCTGTGATAGATTCATTCTACTTCTGAAATTCTTTTATTCATCACTGCTCCAATGAGTATTTTATTGATTTATTTATTTATAACCACATAAATAATTTAACTAATAATTGTAAGTCTCCATTTTCCCTTCTAAACCTCAAGTACAATAAGTTCCACAGCTAATCTTAGATAATTCTTCTGTCCTAGAGAATATAATTACTATTCCTAGCATTATTCCTACTATTTAATCAGTTTCTAAACATTTTCAGAAAAGAGGACAGTGAATGAAAATTCAAAATAATATAATGCCACAAATCACAGCAAAATTATATTGATATAGAGGGAAATGTATTCGTACATCCCTGGCTAAAATTGGTTTCTTACTGTTTGTTTAGAAAAAGGTTAAGGATTACATGACAGGAAAACTAAGGACATTTAACTTTCATTAATTTTTCTTCTGTATGTTTTGAATCAGGCTATTAAAGATATTACAAAACAGAACAGAAATGTAACAAGCCGTTCTAAATGTCTCTAGATGCTAGGCAAACCATTTTCAAGATTATTGTGCTTAAAACAAGCTATTTTGAGTTACCATCAAAAAACATTTTTACTTACCATCACAAAACTCTTCATTTCAAATCTTGTTTAGGATGATTAGAGCTCTGCAATAAAACACTAACTTTACTTCGAGAATCTTCCCAAC